>SSNP01000156.1:336017-346760 GCA_006937955.1 Pachypanchax playfairii | reverse complement strand
CCCCCCCCCCCCCCCCCCCGGTAAAACTACAGTCACACACACAAATAGATAGAAACACTGTCACACCAACCCAGATGTAAACTTACAGTTAAGCTGTTAACCAGCTACTAACACAAGTTTTGTTTTTTTAAGACAACCCAGGAGTTTCTTAAGGCAAAGAGGTGGAATATTCTGCAATGGTTGAGTCAATCACCAGATCTCAACCTGACTGAGCAGCATTTCACTTGCTTAAGACAAAACTTAAGGTAGAAAAACCCACAAACAAGCAACAACTGAAGTCAGCTGCAGTAAAGGCCTGACAAAGCATCACACGGGGGGAAACCCATAATCTGGTGATGTCCATGGCTTCCAGACTTCAGGCAGTTTTATCTGAAAACAATTCTCAACAAATTAGTTAAAATGAACATGAGGTGGCTACATATTCAACAGCTGCAATTCCTAAACCCTTCATCTAATTTGGACATGAATCCTCTTAAATTAAAGCTGAGGATCTGCACTTTGAGCTCATATTGATTATATAACTGTATCTTTATTATATATTGGTAAATAGCTTAAATAACTAAACTTGTTTTAGTGTTCAAATATTTCTGGGCCTAACTGTAAACATTGAAATGTCTGTTGCAAAGTAAATCTGCTCTCAGGTAAATCTACGGTATCCAGACAGGACAAAAACAGAAAATCCAAGTAATTACGCTCATTGTGTTAAACATTACATAATAGGAAGAGGATGATCTTTTACCAACACCTCTTCATAGGGTTTGTCTTTTAATTTTTAACTTACAGGAAGAATCAGAAGAATCCTTTAACTGTCTCACAAGTTATGAAGTTTAATTCTAATTTATTCTAAGGTCACACTCATCAAATGGTATATAACATCTAAGATTCAATATCTAGTTAAGCTATTTACTAAGATTTAACAAAATACAAGGAAGCAAAGAATTTTACTGAATGTGACGCCATGATGTGATCTTTAAAATGTAAACACTGCAGTTCGGTGGCACACTGGGACATTGCCACTCCTTCTGTAAACACCTTTAACTGAAATATAACTCCTTAAATAACCACCATGTTGAAATGTCTTCATGGTTATTTGCTGCCAAGCCAATCTGTTGCAATCACATCAGTTTTGATTGATACTGGTGACACGCGTGACTTCCAAGAAAACTAAACTAGGTAATGATTAACAAGCTATAATGTCATACTGCACAGCTTCTGTTTTAAAACTACTGCTTTAATATACTCAGATGAATTTATTAGGCATGAAAGACGAGGTTATGGAAGATGAACTGAGTGCATGTCAGTGTTATGTTGTTTTAATCACACAGGCAGGAACTTGTTATAATGACACGCAAGTCAGAACATGACTAAAACAGAGTTCAAGCCTAAACACTGAAGTTACAACAAAAATTAAAAGCTGTGCACTTTCAGGAAATAAATCTATATCAAATCTGAAGATAATATAAATGTTACAATAAAAACAAACATTAATCTTGTTGTGAACAAATAAAACATGATGAATAAGATGATTTTTAACTAGTCAAAACCATTTTTATAAATCAATGAATATCCTCCATTTGAGCACAATGAAAACCTTTTATCTGACATCGGAATGTTTTTTCCTCACATAATTAGTTGTAAACCTGAAAGGGAGCAACATGACCCAACAGTGTGGGACACTCCTGTTTGGGCTGTTAAAACCTGCTCAACAAGGTACTGCCCAGAAATACTCATAACAATAACATGGGTCTGTTAAAATAAAGGCTAAAAGCCGTCTGACCCAGAACTTTATTTATCCTAAAAACAAGTATGTTCTCCATACCAGTAAGACAAGATGCTCAGAAATACTTTACAGAAAATGGAATGTCTTAATAAAATCAGAACATTTCTTTCTCATGAAAAATAAGCAATATATCATAGTATCTGTAAATAAGGTATTTGGTTTTTAATCAGTCATGATTGGTCATGTAATTGTCATTAGTCATGATAGTGTTCCAACAACCTGGTTAAATAGATAAAAAGTCCAAGTCCAATTACCATCCATTTCTGAGTAAGGACCAGTCAATGACCATTCTTGGTTTCATCGTCTCACCCTTGATTCATGGTATTTTGTACATGGGATGGCAGCATTTCGTACAAGCTGTCCTCTACTATCAACCCACTGTGTCTCAGCAGAGAACAGTCCCCTATCTCCACAGGTAAAGACTCCAGACGGTTCCCCTTAATGTCTAGTCGCACCAGTTGGGCCAGGTTGGATACTCTGGAGCTAAGACTTGAGAGGCAGTTGTTACTAAGAACCAGAGTCCTCAGTCTTTTACAGGAGAATAGCTCATCTGGCAGTGTCTCTAAGGAATTGAAAGCAGCAGAGAAGAACACGAGGCTCTGTAAGATGCTCACCTCAGGGGGGAGGGAGGTTAGCTGGTTGTGGGAGACATCGAGATGCCTGAGTTTGGTGCAGTAGAAGAGCCGCAAGGGAAGCTTTCGAAGTTTGTTCCAGCTAATGTCCAGTGTCTCAAGAGTACTCAGCCTACTGATGTGTTCAGGGATATAAGCGATTTTATTGTGCCACAGTCGCAGCGTCACTAAACGCCGGCAGTGCTGTAAACTCAGGATCTCTTCCACAGTGGTGAGTTTATTCTCCTTCAGGTCCAGTTCTTGCAGATTGTTCAAGCTGAAGATCGCACTTGGGATGCGTTCCAAATCACACCCTGATAACTCCAATGTAGCTAGGTTGGATAATTTTTTCAGGCTGCTAAAAGCCTGGAGCTTGATCCCACCATTGTGAATGCACAACCGCTCCAGCTGCGATGCAACTTCCACTAAACAGGGTGGGATCTTTCTAAGGTTGGATCGAAGAGTGAGGAGCCTCAAAGCTTTGAGATCTCGCAGGGATTCCAGATTGGCACTTTTGGATACCTCAATGGTTAATGGGCCATTGAGATATAACTCCTCAAGACCTTGTAGGGTATACATCCACTCAGGGATCTCCTCTGGACTCTGAAAGGCTAGATGTAGAACCTTTAAATGTTTCTGGAGGTGGTTTAGGGCAGATACTTGTAGCTTCGCTGGAGTGTAGATTAGCGATAACTCCTGAAGAGAGTCCAGCTTTGCAACACTAGCTGGGATGGTGACATTGTTAACTTGCTCCAGTTTGAGTGACTCTAATCCAGGAATCTCAAAGACTGTATCGGGAAGCCCGGACAACAGATGGAGATGGAGCTCCAGTCGATCACTGGAATTCTTGGTAAGATGGGTTTGCAGCTTTTTGTTGGTCCACTCATAGTTCAGGTTTAGCTGATGCAGGCGGCTCTCGCTGACTTCAGAAAGAAATGCAGCAAACCTTTTGGAATAAAGAGCATCGTACTGGTCCACAAGGTGCAACAGGAAAGCAAAATCATTTTTTGCATCCGGTATATCATTAAAACCTGTCTCTAGGCGTACATGGTCAAAAGAGTACTCCTTCAGAGGTCGATGGAACACCCAGTAAAGGGTGTAGATGCATATAAGTCCATAAACTCCCACGAAGCAGATGTAACAGTAGGCTAGCTTAGAGAATAGGTGGGCTTTATTGTGGTTACAGCAATAAATATCAAAGCCAGTGAGCTCAGGAGGAACATTGCAGCGCACAATTATTTCTATATTTTGCACCAACACTGCAGTGTAAACAATGATAATAAGAAACTTTAAGACTTTGAGTGATGTTTGCAACACGTACATGAGATACAAGATGTCAGCCTCTTCCACGTGAGTTCGAAACTTCTTCACCTTTTCAAAGAGAGCTTTGGCTTGCTCTCCTTCCTTCTTGTCCAACACTGAGGGGGTTGACTGGGGCTCTGGGTTTCTCTTTTCTGAATTAGACTTGGTGGAGGAGGAAAGAAGAAGGCCTACATTCTCCTCCTCGTCCGCTTTTCGTTCTATAAAAACCTTTGAAAGGGTGTTCTTCCTTAAACTCACCAGGTTTTCTTCTCCTCTCTCCTCTGAAACTTCATTCAGGGCCCTTGTGGTCCAGGGTGAGTCAAAGCACTTCCCAAGAATGGTGACAAAAAGGTCAATTTTAGAAGACGTTCCAGGGAATTTGAACCAGAAGCTGCTTGCTACCATGAAGATCATAGTGTGGATCACAACAAGATACGGGAAGTACTTAGCATACCAGTGCACGCACTTCTCATAGCAAAAGTGGTTGACAAATACATATTGGTGAATATCCAAATTGTTCTTGCGACCAAACACCTCTCGGACGACGGGGCTTGTGGGCTCGCTTGGTGCGCTCTGTGATGTTTTATTTGCTTTGTAGTTTCGGATGTGGCCGCAGTTAATGTTCTCAGGCACTGAGCTGGTGAAGTGGCTGGGCAGACACGCAATCTTATCTTGAGTGAGCTGTGGAAACAGATGTATGGGATGTAAATCAGAGGAATAGTATATACCTTTTGACTGCTATACTGGTACTTTATTCATTCCTTTACATAAAGGAGAGCTCAGACCTCGTGTAGGTGGATTTTATGTAAAGTTTAGGAGCAATTAATGTCCTACTTATTGTAGAGATCTGTGAATGGCCTTATGCCCCTTTTCCACCGACAAATCGGCACGGCGCGCTTGAGAGCGGTACACTATAGCGCGGGTCAACTCGCTTGAGGCGGTGGAAACATAAAGCGGACATAAGTGGGGATAGGGGCGTGCCCATCTGGCTATGAAAAGTCTTTGTCCGCGACGTCACAGCACGTGAAACAACAATGGCGGATATACGTGTGTTTTTGTACTTTGCACTCTGTCTGTGGTTCATTTTGGTTGGTTTGATTTTTGGTTCTTGTGGAGGAAGTCGCCACTGTCCAAAGTCAATTGTATTTTAAAATAAAATATTTGTATGGTTGTTGGGAGTTTTTTTTAAAGCCTTTTGCGGGAGCGCTTCTATATCACACCACGTGAACACCACACACAGCCGGACCAATCAGGGGCTACCACTACATAGGTAGTCGTGTCACTGGTAGCAGTTTACTGGACCAATCAGTAGACAGGTGGGCGTGTGGGCCCGCTTTGGGCCGCTTCGGACCACCGAGGAGGTGGTCTGAAAAAAGAGGCCGGGTTGGCGCGGAATGACGCGGTTAAGACCCGAGAAAGGCGGTGGAAAAGGGTCCGCAGGGGGCTAAAGTGAACCGAGCCGCACCGTGTTCTGTCGGTGGAAAAGCAGCATTAGACTGAAGGTTAGTTCTATTTCAAACATCCTGTCAGAACTAATGTGGGTACAAACATACCCAAAGTAGGTGGCTCGGTTTCATATGAACAAAAATCTGGTGTGAAGAGACCAAGACTGAAAAAGTTCAAATGATCCCTGAGCTTTATTAAGATGTGTCTGTAAAAGTTTTTTTTTAAGCCCACTGTGTAGAAGAAATAGAATATCACCATTATAAATATCTCTCAAACCAAATATTTTCAAGAAAACTTGAAGTTCAAATTTTCTACAGATAAACAATCTAAAACTGTGTTAAAACATTTTGTAAAGAGCACAGCTGATTGGTGGTTATGACAAGTGAAAGAATAATGTTGCTTTGTTTGAACTTTGATAATTACAGCTCGGACCGAGCCTTCTCCGTGGCGGCTCCGAGACTTTGGAATTCGTTGCCTTTATCACTAGATCTGTGGACACTGCTGCTGATATAAAACGTATCTTTTTAAATCTGCTTTTAATTTGATTTAGTGGTTTTATTTACATATTTAATGTTTTTATCCTTGTTGTGAAGCACTTTGTGATCTCTATCTTGAAAGGTGCTATATAAATAAAGTTTTATTTACTTACAAAAACCTTTCTGACATCAGCAAGTTTTTATTTTCTTCATTAAAAAAGTAAACAAATTACGAAAAAACAGTTCTATATATGTTACTGTATTCGAATAGCTTTGATAGAGACGGTTATTTATTTGTAGAAAAGTGGATCAGTAAGTCACAGAAAACTGGTCTGTGTTTTCTGCACGGAGGTTAAATCCTGGTGGTTTTTCAGGTGGGGGGGATTATTGTTCTCGGAAAACAACAATGTAAACAAAAGAAGCCAATGACTGACCTATGTACAAAAGCTGTAATAATCAGTAACACATGACTCACCTGCAAAGTGCAGCCAAAAACTCCGAGCATGAGCATGGCGATGCACAGGTACTCTGAGAACACGTCCCACCACGGCTTCAACACCCGAAACTGGGAGTGATCAGTCCCGAGACTTTTAAATTCTCCCACCGGGATCATCATCCTGCTGCTGAACAGAGAATCGATCCTTAAATAGCTTTCGATTTTAAAGACGTGAAGAATTTCAACATACGATCCAGAACACACACAGGACTCATGAGGAAAAACTGGTTAGACTAGGATTATTTTTCCTACCGAGAAAAGATCTGAAGAAAGATCTACAGTTTTAGAAATTCTTACTGGTTTAATTTAACACCATTAACCCGGTTATTCTGTTGATTTTTAAGGTTTTAAAGTTACTTTTTGATTGTAGTGTATTTCAAAACTTTAACACTCAAAGTTACAGCCATGCGCCCTCTACCAGGTATTAACTCCTGAGTTATGACGTTATTTTATTTTATTACAATATCAAATTCATTTGTACACATTCTAAAGTAACAAGCAGGAAGTAAAAAACAGCCAGGTAAGACCTCACCTGTGTCCGGACAGGATCCGCTGGTGTTCGGTGATACCTGGCCGACCTTGTTTTGGAATTTTTCATCACCTTAGAGAAGCACACCGGTGTAAAATGAGCAAGAACCAACACACAACATCCGGATAAGACTTTCAGAATAAATGCAACAAAGCGCGTCTCTTCATCTGTAAAGATCTTCGTTGCGTTCGGGTAAGAACATTTTATTTTGAAAGGAAACATTTCCTTTACTTTTAATTCTTTTAATATGGCTCAACATATACACGTTTTATGTTTGAGAACATTTAACACTTATGAAATAAAAACTATTCTCTTGATCAAACATATTCGAAATCTATCTATAATATAGGACTATTTGTAAACTTATTATCAAGTTAAAACAAAGTTTTAAGTTTCCAAAGTGTGGGAATATTTTTATATCAGACATTATAACTTTTAAGGGCTTTGAATAAATGTCTTTGTTCAGGTTGTCTTGTATTTGGAGAGATTATATCTTAATGCTCCTGTAAATCCACTATTCTTACAGAATAGTTTAATAATGGTCTTCAGACTGCAGGAAGTTAGAGGAGTGGAGAAGATCCTGGGTGGTCGTTTGAAGGAATCTGATTATCTGACTGGAACAGATTAAAGAATGGAGAAACCATTAGATTTCAGAAGGTAAAGATCAATTTAAACTGATGCTTTTAATCCACTTCCAGGTTTTTAAAGCATGAAGAATCTGTAGCCCCCTCTAGTGACTTGTGTCTTTAAAATCTAGCATGAAATTCATAAAATGAGTGAAAATAACACCAATTTATCACTTATTTAAGCTGTTTAGTAAAACATTTTACAGTTTCAGTTTTGTCATATCTTAGGGTATTTATATACTATTTGGAATAAGGAATAATAGCTCTTTAATACATGTCACTGGGCAAATATATTTTATTTTTAGTCTTGATATCTTTTCCCATGAACAACTAAATCATGACTGCAGTTCTGATCACGTCACTAACTTGTCTTCAGTCAGTTTGAAATGAGACGAGGGAATCAGAATGTTTTGCTTGTTTATCTTCTAAAACTCTTGAAGAACTTCTTAGAACATTATTTATCTCTGCTGTAAAACGTGTTCTAGCCAGAGTCTATGAATTATAATAAATGTTAACATTTAAACACTTTGAGAATAATTTTACTTTATCTGTTTCATATTCAGAGATCATTAGTGACCCCATGCCAGCAGAATGTTATTCTAGAGTTTTTCTGCTGCTTGTTTTGAGCTTTTATTACCTCCACCAAGGAGGTAATGTTTTCATCAGGGTCTGTCTGTCTGTCAGCAGGATAACTCAATAATTTATAGATGGATTTTGATGACATTTTCAGGAAAAGTCAGAAATGACCCAATGAAGAATTGATTAGATTTTGGGGGTGATCTGGATTACTGTTTGGATCCAGGAATGTTTTTAAGGATACAGACATAGTACTTTCTACAATATGTCCAAGTGCTGCTTGGTGGAGGTCTGCGCTCTCTGAGTGCTGTTTTATTTTTAGTTTTTTTTTTTCAGCTTGTGCTACTTTTCAGAATCCCGTTTATTTGGCCAAGTATGTTACACATACAAGGAATTTGGTTCTGGTTGGTGTTGAATACTGAGCTGAAGTCCATGAACAGCTTCCTGACATACAACCCTGCATTGTCTAGATGTAGCAGGATGTAAAGCAGCCCCATGTTTACTGACTGCATCGTCCACTGATCTGTTAGTCCTGTATGCAGACAGCAGTGGGGTCCAGCGGGGTCCTGTGATCTGTTAGTCCTGTATGCAGACTGCAGGGGGTCCAGCGGGGTCCTGTGATCTGTTAGTCCTGTATGCAGACTGCAGGGGGTCCAGCGGGGTCCTGTGATCTGTTAGTCCTGTATGCAGACAGCAGGGGGGTCCAGCGGGGTCCTGTGATGGACCTCAGGTGGTTTAACACCAGCTTTTCAAAGAGTTTCATGACCACAGTGGTGGAGGACGTAGTTTGATTTCCAAACTATTGACGTGTGGTGAACGGCTTATCAAATCTGCATTAGAACACATTCAGCTCCTCTGTTTGGGGTTGATCCCCTGCAGACTTCAGGGAAGGTGTGTGTGTGTGTGTGGGGTGGGGGTGGGGGGGGGACTTAGCAAAGAGTGCTAAACAGCTGTATTCAGAGAACCTTCAGCAGCAGTTCTCTGCTAACGATACTGGAAACAACTCCTGCCCCCCGCAAGCAGCTCTGGTTAGCCAGCTGAACAAGTTTTACTGCTGCTTTGAAGGACATTGGGTCAGACCCGCCATTCCCCTCAACTCCACCCTACAACACAACCGTCTCTAGAGTCCCCTCCCTCCACCTCAACGACAAACACCCTGCAATACATCTGTGTTCTTAATACATAAGAAGGATGTCAACAGACTCAGGAGACTGACCCAGGTTCTGTCTCCCTCTCCACCCTAAGACACTGTGCTGATCAGCTGTCTCTAGTTCTCAGTTCAGCCTTCTGACATCGATGATGGTGCAGTTCTACACCTCCATCATGGAGTCCATCTTCACCTCCTTCATCAACATCTGGTTCACTGCAGATTCAGCCAAGAACAAGGTTCAACTGCAGTGTATCATCTCCTCTGCTGAGAAGGTGATTGGCTGCAACCTTCCTTCACTCCAGGACCTGTACACCTCCAGGACCTGTACACCTCCAGGACCTGTACACCTCCAGGACCTGTACACTTCCAGGACCTGTACACCTCCAGGACCTATACACCTCCAGGATCTGTACACCTCCAGGACCTGTACACCTCCAGGACCTGTACACCTCCAGGACCTGTGCACTTCCAGGACCTGTACACTTCCAGGACCTGTACACCTCCAGGACCTGTACACCTCCCCGACCTGTACACTTCCAGGACCTGTACACTTGCAGGACCTGTACACCTCCAGGACCTGTACCCTTCCAGGACCTGTACACCTCCAGGACCTGTACCCTTCCAGGATCTGTACCCTTCCAGGACCTGTACATCTCCAGGACCTGTACACTTCCAGGACCTGTACACCTCCAGGACCTGTACACCTCCAGGACCTGTACACCTCCAGGACCGGTACACCTCCAGGACCTGTACACTTCCAGGACCTGTACACCTCCAGGACCTGTACACCACCAGGACATGTACACCTCCAGGACCTGTACACCTCCAGGATCTGTACACTTCCAGGACCTGTGCACTTCCAGGACCTGTACCCTTCCAGGACCTGTACATCTCCAGGACCTGTACACTTCCAGGACCTGTACACCTCCAGGACCTGTACACCTCCAGGACCTGTACACTTCCAGGACCTGTACACTTCCAGGACCTGTACACCTCCAGGACCTGTACACCTCCAGGACCTGTACACCTCCAGGACCTGTACACCTCCAGGATCTGTACACTTCCAGGACCTGTGCACTTCCAGGACCTGTCCCCTTCCAGGACCTGTACATCTCCAGGACCTGTACATCTCCAGGACCTGTACACTTCCAGGACCTGTACACCTCCAGGCCCTGTACACTTCCAGGACCTGTGCACTTCCAGGACCTGTACCCTTCCAGGCCCTGTACACCTCCAGGACCAGCACACCTCCAGGACCTGCACACTTCAGGACCTGTACCCTTCCATGACCTGTACACTTCCAGGACCTGTACACCTCCAGGACCTGTACACCTCCAGGACCTGTACACCTCCAGGACCTGTACACTTCCAGGACCTGTACACCTCCAGGACCTGTACACCTCCAGGACCTGTACACTTCCAGGATCTGTACACTTCCAGGATCTGTACACTTCCAGGACCTGTACACTTCCAGGACCTGTACACTTCCAGGACCTGTACACCTCCAGGACCAGCACACCTCCAGGACCTGCACATCTTCAGGACCTGTACCCTCCAGGACCTGTACACCTCCAGGACCTGTACACTTCCAGGACCTGTACACTTCCAGGACCTGTACCCTTCCATGACCTGTACACTTCTAGGACCTGAACACCCCCAGGACCTGAACACCTCCAGGACCTGTACCCTTCCAGGACCTGTACACTTCCAGGACCTGTACACCTCCAGGACCTGTACACTTCCAGGACCTG
>SSNP01000156.1:324062-335968 GCA_006937955.1 Pachypanchax playfairii | reverse complement strand
AGCACACCTCCAGGACCTGCACATCTTCAGGACCTGTACCCTTCCAGGACCTGTACATCTCCAGGACCTGTACACCTCCAGGACCTGTACACTTCCAGGACCTGTACACCTCCAGGACCTGTACACCTCCAGGACCTGTACACCTCCAGGACCTGTACCCTTCCAGGACCTGTACACCTCCAGGACCTGTACCCTTCCAGGACCTGTACATCTCCAGGACCTGTACATCTCCAGGACCTGTACACTTCCAGGACCTGTACACTTCCAGGACCTGTACACTTCCAGGACCTGTACACTTCCAGGACCTGTACACTTCCAGGACCTGTACACCTCCAGGACCAGCACACCTCCAGGACCTGCACATCTTCAGGCCTGTACCCTCCAGGACCTGTACACCTCCAGGACCTGTACACCTCCAGGACCTGTACCCTTCCAGGACCTGTACACCTCCAGGACCTGTACCCTTCCAGGACCTGTACACCTCCAGGACCTGTACACCTCCAGGACCTGCACACTTCCAGGACCTGTACACCTCCAGGACCTGTACACTTCCAGGACCTGTACACTTCCAGGACCTGTACACCTCCAGGACCAGCACACCTCCAGGACCTGCACATCTTCAGGACCTGTACCCTTCCATGACCTGTACACTTCCAGGCCCTGTACACTTCCAGGACCTGTACACTTCCAGGACCTGTACACCTCCAGGACCTGTACACCTCCAGGACCTGTACACTTCCAGGACCTGTACACTTCCAGGATCTGTACACTTCCAGGACCTGTACACCTCCAGGACCTGTACACCTCCAGGACCTGCACATCTTCAGGACCTGTACCCTTCCAGGACCTGTACATCTCCAGGACCTGTACATCTCCAGGACCTGTACACTTCCAGGACCTGTACACCTCCAGGACCTGTACCCTTCCAGGATCTGTACACCTCCAGGAGCTGTACACCTCCAGGACCTGTACATCTCCAGGACCTGTACACTTCCAGGACCTGTACACTTCCAGGACCTGTACACCTCCAGGATCTGTACACTTCCAGGACCTGTACACTTCCAGGACCAGCACACCTCCAGGACCTGCACATCTTCAGGACCTGTACCCTTCCAGGATCTGTACACCTCCAGGACCTGCACACCTCCAGGACCTGTACCCCTCCTGGACCTGTACCCTTCCAGGACCTGTACACCTCCAGGACCTGTACTCTTCCAGGACCTGTACACCTCCAGGACCTGTACACTTCCAGGATCTGTACACTTCCAGGACCTGTGCACTTCCAGGACCTGTACCCTTCCAGGACCTGTACATCTCCAGGACCTGTACATCTCCAGGACCTGTACACCTCCAGGACCTGTACCCTTCCAGGACCTGTACATCTCCAGGACCTGTACACTCCAGGACCTGTACACTTCCAGGACCTGTACACCTCCAGGACCTGTGCACTTCCAGGACCTGTACACTTCCAGGACCTGTACCCTTCCAGGACCTGTACACCTCCAGGACCTGTACACTTCCAGGACCTGTACCCTCCAGGACCTGTACACCTCCAGGACCTGTGCACTTCCAGGACCTGTGCACTTCCAGGACCTATACACTTCCAGGACCTGTACACTTCCAGGACCTATACACTTCCAGGACCTATACACTTCCAGGACCTGTACTCTTCCAGGACCTTTACACCTCCAGGACCTGTGCACTTCCAGGACCTGTACACTTCCAGGACCTGTACACTTCCAGGACCTGTACACCTCCAGGACCTGTACCCTTCCATGACCTGTACACTTCCAGGACCTGTACACCTCCAGGACCTGTACACTTCCAGGCCCTGTACACTTCCAGGACCTGTACCCTTCCAGGACCTGTACATCTCCAGGACCTGTACATCTCCAGGACCTGTACACCTCCAGGACCTGTACACCTCCAGGACCTGTACACTTCCAGGACCTGTACACCTCCAGGACCTGTACACCTCCAGGACCTGTACACCTCCAGGACCTGTACACTTCCAGGATCTGTACACCTCCAGGATCTGTACACTTCCAGGACCTGTACACCTCCAGGACCTGTACACCTCCAGGACCTGTACACTTCCAGGACCTGTACACTTCCAGGACCTGCACATCTCCAGGACCTGTACACCTCCAGGACCTGTACCCTTCCAGGACCTGTACATCTCCAGGACCTGTACACTTCCAGGACCTGTACACCTCCAGGACCTGTACACCTCCAGGACCTGTACCCTCCAGGACCTGTACACGTCCAGGACCTGTACCCTTCCAGGGCCTGTGCACCTCTAGGACCTGTACACCTCCAGGACCTGTACACCTCCAGGACCTGTACACTTCCAGGACCTGTACACTTCCAGGACCTGTACACCTCCAGGACCTGTACACCTCCAGGCCCCCTGTACACCTCCAGGACCTGTACCCTTCCAGGACCTGTACATCTCCAGGACCTGTACACTTCCAGGACCTGTACACCTCCAGGACCTGTACACTTCCAGGACCTGTACACTTCCAGGACCTGTACACCTCCAGGACCTGTACACCTCCAGGACCTGTACACTTCCAGGACCTGTACACCTCCAGGACCTGTACACCTCCAGGATCTGTACACTTCCAGGACCTGTGCACTTCCAGGACCTGTACCCTTCCAGGACCTGTACATCTCCAGGACCTGTACATCTCCAGGACCTGTACACTTCCAGGACCTGTACACCTCCAGGACCAGCACACCTCCAGGACCTGCACATCTTCAGGACCTGTACACCTCCAGGACCTGTACACCTCCAGGACCTGTGCACTTCCAGGACCTGTACCCTTCCAGGACCTGTCCCCCTCCAGGACCTGTACACCTCCAGGACCTGTACACTTCCAGGACCTGTACACCTCCAGGACCTGTACACTTCCAGGACCTGTACACCTCCAGGACCTGTACACCTCCAGGACCTGTACCCTTCCAGGACCTGTACACCTCCAGGACCTGTACACTTCCAGGACCTGTACACTTCCAGGACCTGTACACTTCCAGGACCTGTACACCTCCAGGACCTGTACACCTCCAGGACCTGCACATCTTCAGGACCTGTACCCTTCCAGGACCTGTACACCTCCAGGACCTGTACACCTCCAGGACCTGTACACCTCCAGGACCTGTACACTTCCAGGACCTGTACACCTCCAGGACCAGCACACCTCCAGGACCTGCACATCTTCAGGACCTGTACCCTTCCAGGACCTGTACACGTCCGGGACCTGTACACCTCCAGGACCTGTGCACCTCCAGGATCTGTACACTTCCAGGACCTGTACACTTCCAGGACCTGTACACGTCCAGGACCTGTACACTTCCAGGACCTGTACACGTCCAGGACCCGTACACTTCCAGGACCTGTACACCTCCAGGACCAGTACACCTCCAGGACCTGCACACCTCCAGGACCTGTACCCTTCCAGGACCTGTACACCTCCAGGACCTGTACACTTCCAGGACCTGTACCCTTCCAGGACCTGTACATCTCCAGGACCTGTACACTCCAGGACCTGCACACCTCCAGGACCTGTACACCTCCAGGACCTGTACACTTCCAGGACCTGTACACTTCCAGGACCTGTACACTTCCAGGACCTGTACACCTCCAGGACCAGCACACCTCCAGGACCTGCACATCTTCAGGACCTGTACCCTTCCAGGACCTGTACACCTCCAGGACCTGTACACCTCCAGGACCTGTACACTTCCAGGACCTGTACACTTCCAGGACCTGTACACTTCCAGGACCTGTACACCTCCAGGACCTGTACACCTCCAGGACCTGTACACCTCCAGGACCTGTACACCTCCAGGACCTGTACACTTCCAGGACCTGTACACTTCCAGGACCTGTACACTTCCAGGACCTGTACACCTCCAGGACCTGTACACTTCCAGGCCCTGTACACTTCCAGGACCTGTACATCTCCAGGACCTGTACATCTCCAGGACCTGTACACCTCCAGGACCTGTACACCTCCAGGACCTGTACCCTCCAGGACCTGTACACCTCCAGGACCTGTACACCTCCATGATCTGTACACTTCCAGGACCTGTACCCTTCCATGACCTGTACACTTCCAGGACCTGTACAACTCCAGGACCTGTACACCTCCAGGACCTGTACACTTCCAGGACCTGTACACTTCCAGGACCTGTACACTTCCAGGACCTGTACACTTCCAGGACCTGTACACCTCCAGGACCTGTACCCTTCCAGGACCTGTACATCTCCAGGACCTGTACATCTCCAGGACCTGTTCCCTTCCAGGACCTGTACACCTCCAGGACCTGTACACCTCCAGGATCTGTACACTTCCAGGACCTGTACACCTCCAGGATCTGTACACCTCCAGGACCTGTACACCTCCAGGACCTGTACACCTCCAGGATCTGTACACTTCCAGGACCTGTACACTTCCAGGACCTGTACACTTCCAGGACCTGTACACCTCCAGGACCTGTACACTTCCAGGACCTGTACACTTCCAGGACCTGTACACCTCCAGGACCAGCACACCTCCAGGACCTGCACATCTTCAGGACCTGTACCCTTCCAGGACCTGTACACCTCCAGGACCTGTACCCTCCAGGACCTGTACATCTCCAGGACCTGTACATCTCCAGGACCTGTACACTTCCAGGACCTGTACACCTCCAGGACCTGTACACTTCCAGGATCTGTACACTTCCAGGACCTGTACACTTCCAGGACCTGTACACCTCCAGGACCTGTACACCTCCAGGACCTGTACACCTCCAGGACCTGTACCCTTCCAGGACCTGTACACCTCCAGGACCTGTGCACTTCCAGGACCTGTACACTTCCAGGACCTGTACACTTCCAGGACCTGTACACCTCCAGGACCTGTACACCTCCAGGACCTGTACCCTTCCAGGACCTGTACACCTCCAGGACCTGTACACTTCCAGGATCTGTACACTTCCAGGACCTGTACACTTCCAGGACCTGTACCCTTCCAGGACCTGTACATCTCCAGGACCTGTACACTTCCAGGACCTGTACACCTCCAGGACCTGTACACCTCCAGGACCTGTACACCTCCAGGACCTGTACACTTCCAGGACCTGTACACCTCCAGGACCTGTACACTTCCAGGACCTGTACACTTCCAGGACCTGTACACCTCCAGGACCTGTACACCTCCAGGACCTGTACACCTCCAGGACCTGTACATCTCCAGGACCTGTACACTTCCAGGACCTGTACCCTTCCAGGACCTGTACACCTCCAGGATCTGTACACCTCCAGGACCTGCACACCTCCAGGACCTGTACACCTCCAGGACCTGTGCACCTCCAGGATCTGTACACTTCCAGGACCTGTGCACCTCCAGGACCTGTACACTTCCAGGATCTGTACCCTTCCAGGACCTGTACATCTCCAGGACCTGTACATCTCCAGGACCTGTACACTTCCAGGACCTGTACACCTCCAGGATCTGTACACTTTCAGGACCTGCACAACTCCAGGACCTGTACACTTCCAGGACCTGTACACATCCAGGACCTGTACACTTCCAGGACTCTGAAGTCTGCAGGAAAGATTTCTCTCATCCTGAACATAAAATCTTTCAGACTCTGGAAGAAGTTTCAGTCCATCAGGACCAGAACCTCCTGCTACAGGAAGTTTCTTCTTCTCTGCTACTGGCCTACTGAATAAGACCCAGTAAAACCCAGTACATGTGTTTTATAAACACTCCCATGCTAACTCACCCTGACTGTCTCACTGACTAATTTTTAACTTAGTTTTTTTAAATGCACGTATATTTGCATTATTGTACAAATACTTGGTTATGTAAATCTCGCTGGTTCTTATGTTTGCCATTCTTACTTCAATACATTCTCTGCACCTTCATCCGAGACAAATTCCTTCTACTGTGCAAATGATACTTGGAAATAAAATGATTCTGATTTTACACTGTGCCTCTCAGTGGGTTATCAGGTTATTTTTATATTACCACGATCATTTGAGTTTCTTTTTATCTCCACCTGAATCTTAACGTGACCACTTCCTGTCTTTTGGCATATTCCATCTGGAATTAAGCCAAAACCTTTTGTCAACTTGTTTGTTCAGTGCAAATTCAAAACTATTAATTAACTGAAATGTGCAATTCTAAAATCTAGTAAAGCCACAACTTTTCTTATGACTGAACAATAATAAAGTGCTGCATCTTTCAGTTCTAAGGCTTTAGACATGAGGCTGCAGTCCAATTTTTTGGTTCTTATTACGTGATTTCCCCCCCCCAAAACATTCACTGATACTTGCAGGTATTTACTTACTTATTTTGAAAGTATTTCACCAACACTGACATCTGGATTCTGATTGGGTCATTGCATTATTTTGATCCTTTTCCTTTTTGGGGGTTTTCTGATGTGTTTGGAATGACGAACCCACAAGCTGAAACAAGCTGGTTTCAGATGACTTGAAAACACTCGAGTACACACACGTTTTCAATAAATATTGTGATCTAACAACACACAAACAACATTCAGCAAGAAAAAACCAAGAGTATAGCAGAAGAAAAACATTTATGTATATTTTGCTGGAAAAATGTACACAAGCAAACAAATATTCTCATTTCTGTTTTGGCTACTTATTGGACAGAAGAAAACTTTCAGGTGAAAAAAAAAAAATCAACATCCAGAGGTTTGCATGGACAGGCATCCCATTTAGTTGCAAAGCATGCTAGTAATTAAAACAGAGTCAGATTTAACACAAAGCCAATGTCAGTTTAAAGCAAGAACAAAAAATCAAAAAGCTCCTGAACAATAAATAAAGAAATCAACTCTGAAACTCTGTACAAGTCGTCTTCAATTATCAATGTACAAAATATCTCAAAAGTCTTTGTAGCTTAAATTGCTGTTACAAATACATTTGTTTAAGCAGTTCTTTCATTAGTATACAACATATTAAACACTATAACAGACATCATGGACACTGTTGTTTCTGATGCTTCTTGTATATGAAAATCAAAAAACAAAACAAACCTACTGCATTTGGGACTTTTCAAACGCTACAGTAGATTCAGTTTCCTCCAATCACAGAACTTTGTTTCTTTATTCCAATTGTGCTTTACATGTCAATCCCATCAGAGTCAGAGACAAACACAATCTGCTTATATCTTTCTAGAAGTTTACATTTCCGAACCCTCCGTCACCCATTCATTATGTCATCATTATGCTGCAAGAGAAGTTGTGACCAGTGTAGGTATGAAGTAAAAACACTCAGGTGTGACTGGGCTGCAGAGAAGATCTGGAAGAAGTCTAAGTAACATCCATGTAGATGTCAAGATTCAGGATTTATCAGCAATTTATGATGATCAACGTGACTCAGTGGTTCTAATAGAAAAATTCTCAGTGGCTCTTTGAGGGTGAAACACATAATCCTTAAAAACTCAGTGCTGCAGCAGTTTTATGTTTAAAAGTGTTCAAACAAAAAAGCTGAACTGTTCCAGCAAAGTGTTGGGAAATAAGAACCTCATCTTGAACACTGTGCTGCTGAACTGTAATGCTGAGGGGGAAAAAAATTATTCTCTTACTTTGTAAACAATAAAAATATACGTTCTTTTAGCAAAATTAAACATATTGGAGGGCTGTTAACGTTACTGTACCGAGAACTGAGAGACTGGATCAATCAGCTGTACTTCCATATAAATCCAATGTTTCAGAGTAAATGTTTTTACAACAAACCTGGCAGGATAAATTTACTCCTTCTCAATGTAAAGTATTAAGTTCTAGCATGAGGCTGGTTGTAATGAAGGAACTTCTTCATATTGGGACAATTTAACTGCAAACATCAATCCAAAATATGTCTCTAATGCAAAAAAATCCCACGACAATATACTGATAATATTTATGCCAAAAGGCATGTAATGGCACTTCAAATTATACTGCCAGAGAAAAATGCTACTTTTGTTGTCATAATCCAGTATTTTCCTGTCTAACCAGAGTTAAAAAGAGACCCTGAATCTTTTAAGACAAAAACTAAACGACTTTTATTCCTAATTTGCAGCCCTTGTCCTGTGAAGATGGTCTGAAGGGTAAAAATAAAACTAGAATGTCTGGAGGTGTTTCCTGGTTCGTTGGGTGTCGACAGCTACAGAGAAGAATCATTGATGCACTGAGAGTAAAATACGACTGGTACTGTTTATTTTCCATCTCTACATTGACTGAGGCAGGACGTGTTTAAGCTCATCTGTCCTGGTTTTGATTAGAAAAGAGTTGAACTTTTACAGTGTTCATCTGTGTGAAAACTTTGGGCTCATGAGTCTTTGCCAAAGGGTCCACCGTGGCACTGGCTGTCACTAATACTCCAGTTTGCAGACTGACCAGATGATGCACGATCCTCTGAGTTCTGACACTGTGACAGACCCTTTTGGCACGGCTCCATGGTAACAGCAACACCCACACCACTCCGACCTGATGTCATGTGAGTCACCTCAGACCAGGTGTCTGCGTCTGGGTCATAACACTCCACACTGTCCAGGAAGGTGGTGCCATCGTATCCTCCTGAAAATACAACACGGATATTTTAACGTTCATAAACACTGAGTTTGTTTCAAGAATTGTCTCGTCAACAGACACTTAATGTTTAGATATGAGTATTATCGATAATAAATATCAGGTTATTGGCCACAAGTCTTTAAAAAAATTAAGACAATGTCTGAACTTGATTCTTCTCTCAATTTTAAATGGTTTATTTTTTAAAAGCACCTACAGCAAATTCAAAAAAGTGTTACATTTCCAGTGTTGGTGATGTGTGTTAAAAATACAATATTAATTTAACACTTTTTTACTCTATTTACTCTACTGAGTTGGTGTTAATTTGGGGAGTTACATTTAAGCAACTCTGTTAAGTGTTGAATTTAAAATCAACTCTGAATAGAGTTGCTCATTAGAGCTGGGCGGGGGGCGGGGCCAATGACTGGGTCTAAGTTTTACCCAAAATGCACTTATATCTGCAATTTACTTGTAAATTTGCGCATCATAAAGCAACACGTGAGAGTTAAAAAAAAACCAATCATGCAGTATAACATTTTATTTGACTGATTTTAGTGATGTAGTAGGTGTAAAATATTGGTCTAGTAAATCTTTCAGCAACCGTGACTCAAACCTGACTGAGGTAACCTAATCCAAGCTGCTTATTGTACATTACTATAAAATTGTGCTCAAACTTTGTGTTTCTCTGAGCTTAAATTGTGACGAGGGTCTTCACCTGCTTCTCTAATCTGTAGTAGAGGCTCTCACATCTCAGCTCTGAGCTTGGTTCACATGTTTATATCAGACACTCTCATATGTAGAAGATCAATGACAATGTTGTGCTTAACTGTATCTGGAGTTAAACAGGAAACACTAACAGTGTTAACTTTTAACTCTATGGTCAAGTTTTAAAACAAAATCAACACTGATCAGAGTTTCTAAGTGTTAAACTTTAACTGCAGACAGTTAAATCTCAGTGTTAAATGCCAAACACTTTCAAAAGTGTTGTTTTAACACTTTGTGGTGTGGACTCATATAGACACTTTGAAAGTGTTGAATTTAACTCCAGTAGAGTTAAATCAACTCTGTAGAATTTGCTGTGCACTTTTCTCTCGGGAAACATAAAGAACAGAACAGGAAATGGACCACATTCATTTATTTATCCTGTTTTATCACATTAAACCATTCAAGCGTTTCGTGTTAAGATGAATATCTGCACTCTTGTTTCTACAAGCAGGTGCAAACGGTTGTGGTCTTCAGTGGTGATAACATTTAGGATAATAGTTAATCAGCTGTTGACTGCAGCAGAGCTCAGTGCTGTCAGACAGCTGGGACAACTGGTGCAAATGAAGACGATCATTACGAAGAAAAATAAATATAAAATTAAATATACAAACAAATAATTAGCTTTGTAATATAGATTTTATCCCCATGAAATGACCTCTAAGGATGAAAGGAACTTCCTTACCCAGAACATAAATGCGTCCATGTAATGCAGTAACTCCCAGCGCACTGCGCCTGTGTCTCATGGAGGCAGCAAAACTCCACGTATCAGTTTCCACATCATAACGCTCCACTGTGTTCAGCTGGTTGGTGCCGTCGTATCCACCCATGACGAAGATGTGGTTGCCAAGAGCGCACACACCTAACAAGAGCCAGAGATTAGTTCATTTAACCATTAACTACTTTGTCTAGAGTAGATAATATTAACACATTTTGAAGACGTCGTTCCAGCTTGACAAAAACTGGAGGACATTTCGAGTCCCACGTACGTGACATTTCTCGTGCATGTGCTGGCTTTTAGTTTCCATTGCAGTCATGACACACTCATTCACTACACAACAATCCAAGAGTCTATAATAAATACCTGGTTCAGACCAGAGAAGGAAAAAACCTTGTTTGGACAAGATATTAGGAAATGTTTCAGTGTTACAATTCTCTCTCGTCCACACACACCGCAGCACTGTTAGTCACATGACATGGTGCTGATATATTAATATGAACATGATGGGCTAGAGTAGGTGGTTTACTTAGAACTGAAGAGTAACTTTTAATTTAAGGAAAACTAAGAATCGGTGCAGAAAATCTTGTGGAATATGATCTGACAGCGATGCACAGAACAGTGTTTGTTAGTAGTGTCTCAGACTTGCTGCATTGAAAAGTAAACCAGGAAGAAAAGCTGAATTAGCTGTTGTGATACTAAGAGTAATGTATTAAAACAGAATCTCAGAAAGAGTTTTCATCGTGCCAACCCTATACAGATCAATCCTTTCAACATAAACATCAGAGCGATGTGACAGTCATGCAGATTTGGGGCATCTGCTTTTATTTTGGTGGTCTAACCCAAATGATATTTCACCATAAGCTACCCAGTATGAGCAGCAGGTGAGGAAACAAGCCGTCCAGCATGTTATTCACACAAGGCAAATGCAGCAGAGCCAAATACGATGGCAGACACTGAGAGACATGTTGCTATGGTTACAAAGACGCTAACTGAGGTATCCCTTTCACCATTCATTCCCTCTCTGGTTCACTGGATAGTTTTAAGTGAATCTAGACCCACATTTTTAGGGAACCCAGAGTTTGGATCACTCTGCCCAGATGAAGTGGACCATCCAAAAGGTAACAAACTGTTTAAAGTGGATCCAAAAACTTTTTGGTTGAATGTAAAGTAAGAATATTACTAATTTTTTTACCCCCTTTTCTGGGATCAAACGTCACAAAGATAAAAAATTGGGATTCACATTTATATACATATATATATATATATATATATATATACACACAGTGGGGCAAAGAAGTATTTAGTCAGCCACCAATTGTGTAAGTTCTCCCACTTAAAAAGATCAGAGAGGCCTGTAATTTTCATCATAGGTATACCTCAACTATGAGAGACAAAATGAGGAAAAAAAATCCAGAAAATCACATCGTCTGATTTTTAAAGAATTTATTTGCAAATTATGGTGGAAAATAAGTATTTGGTCAATAACAAAAGTTAATCTCAATACTTTGTTATATAGCCTTTGTTGGCAATGACAGAGGTCAAACGTTTTCTGTAAGTCTTCACAAGGTTTTCACACACTGTTGCTGGTATTTTGGCCCATTCCTCCATGCAGATCTCCTCTAGAGCAGTGATGTTTTGGGGCTGACGCTGGGCAACACGGACTTTCAACTCCCTCCAGAGATTTTCTATGGGGTTGAGATCTGGAGACTGGCTAGGCCACTCCAGGACCTTGAAATGCTTCTTACGAAGCCACTCCTTCGTTGCCCGGGCGGTGTGTTTGGGATCATTGTCATGCTGAAAGACCCAGCCACGTCTCATTTTCAATGCCCTTGCTGATGGAAGGAGGTTTTCACTCAAAATC
>SSNP01000156.1:286886-323510 GCA_006937955.1 Pachypanchax playfairii | reverse complement strand
AATAATTGCTCCCACAGTTGATTTCTTCACACCAAGCTGCTTACCTATTGCAGATTCAGTCTTCCCAGCCTGGTGAAGGTCTACAATTTTGTTTCTGGTGTCCTTTGACAGCTCTTTGGTCTTGGCCATAGTGGAGTTTGGAGCGTGACTGTTTGAGGCTGTGGACAGGTGTCTTTTATACTGATAACGAGTTCACACAGGTGCCATTAATACAGGTAACGAGTGGAGGACCGAGGAGCCTCTTAAAGAAGTTACAGGTCTGTGAAAGCCAGAAATCTTACTTGTTTGTAGGTGACCAAATACTTATTTTCCACCATAATTTGCAAATAAATTCTTTAAAAATCAGACAATGTGATTTTCTGGATTTTTTTTCCTCATTTTGTCTCTCATAGTTGAGGTATACCTATGATGAAAATTACAGGCCTCTCTGATCTTTTTAAGTGGGAGAACTTACACAATTGGTGGCTGACTAAATACTTTTTTGCCCCACTGTATATATGATGCTGCTATAAGGAAAAGGCATCTTGCCCACTCAAACAAGGATCTCTGCCATGGCATCACGCATCCAGACTGATCCCCCAGTATGGAGGATCCTCATTCTAAATAAACACACATATATATATACACCCCCCCAGCATCAAGCTGGGGTGGGGGCTGACTGTGTAAATGTCAGCTAGTTGTGTGTTATTGTTTTTGTATCACTGTTTTTTCATGTAAAGCATTTTGTGTTGTTTTCATGCATAAAAACATTCTTAATAAATAAAGTTTGATTTGATTAAAGTCATTCAGTTCTACTTCACCAGTGGAATTTGCACATTTTGGCTCAGGTTTTAGGAGATGTAATTTCATTAGGACTTTTCCAAGAAGCTGATTAATAATCAAACATGAAACTAACAATTTTATAAATTATTACACAAACACCTCATGAACACCTGCTGCTAAGGAAAAGCCCAAACTCATCAACTTACACATTTATGTCCTTTTCTTTGAGCCATTAAAAAGTAAAATTAAATTAAACACATAATACGGGTTATAAGATAATATCAAAGCAATGAGTTGATTTACTTTTCAGACTAGTCATCTGACTATTTACTCTAAATTGTTATGCAATTTTTTTTTTTACTCAGATTAAAACTAGAATGTGCCTGGAGCTGGATCTGATTTTGGAACTAAACATGTGATTATCAATTGATTCTCACTAAAAATACATCAACTGAAGAACCTAAAGACGATCATTTGGTGGCAGTAAATCTCCACTCATGAACTGTGAACTAGAGCTGCTACGATAACATTTTGTTTGAGAAACATTTTTCATTTAAATAGGAGTGATTAAAGAGTCCCTTCCATTAAAAACAGTTTTTCTGAGGTTTCTGTTGAATATTTTAGCTCCACAGGTGTTCTTACCTTCATAGTAGGTGTGAAAACAGGTCAACAACTTCTCTTTCAGTTTTTATCTCTCAAACTACGCAGGTGGTGATAAAACCCGAGTTCTCCCAAGTTCAAACGGCCTGTATCTGTTTCATCACAACTCCTTTGTTCGTTAGTATTCAGCAGCTCCCGCAGTTGAAACCACGTCTAGCATGCTGCTGGCTAAAAGCTGTTAGCATAAGATGTAGCAAACAGAAAGACACGACATCTGATGTTGCCATGCGCAGCGGGGCAGGAAACAGTATTCTTTGCTCTCATAGACTAGTTTGTTAGCCAATCAGAGTCTAGCAAATTCGAATAATGAATATGAACGAGCTGCTTCACGGAACGAGCTGCTGACAAAGCCTGATGAAGCAGCCTGACGAATGGAGCCACCCAAATTTTAATGCAGACAGATTAAAAGGTCTGTTAATCAGTGTTTTCTGACGTTTTTTAGATATAAAATGTTTCATATTACTGGTTAATACTTAAGAAATAACCACAATGTCATGAAATTTGTATGAAATGGCCTCTTTAACTATTTAAATATATTTTCATTCAATCAGCCCTTTTATAGAAGAACAAGCATTTATAGAAATAAATACATATAGATATACTTCTTATATCATGCGTCAGGTCTGCTCAATATTATACAATCAATTATTAATCATGATAGTTACATATAAAATCAGTCAGCGTTTGAGACATCAACCAACTCGAAGTGGAAAACATGGATTTCTGTGAATTTCATTCAGCTATTTCTTAAATAAATGACTAAAAATGATATGACCAGCTTGCACATGGATGATCTACTTCAAGTTTTTTAATCTCTCCAACATAAACTAGAAGGCCCAGTAAGGCAGATTTAACCATCTATCTATTAAAAAAGCGGGAAACTTGCATAACCAGTTCCGTAAATATCCAAGCTGGCAGGTCATAGAGTTAATCGTTAACAGCAGCTATTTCATTTCTGTCTTACCAGCTCCAGATCGCACTGTGTTCATGGGGGCCATCGTCCTCCACTCGTCTTTCTCGGGGTTGTAACACTCGAAGGAGCTGAGCCGATTGGCTCCATCAAACCCACCAACAGCATAAAGCAGCCGATTGATCACTGCAACACCCACACCGATACGCCGCGTTAACATCGGGGCAACCAGCTGCCACTGGTCTCTTTCTGGATCATATCTGTAAAAAAAAACACACAAAAAAAAAACGAATGTTTTTCTGGTGAAATCTCTGAACTGACTGTGGTGGTTTATGATTCTGTGTCAGCATTTACTCCATCAAACAGGGGGTTGACGTTTGTTGAGCTTGTATTGAGGTTTTCATGTTATTAATTAATTCCCAGACATATTAATTTCTTACTTCCTTTATGGTTTGTTATAATATATTAACTTACACAAGTTTTAAGATTTAAAAATAGATTTTAATCTTTATATTTCTGTTAGATAAGTAGTTACCTTTGTTGGACTTCCTCATCTTTATGTAAACAAGCTGTCAGATCTACAAACAGATAAAATCCTATTTATAAAAAGTATTTTCAGCTGTGTGTTAAAAGGATATATTTTTCCCTCAGCCAACCAGGAAGGTTATACAGTCCTGCAGCGAAGGTGAGGACTACTACTGGATTTCTCAGGCTTATTTATAAACAGTTTGCAGAAGGAACAACCAGGTTAAATGAAGGACTGGTGTAACTCTGTGGCACAGATTCACCGGCAGCCACTCATGTTTGCTCTCAGTGTAATTAAGTTACACTTCAGAGAGATTAGGCCTATTCTCTGCAGAACTGCAGTTTTCCTGGTTAATGATAATCATTTCTGGACTTAAGCAGAGTTCAGGAAATATTTTACACTTAAAATCAAGAAAATAAATTTGGTGCATAATTTAGAACTTAACCCCGGATAAGTTTCACCAGATTCAGGTCTGTGTGAAGTATTTTATATAATATGGACATTTATTGTAGGACATTACTGACACGTTAACAACTGGATATATATAACTGTCCCACTATGGCTGAACAATAATTTTATATGTGGAAAAAAAAAAAACAGAAAAAGTTTGAACAATGTCATCAAAAAGAAAAGCAGCTGATTTGGTGATAGTGGGTGCTGTAAGTTCTTTTTCACTTGTATTTATTATATTGTGCTGTGGTTTAAGACATCTTATAGCAACCATGCACAAACTAAAAATAACCTACAGGAAGTGAAACAAACTATTATCAGGAAGTTACAGGATTCATTTTCTTACAGTATTCAGGGACTTAGTGAAGCCAACAAACCAAAATCAAAGTCTGTTACAAAAATCTCGTTGTCACTGATGAAAACCACAGAAAATCCAACACAATGAGGGGGAGATACCATAAGATCAAAGAGCTCTTAGCACATACCAGCTGTTAAACCAGTTAAGTGAGCTGTAGCCACACAGACAGCATAACACAAATGATTTGATGTTCAGTGTGGTTTCTTAACGCCGGGCTCACACTGCCTACGGAACGGCTTCGGTGCAGTTTTTCCGCAAGCTACCACTCACATCTGCTCCAGATAGGGAGTGCGGCCAGCTCCGGTGCTGGGTGTGGAAACGGCACCCGCGAGAACAGAAGTTCACGTGGGTTATCGATTTGTCGGGACTTCACACGAGAACACGTCCATTATTTAGCAAATGTGTGAAAATGTGTTGTGCTGCAGGCTTTCGGGACCCTGTGTCACCGGGTGTGATGTAATGTTTACATTTCCTATTAGCGCGTGTGCCGTCTAAAAAGAAGAGTCAAGTTACAATTGTTTGTACACTCATTTATTTTGAAAAAACACCGGATATTCAAGCTACACTTCCTGTATAGCTCGTCAGATTTCATCAAACTTGACGCGGATCCTCTCCGGCGTCCGGAAAAAATACAACTTTGCGGATTCTTTCCGTTGTGCCGTACGGCCCCCGTAACCGGACCCGCACCGCGCGGAGCTAATGTGAGCCTTCAAAAGGGATTTTAATCTAACGTTAAGGTTTATTCAAGATGTAACGATGTTTTCAGCACTCACCTTTCCACGCTGTTATGATGAATGCATCCATGTGAACCACCAACTGCATATATCATGCCATCAATGACACCAACCCCGATTCGGTTCCTGGGAACACTCATCGGTGCACACGGATGCCAGCAGTTGTTCATAGGATTGTAGCAGTCCAAAGCACTGGAGTCCATGTTCCCATCAGGCGCGTTGTTTCTCCCACCGACAGCATAGAAAAGCCCACTGATCACACAGGCTGCCAGACCACTACGGGGTACCTGTAGGTCTGCCAACCTCAGCCAGGCTCCAGTACAGGGGTTGTATGCCTCAAGGAAGCTCAGAGACTGACGAAAATACCCTCCTGCTGTGTAGATGAGCTGAGGCACCTTGGGTGTTCTGCAAGGAATTACTTTGGTGGGTTTATGAAGAGTGAGATCCTGGAAGATTTGGGCCAAGTAGTCTTTGCATTGAGGGTCCCAGTCCAAAGACTGGAGCTGGGTCTGCAGGAAGTTGGGGGTGAGGGAATGGCAGCGGACAGCCTGAAGTAAGGCTTGGACGTATGGCCGTCGGTTTTCCCTGTCGTAGCGTACCCAGGCCACACATGCCTGGAAGACTTCAGACTCACACCGCACGTTGAGCTCGTCTCGGCTGATGAGGTTGACCAGCTGGCACTGAGACAAGTTAAAAAACTCCTCCTGGGTTGCTACCTGGCAGCAGAGACAGGGACACATTTGTACTGTGTTAGCAGGTGGTATATGGACTTGTTGTTCTGAAGATGTTTCACTTCTTATCTGAAAGGTTATTATAGTTCTAACAACTGCAGGGGAAATCCAGGGTAATAAGCTGCAGATGAACTTAAACAGTCATTAAAGTCAGGTGTGACACTGACCCACCTGTCCATCTTATCAGTCACTTATATTGTGCACATTTTAAACAGTAAAGTTAAGTGACTTGAGAGACCAGTGAATGAAGAGACTTACATTTGAAAGGAAAAACCAACATTAAACAGAAGACGTAGAATCAAATATCCCTTATCTAACACCTACATTTTAGCCAGTTTCACACCTTGACACACGTGAACAAACAGTCTTACATTTCTCTGGTTAGAAAACAACCCACAGGAGAGTTGGGTGGGTCGATGAAACACATGACTTTAACAACTTTCAGATACTACCGCTCCCTGAGAAGCTCATAAACCCGAAACTCACTGACAGTCAGGTAAAACTGAAGCCTTTTGGATAAGTGGTTCTGAAAATGTCTACAAAAAAGAACAAAACTTCTGAATTTTACTGATACCTTTGCAGGTAAGTGAAATCCAGTCACAAGTAAAACCACATTCTCGAAGTCATGACTCACAACTCACATGATACACAACTGGGAGTCAGAAAAGTCACACAACAGAAACCATAACTCATAAAGTGAAACACTTATAAAACATCTGGCACACAAGTGTTCTAGTACAATGCTTTCTGTAGATTGTGACATTCACTTTGTCATTGCAGTTTTCCACTGTGCAGCTACTTTTATAATAAACTGTGATCAAATCTACATTTAAAACTTGTCAAATTAAAACAAAAACGTTGTGTGTGAAAGACAGACTGGTGATGTATTTGTTTTGAGTTTGTTCTGGAAGAGATAAACCTGTTAACCATCAATAAATAACATTAAGTTAAAATCTTTCTTTAATAATCGTACAGACTAACAGATAAAAGAGATATATTCAAAACAAGCAAACAGAGTTTTGGTCATACCTGACTGAAGTTCATGTAGATGTATTCTCTGGCTTTCTGGTGGAGCTCTGTACAGCCGATCTGCTCAGCGAAGCTGGCGATGCCGATTGCGTTGCTGGGGTCAAGCTGCTGGACGAGGAAATCGCAGCAGGCCTTGACCACACTGTCGATCTGGTACATGACAGCACCATTCATCACATGGATTACACACTTCTCTCCAACAGAGATGCTGGCAGTGTAAGCAAACTCAATCAGTCGGTCCATAACCTAAACAAGTAGCGAGAAGAAGGTCAGAAAGAATAAAGACGTACAGCAGAACATTTGTCTACATTTCTGTCTCTCCCCAAAGAACAAAGAGGACCAGAATATCTATCAATATCTCTCAGTAAGTTCAATAAACATGTAGCTTATCAATGAAAAGATATAGTGTACTGCTCAGTGTGTGTATTTCTGATTTCTTTCAAGAACTAACATTCATGTACTGAACAAAACAAATTCAACTAATGTAAATGACTCACCCTGGGGTGAATTCCCTCTATTGGAACTACCTCCATACCGCACTCCTTCAGACCATTGGTGAACATTGCCCTGAAGACAGGTGATGAGGAGGCCAACACCACCTTGTGAGCCACAAAGTCCACTGCCTCCAGGTCTTTGTAGAGCACCCGCAGCGTGACGTCACACAGCTGCCGCTCCAGACGCAGCTCGTTCATGATGGCAAAGGCAGCTGACGTGTGGCTCTCCAGTGTGTAACTAAAGATCCGGTGGCCATTGCGCGTGGATGGGGTCACCAGCGCTTTGTATTCTGTCAGACACTCTGTCATCTCCTTCTTTCCTTTCTCCTCTTTGATCTCCTTCTCAAGAACAGTCCAAGGTGTTATGGGGCATCTCTGCACCACATGGGTAAAATAAAGAGTGTACCTTTTTGTCTAAGAATCTTTTTTATGAAGACATGAAGGTTTCTATGAACAGCTCAAAACCTGAGTTCAGCCATATTACTCATTATGGCGTCGCAGGACAGGGGTGTGTGAGATGCAACTCATAACTGGGTGTGTTGTTACGTAGAGTTCCAACATGATTAAAACATTTGAAGCGATGGATTCCTCTTCTTAACTCTGCTGAACAGGAAGTGTTAAACTCTAACTCAGTGCAATCCAGTTTAGTTCAGCTGTATGCGTTGGCACCACGAATGTTTTTCTTTCCACTTCTCACTGATGTCCACAGAAACTTGTTAATCATTATTTACGGGTAAAAGAAAAAGGTGGCAGTGCATCTCTTCTATTTACTGAATCACATTGGCAGGAAGTAGAAGAGTTAAACACTGAAGATAAGTCAGGAGCTTGTTGACTCTGAACAGAAACAACAGTATGTGCAGGATGTGTCACAAATGTCACTTGGAGCTTCTTGGAAAAGAGAGGGAAGAGTTGATGGATGTCTTCCTCGAGGTTCAGTTTAGAACTGTTGCACTGTTGTGTTTAATCCCAAGCAGTTGATTTAGCTGATTACTGAGAAGAAAATGAGAATTTTTTATTCTGTTTAGCACAAATCAGTGCAGAAAACTGTTTTAATAGCCAATATAGAGACTTACACCATATGCTACCAATAACTTTCAATTACACATTACTCGCACTGATCCATAATCACATCAGCTCCATAAAAACATAAAAACAAATATAAATATCTTCTGATAAGAAGATCACACCCAGTGGTGCTTTAATTGTATAAAAGGTTTTAATGTCGCGTCTACAACTTTTAGATCAACAACAAAATGTTCTGCCATAACTAAATCAGATAAGGAGCAATGATTGATTGAGTGATTTAAATTAGGCTTAAGTTCAGTTGGCCAGCATGACTGTGTGTTTCTACCCTGTCCTATGACCAAGGAGAGAACAGTTTATGGAACAACACAAACAATCCAAGTACTCTGACGATGACGGGAGCTCTAACCCCTGCAACAAGCCTGTTTTCATTCAAGGATTCTACTGACTTTTTTCCATTTTCCAATTTCTTTTAATGCCACAGCTGTATTAAAAGATTGCAACAGTGTAATAAACATTTATATTTATTAAACCACTGCAATCTTTTTAACACAAATGCAATCATGAAAAACTGGTTGGTGTGGTGGATCTCTACATTTACTGATAATAGTATGAATATCAACGCCTTTGGAAACCAGATCTTTCATTCAAAGCCAACTCATCTGTTCCAAGTTAAAGCAGTACTTAATAACTGTTCCGCAGCTGTGTTTCAAAATAAGCCCTTGCTCGAACCGGTGTTGTGTTGAAATATGTATACCTGTTGAGATGTGCTTCTGCACATGTGCCGTTCTACAGTCTTGACTTCAATAAACAAATTTATTGTTTATTTTTTGTTTCTATATTTTTCCATAAATACATTTTACCTATCAAATAAATTCTCCCAGGACAGGAACACTAAATATGATGTTATTTTTACTTTCTTTGCATTGTCAGAGCAACAGGCAAATATTTGGACACACCCAGATGAGAAGGACCCAACAATGGCCGCCAAGGACCCAGAGGGATTTAAATATAAAAAATATCAGGAAAGGATCATAAAAATATGCTTAAACAATTAACAGGACACACTCGCCATAAACAAGAATACTGTATAAACTTCGAATGACATTTTATTATGAAATAAGTTATCATTTCGTACTATGGCGGCATTTTTCTTCATGGCAGCATAAATCATCAGAACACCACTTCCGGCTGAGACCCAAATTACGGAGCTTATTTAGTCTATATTAAAGCCATCGGAGGGTCAAGAGTGACGTCTAATATGAAGCTGAGCGTGTTTTTAGGTAAGTATCCACTTAGACAAGTTTCAAAATTGTAGCCTAAAGATTAAAAAGTTATTTTGTACTGCTTTAACGCTTTTCTCTAAATAATTTGTTTTAAAGTCACAATGTTTAGATAAACTGTTGTTAGCACTAAAACACATGCAAAATACAAATATCCGTGATTTACTATTTTTAGCATGTTTTGTGTCATTACTTTAAGACAATGATTTTAAACCACTCTATTCCCCAGGGTAAAAAATATTATCAATCATTTAGTGAAGGGGTGGCCAACTCCAGGCCTCGAGAGACACAATCCTGCACATTTTAGACGTTCCCCTGCTTCAACACACCTGCTGCAGATGAACAGGTCATTAACAAGCTTCTGCAGGACTTGCTGAGAGGTTGCAGATTTGAATCAGGTGTGTTGAAGCAGGGGAACATCTAAAATGTTATATATGAGAGAACTGTCACTATCATGCTATTTAACTGACCAAACAAGGTGTGAAATTTAATACCACACTTTATCACTCAATCAACTTCTTCTTCTCACTGCATGAATAACCTTTAACAATTGTACATAGTACAACAAACTACGACTGACTGATCTTAGAATAGGAAGAACCAGAACAACTCCGTTACAATATTGCAGCTCTCAGTTATATAACAGGACACTCATCAGTTGTACACACACACACAAATCATTACCTGAGGTGGTGATAACAGTAGACAGTGTACAGATCAAGACATATTTACACAGATTTAAAAGAGATCTTAAACTGGCTAAAATGGAGCAATTAGAAAAGCCTTAATGTGTTTGAGATTGTATTAAATAATCAGCAGATGGTGATGCGTGCAAGGAAAAACACCCCGTCAGTCAGTTCAACATGATCCAAATTCACTGCAATGACTTTATCGCTCCAGGTTTCTGAGTAAGTGTTTCACAGAAGAACGTATTGCTCAACTTCCCTGCACAAGCTGTTGACTGACAAACACGTTACTCAGGTGTCAGTCTGCATGTGTTAGACTTTTCTGATGTGGATTATTTACAATTCTTCTAGCTTAACTTTTATGGCACTTTTATGTGTTCCAAACCTCATCTGAGCAAATGAAAGGGTTCATACTAAACATTTGGATATCACTGTGTTGTATACACAGATTTACTCAGGACAAATCACTAACAATAAAATCAATGTCCAGTTGCAAAACTAATCCTTGATGTTTTTCTTTTTTAGTGGCTACAGTAACACGATGACCTACATGCATAAGACTCTAACCTTGCCTCATTAACTGTTTCCACATCCATCCAGGACTCCTGACAGACCCTGCACCTTCAATCTGAGGACACCATTTAGGCCTCCTCCTTAGCTGTTATTCAACACTATCAACCTGAGAAAATTCCAGCATATTCCACAATAAAACCACTAAACTGGAATAAGCAACAAGAGAAACAAATGCATAACTTTGTTCAACATGATTCACAGGCTTGTGTTTCAGTAGCTTCCCTCCTTCGTGACTCACTACGAACTGAGCAAACAGCAGAACTGTCTGTACCAAAACACGACCGACCCAGAAGTGGAGCCCGTTCTTACATAAGCGCGAACGGAATTACATTCCCGTGCTACTTGCCCATTTCGCATAAAACAGCGCAAATAACGCAATTTGCCTTTCAATTCAGACACTAACAGGTCACAATCTCTTAGCTTGTTTTCCTCGAAATAGTCGCGTGAGCTGACATGCAAAGGTGAAACCGAAGGGACATAATCGGTTATAAGTGTGCGACAAGATTAAACCACCTTTTTAAAAATAAATCAACCGGAGATGCAACAAGAATAAATTAAATGTTTCGGAAACAAACATAGCAGCGAAAGAGGTTCCTAATAATAGACAGAGTAACGGCTGTGAGACGATAGCCCACCACACAAACATGCTAACAAAGATACGGGAACATTTCGCTATGGCTAGATTTCTGCACATAAATCTGTCAGACTAGCACCATTAATTCTTATGCTTTCTTTAATGTTTGTTTAAAAAAGAAAACTCACGTACGGTCTCAATTCCTCCATCATGGTCTACCGAGCAGTACGCCACATAGGAAGGAGGAGGGGAAGCTGTAACTCACCGTGACTAAGCATTGTACCGGTCTACCCTCGCCTTCACAATAAGAGCATCCTCCAACGTGCAAGACCCGCCTCCTTTGACGTGTTATGGAAGTGTTAGCTGTTCAGAGGGTGGAGGCTTTTATTTGAAAGGAGTTCTCAAACAGAGAAAAACAAGGCCAAAATGTTAACACAGCAGTGCCAAAACTGTGGCTCACATTTAATCAGATTTGTTATGGCATGTACAAATACACCTAGAAACAACTTTAAAATAAAAATGTAGCGCAAATAAACAATTAGAGCAAAGAAAAGTATGTTCAAGAAGATTAAATTTAAAAAAAGAATCGATTTTGAAACATGAATTCTTTTGAAAATGCAGTTGTTAAAGATGCTGATGATGCAATTGTTGAATGAAAATAAACTTACTTAAGAAATGCCTCATAATAACCTCATATGTAAGCAGCAGTCACCTTGCTTGTCAAGACTCATTCCATGAGATTATTAGGTTTCTAAACATCTCTAACACAGAGCAGTAGGTTGAGAGAAGTCTCCTTACCCCCAGGCAAGTGTTGACATACCAGTCACCCCCCCTACCCTCCCCGCACTCATTGCAAAACACTTTAGGTTAGTTGAATGGCCTCTGTAGTAGCATGTTCTTTTTAAAAGTCACAAGGTGGCACCAAGAGCCAACTGTGAGTGTTCAAGAGGTTCAAGCTGCATCCAGTTAATGTTTAGCCACCAGTTAGCGAGAGATTTAAGAGGATGGAACAGTGAGCATCTGTACAGGCCTTCCTGATGATCACTGACTGATCCTTACACCTGGACTGTTTATCATTTGATTTCAGCAGAAGGAAAAAGGCCCTGGCTTGTTGACCTCTGTCAGCAGACAAATTGATGGCAGAAACAGACAACGTCTAAAAGAACATCTGCATCATCACAAATCGTATCAAAGCAAAGATTTTTCAGTGCAGCTGGACCAGTTCTTATAGACAATATCTCAGTTATCAGCTGCCGCCTCTAATTTATGAACTGAAACCCTGATCTGACCTTCACACGAAAACTACCTTGCAGCTTCCTTTAGCCTTTGGAAACCAGATGTTTTTTATTTGGAAGTAATCTGAGATGTTTTTTGACATGTTTGATATCAGCATACCTAAAATGTCTGAGTTTATTATTTTACAAGATGAAGTAGATTTAACAAACACTTAAAAAAAATTGTCCCTTTGTGTCCACTTAGGTTTTATTATAAAGGTGCATCTAGTTTTCCAACATATTGTATATGATCTATGTAAGACAAAAACAATACAAATGCTTGTGCTTTATTTTGAAATACTGCATTTAATATTCCTTTATAAATTAAACTTAATGTACACATGAATGCACACAGGTATGGAGGATTTACTTACCTGCTGCGTATTTAAAAGCCTGGATAGAATTTTCTGTCTTCATGTCTCTGGAAACAACATCAAAACCAGCTGTATAAGTTTCGTCTCAGTTTTGTTCATGACTGAACTGTCAGCGGATCAGTATGAGGTGTTAGCTGATCTTAACTTCATGTCAGGATAATTTAAAAAAAGAAAAAAAATGAGTGTTCAGTGTTTAATAACAGCTGTATTGTGTGGTGCTCCAGTCCGTCTTAGACAAGCTGATGTATGTAGGCCAATGCCGTTACCAGATGGCCGACTTCCTGTAGTCCGTCTTCACACAGCCTTTGGGAAAACAAGTATAAAAACACCCAGACTCATTTATGAATGTCAAACACAGTCAAAACAAACCGCAGAATCACTCAAATAACTGAGAAAATAGTTTATTTCTTTTATGAAAAGAAAGGTAAAGTTCGCCTTTGCCTGTTACAAAATAGATACAATTTGTAATACAAATGCAAATGACATTAAAAAACAATCTTTATAAAAACTTAATGTTCACTGCAGATAGTACAAAGAAGTACACCAACCCATTTATTGGTTTAGTTTCAGACAGACTGAACTTAAAAAGTTTGCATTTACCAGTTTAATTTAATCCAAAATGTATCTTACACACAAATGTTCATTATGGTAAATGAAAAACATGAATATTAGATTGTAAACCTGCATTTAAAGTCCAGATGTAACTGATTCATTAACTTATTCACAAAGTGAAATTTGAAATCTCCCTGTTCTCGTTTATAGGTCATCTAATTTTCTTTCAAGTTTGGTTAAATTAATTAAAACAGACATTTAACTTCTTTTTTTTTGCATGAGCTGATTATTGTGGAGGTTTTGACATTTTTCTGTTTTATTTTATTTTTTTGTTGCAGTAGTTTTACTGCAGACGACAGCATGACCTTTCAAAATAATTGGACACACGCCTGACAGTGATCTTTTTCACCATCCAGCACGTTAAACTCGTGTCATTGTGAAACTTTGTGTGGGGTTTCATTGTGTGTCACGTCTCTCACGGCAGCACCTCAACAGTCTTTATTGAGCGGTGGTTTAAAGAGATTTGTGCTTCTTTTCTTGTTATCTAGTCCACTTTCTTTGCTTCTCCCACCCTTACACACACACCTGCATCACACACGTGTAGGAGGGTGTAAAATTATTGCGTCTGAAATGACACCGTGGTCTTTCGAACCAGCAAAATCCAGGTGTCTACACAAGTGCACATCACGCCCTGCAAGTGTTTTATCTGAACACGGGAAGAAACTGTCATAAAAAACACATGGAAGTTTAATTTGTTTACCTGTAATTCCAAAATAAAAGTTTTTTTTTTCTTCACTGTAATCTTGAGATTAAAATCTTGCTTTCAGTACAAATGTGTTAAAGGAATTTATCACAAACATTTTAGACATATTCAATGTTTGTTTACACGTTCACATTTGAGTGGCATCTTGATGTCATTTGATCTTCTGTCATAATAAAATGACTTCACAATAATTTGATGACTTTTCACAGGTCAAAGGCAAAAACAGTTTCTTTTGTGCCTCCATTGAAATTCATACAAACTTGTTTGTTGGCTTGTAGATCTGAGAACAGCGTTGTTTTCTCTCTTTAGAGGATATGCTACATGTCTTTTGTAAAGCGGCGAACCGGTTCACAGTTTTTGGGACTCTACGTCCAAGAGTTTAAGTCTTTAGGACTTTCAGAGTTTTGGGTAAAGAGCTTTAATTGTAGATGGGGTGAAAATGGCATTCCCAGAGGAAATGGTCGTCTCTAGTCCGTGTTCTAATTTCTGAGAAGGAACCTCAGTTTTACTGAAACTGCACTCCAGGAATGGCATTCCGAGTTTCTTCACCTGTCCATCTCTGGTCATTAGACACGGCTGACAGAGCAGCTTGAGAATGGCTCGCCTCATGTCCTTACTGGTTAGAGTATAGATGATTGGGTTGAGGAGTGAATTGATCATAGCTAGTCCCAGGAAGTAGTCCGCCTTTTTGAGCAGAGGGCATTTGCCTGTAGGGCAGAAAAAATCCATGAGGAGGAGGATGAAGAGAGGCAGCCAACAAACGATGAAGACTCCCAGCACAATGGTTACGGTCTTAAGGAGGGCGATGTACTTCTGGTTCCTCCTTACTGAGCTCTTCCTCATGCTGCTCCCTAGACTCACCCGCTGGCGCTGTGTGTTGGAGCGGACGATGCTGAAAACCCGAATATAAAGGACCACAATGGCCAAAAGCACAGCACTGAACACGGACACACTGAATAGAATGTAGCTTTTGGCATAAAGTGGAAGAACTGTTGAACACTGGTCCAGTTTGTTTATGCAGTTCCATCCCAAAACTGGGAGGATCCCCAAAAGCCCAGACAGAGCCCAGCTGGCACCGATGAGTATTACCATGCGGCCACGCTTCGCCCCGTGATATGGACGCATTGTCACCATTGTGACATGGCGTTCAATTGCTATGGCCAGCAGACTGATGACAGAGGCAGCCAGCGTGATGAAGACCCCGCCCTCCCTGAAGAACCATAACAATGGCGTCAGTTTTAAAGTATTATGTCCTGACATGAGGATATTGGCCATGTAGGTAATCCCAGCTAGCAGGTCTGACAGAGTCAAGTTTCCCAGCAGGTAATACATGGGCAGGTGGAATTTCTTATTCCTCCAAATGGCGATTAGAACCACAGCGTTCTCCAGGACGATGAGAAGACACACCACCACGAATGCAATGCTCACAGGTTTTAGATTGTCACAGTAGCGATCCGTCTGCAACTTGCCAGTATAGTTGTAATGCTCAAAAATGACAGATCTGTTAAGGTACCTCCAGAAGAAGTCCAAGTGGTCATCAGATGAGGGAACAGGGGAGGAGGAGGAATGAGGAGTCAATACAAAGGTGCAGTTCTCCATGCTGGATGTTGATTTTCCTCAACTTTGTCTGAAGTTGTATCTATAAACTCATTTTGTTGACACAAACGTGGTAGCAAAAGCAAAAAGCTGTTAAAATAAAGATGGTAACTGTGCAATCCAGCTGTGTCCCAATGGATTTTTTTCTTTTTTTGCCAGAAGAAGGTGCTCTCGAGCTGGTAAAAGGGTCCAAATACTGAAGAAAAACAAACAAAAAACCAATAAATACAGGAAATCTTGTTTCTTATCTTGTTGTTAAAATAGCTTTTTATTACTGTTTTTTAGTTTAAAAGTTATTCTGATGTTCTGAAACAGAAGATCCTGACATGTTACACTTACATGGACAGTAAAGTTTTCTGATGCTTGTATTTATACAAATAACTGAATGAAATTAACAAGCTGAATTAAAGTGAAATGTGATACTGAAAGGCAGAAAGAAAATATCAGTTAAAAATGTAATTGTTCCAGTCTGTTTAAAGTTTTTGTCAGTCACCATAAGGTTGTTAGACAGGAACCACTGGAACATGTGTACTTAATTTACTCCACGTGCGGCTGATTCTCATGGCACAGAACTATAAAAATATACTTTAAACCCTCGATGTTTCAAACAGAGAAATAGTATGTCTGAAATTTTCAGTGATTTTCTCGCACTAATTATAAATTTCAACACTGACTGTTCCAAGTTTGAAACAGTTAAACAATCACAGGTGATTAATGAAGCATTACTCTGAATCATCATGTTTTTCTTTCTTCTTGAGTCATATGCATCATTCAATCAGACACTTTTACTTATTCTGTCTGTTATTAAGAATCTTTTAAACATTTTTAAGATAAATTCTTTCATTCTACTGGTTGGATCACAATATGCATTTAGAAATGTTTAATTATTTAATAAATGATGTTGCTAAAAGAGTTTAAGAAGTGAAACACACCTGTTATTTTGTTGTTAAATTACATATTTGCATATTTTGACTTATATGTTTTATTATCTCATTTATTTCTTTTTCGCTGAAACTATTTTTACATTTCCGTAGTTTTATTTTATGGCATTTCTCACATTTTAACGAACAAATATTAGTTGATGTTTAAACACATCACATGAATTACTCTGATCGCAATTGAATAAAAATTCAAAGATAAATATCATTTTCAGCCACATTTATGGTGCATAAACATTAAAGAAACATCCAAAACAGAAGTTGTGAGTGATGATCTCTTCCACATGTTACATAATAACTGGGCAATTAAAAAGAAATTACCTTGGAAGTGATGTTGCGTTGCTCTTATCCTGCAGTTCATCTGCTTTTCACTCAAAAGAATCCAGCCGACCTCGGCAAGTTAGTCACCGTCAAACTGACAAAAGCAGAGGGAGTGTGTCTTTAGTTGAGACATGCAGCAGCTCAGACGATTGGCTAAACTCAAACCGACTCTCCCCCTCACATTCCCACTAACTTCCTCTGAACAATCACACGCATTACACACAAGATCTAATACACTAACAACAGTATAAAAGTAGGCTAAAAAATAAAATGGGTATTCATTTTCATGTGTATGTTTGTTTTATTGTATTTTGTAGCTGCTAGAAGAACTATTTGGGGATAGAAATTGCTCAGGAATGCTGATAACGAGCCTTTCTGTTTTATTTGAATTTATTGCTTTCAGTTTTTTAGAAATATGATTACATGTTCATAACAACATCCAGATTCCCAGAGCTTTTTGATGAGATAACATGCTTTGACATGCCTTTTTGGCTTGAATAGGGAAACTTCCCCTGCAGGTCCTGCATATAGTTTATCAGGACAAAAAACATTGCAGGGAAGATATGAGAAGGAAATAAACCTTAAACCTTTATGAGTTTTTAACCCTAAATGATGCACATGCTGACCTCATCATTCAGCAAGATGCTGCAAAGAGTAAACAACGTTAAACAGCTGGGACTTAAAAATACTTTCCATAAATCTGCAGGGTTTCAACCGTTGGGAATCCTTTCCTGACACATTACACCTCAGTGCTGCTGTCTTGAAACAGAGTTTCATTCTCCTAGACGTGTTTGTGAAGGATTTACCTGGCTTATCAGCGTCAGTTCAGTCTCCTTTGTGACTGAACGGACACAATCAGTTTCTTCCCCTTGATGTCTCGCCGTCTTTGAATTTCTACCCATCACATGCTCCTCATTCACATCTGTGATGACAGGGTCAACTGTCTGTTTCCAGAACTTTGGTAATGTTATTTAAATGACACACAGTTGTGTCAGTATGTCAGCAGTCACATATCCAGTCAACCTAAAGCATCAGCTGAAATGACATTTGTTTAGGTCAAAGGTCAACGTCCAATCACAAAGTATATGTAACTTTGACAGCATGTAAGCTGCTTCGTCATTCACTTTCTTCGATCAGCTGGAACTTGTGTTTGTATAAATGTTAAAGAGGCCCTTCCATTGAAAATGGTTTTTCTGAGGTTTCTGTTGAATATTTTAGCTCCACAGGTGTTCTTACCTTCATAGTGGGTGTGAAAACAGGTCAACAACTTCTCTTTCAGTTTTAATCTCTCAAACTACACAGGTGGTGATAACACCCGAGTTCAAACAGCCTGTATCTGTTTCATCACAACTCCTTTGTTCGTTAGTATTCATCAGCTCCCGCAGTTGAAACCACGCCTAGCATGCTGCTGGCTAAAAGCTGTTAGCATAAGATGTAGCAAACAGGAAGACACGACGTCTGATGTTGCCATGTGCAGCGGGGCAGGAAACAGTATTCTTTGCTCTCATAGGCTAGTTTGTTAGCCAATCAGAGTCCAGCAAATTTGAATAGTGAATATGAAAGAGCTGCTGACAAAGCCTGATGAAGCAGCCTGACGAATGGAGCCACCCGAATTTTAATGCAGACAGATTGAAAGGTCTGTTAATCAGTGTTTCCTGACATTTTTTAGAGATAAAATGTTTCATATTACTGGTTAATAATTAAGAAATAACCACAAAGTCCTGAAATTTGTATGAAATGGCCTGTTTAAAGCTGCATTTAGAAAAAAACGATTCTTATCAAGAGATTATTTATTACTGATTTCCTGTTGTGAATGCTGAAGCCTCCCATTAGAGGTTCAAGTAAAGAAAACAGAAGTCTGAAAATGAGGATGAGTAGTCTAACATACGATCAGGACTCATTGCTGTGCACACAATCTCTTCTGGGAATGACTCTCTGTCTCTTTTCTTGTTTTTTTTTTCTCTATTTTTGTCTGATTTTACTTTCTTATGAGCCCATTTTTGTCAGAAAGACTTGTTTTCTTCACACACTCTGCTGTAATACTACCTGTTTTCTGCTGAGCCGGCTCTTCCTGGGTGTGGATGTAATGTTGACCTTGTTGGACTACATCTGACACAGTATATGTGTTTGTGTAACAAAAAGGTTTTGTTTCAGCAGAACTCAGTCATTAAGCTGATAGGATTTTAAACTGGCCACATTCCAGCGGAAACATTTCAGAATGTTAACGTCTTTAGACCCGTCTCGTTGAGACATGTCTGTTAAAAGTACTGACACAGACTTTACACCGTCGGTACTTTGATGTACTTTTAAAGGATAAATTCTGACTTTCATGGGAAGCTGACCCATTCTTCCACTCAGTACTGTAGAATTTTAGAATATTCACAATGTTCTTTCATCAAATAGATCTAAACACGAGGCTTTAGAAATGCCATCTAAATGGTCTGTGCTTGCCAAGTTCTCCAAACCTCCAGCTCTGTTTTTTCTGAAGCTATCTGACTGCCGCCTGGCTGTAATTCATTACCAGTCAGCCCTTGCTCTTACACCACTGATAAGACCCACAAATCAGTTCAGCCAGACCCCGTCTGTGACGATAACAAAACGTTCCTCTCTGCTTTAAGTTATATCTCACTGTCTTCTCTCTGTTTGCTGTTATGTCACAGAAAGCGGGTCTAATCGTGACTCTGGACCGTATCTTTGGTCATCTCTGAAAAGATGCAACAAAAAGCTTTTATCTACAGCCTTTGGTTTAATTACGAAACATTATATTGATCAGTTTTTGATTGACATATTTCTTAATTACTTTTTTTGCTCTGTGATGTGCATAAACAGGTCAGACCAGTTCAGTCTGTGGGGTCTTTGTAAACACTTCAGGGTGTTTCCAGCAGTATCAAATCACTTGACAGTCTCTTTGCATGACCTAAGGCAGACTAACCCACTCATCAGCGTATTGTTTGGATTTTCCAGCCAACTTGTTTAAGGACCATGTAGGGGTGATTGATGAAAACTGTTTCTCTCTCTTTTTTTTTCTTTTACTACTTTTGGGCCGTAGTTGCCTGAGGAAGATGAATGAGATAAGAGGAAAAGCTAAATGGGAGGTCGACTGAAAAAATTGCTGCAATTTATTTTTCTAGGACAACAATGGAATTTTTACTCTGGTATTCAGAGAAGAGCAGTGATCACAGTTCAGGTTGAGAAACAACCAACTTCTCCAGTTACAGAAACAAGAGCAGATAACACATCGAGAAAAGAGAATTAAACCTTTTACAGCATCATTCATGTAATTAAAGAGGCCCTTCCATTAAAAACAGTTTTTCTGAGGGTTCTGTTGAATATTTTTAATATAAAACTGCACAGGTGGCGATAAAACCCGAATTCTCCCGAGTCCAAACGGCCTGTATCTGTTTCATCACAACTCCTTTGTTTGTTAGTATTCATCAGCTCCTGCAGTTGAAACCACGCCTAGCATGCTGCTGGCTAAAAGCTGTTAGCATAAGACGTAGCAAACAGGAAGACACGACGTCTGACGTTGCTATGTGCAGCGGGGTAGGAAACAGTATACCTTGCTCTCATAGGCTAGTTTGTTAGCCAATCAGAGTCCAGCAAATTCGAATAATGAATATGAACGAGCTGCTGACGAAGCAGCCTGACGGAAGGAGCCGGAACCACCCGAATTTTGATGCAGACAGATTGAAAGGTCTGTTAATCAGTGTTTCCTGACGTTTTTTAGATATAAAATGTTTCATATTACTGGTTAATACTTAAGAAATAACCACAAAGACCTGAAATGTGTATGAAATGGACTCTTTAAGATATAATCAACAAGCCTTTAAATGTGTTATTGGTATTTTTATCTGTCACCATCAGTTAGCAGTAATGTTTAACTTTGATTTTTACACAAACTTTATGTGCAATCACATGTGTAAAAATAATGTAAGACAACAAATAAAAAGTTGATGATGGCCATCGTCGACTCATCGACTCAGTGTGGATATGAAAAGAGTTTTTCGGAGGGATTTCAAGAAAATCAACAACGTGACTTCAAAGTGTTTCCCAGTAGAACGTTCTGTCTCATTAAATGTTTGCTGATGAAGATTCAGAGGAGAAAGACTTATTCTTTCAAGCTGAAGATTCGTCTCTGAGGTGAAGGAGACTGACTCTTCCTCTGATAGTGGAGGGAGTGACTATATCCTGCTGTGGTCAGGGATTGAGGAAGCGTCGTCTTCCACCTGCAATGGGAGATCAGAACAAAAACGGCACCGGGCGGGCATGGTAGGATGATGAGAGGTGGATCACATGACGGGGAAGATGTCAGCTGGTGGATTTTTGCACACTCAAGATGTGTATAAGTGTTGAATCCAGAGCTTTGAAGAGCCCAGAGGTTATCTCAGAGAGACGGACCTGATGTAGCGCCTGCTAATTTTCTGTACGTCTTCCTGATTGAAGGTTTCTGGACACTCAATACAACACAAACTAACACGTATGTCCACCAGTACTTGGTCTGTCGAGCAATGAACCCCAGATCAAGAGTCCAGGTATGAGGCCACAGTCCAGGAGATGACAGTAGGCCGGTCACTGGGTTGAGGATTCAAACTAAGGAGGATCCTACTGGTTTCCATGAGAACAAGTATGTGTGTGTGAGAGAACAGGTCTAACAGCTTCATGGGAGCAGGAGAGAATGAAAACTTATCTCTTTCCTCACCGATCCAGGAGGTGGTTCTGCTGTATCTTCAAAGCAGTTCTGAGCATCAGTGTGGTGAATGATCACGATCTGTACCGCAGGGTGAAACCAGGTCCACACAAGTCCACAAAGTTCTATGTCACAGGGATTAAATTATCCCAGGCCATCAGGGGGGCATAAAAAAGGAGAAAGACCTTCATGGCAGAGGGGAGACATCCCATAAATACTGAGCGTCAGCCAAAGTTAATCCTTGTATATGTTTTTACATGTAGGTAAACATTTGTTTTTAACAGGAGAAAATCTGAATCTATCTGAAGTTTTAATTCAGAGCTGTTCCAGATCACAGAGCTCTCATTTGTTGAACATGTATGTTTCCTCTCTGTTTGCTCAGGGTTTGTCACGTGTCTGCTGTTAGGACATGTTCAGAGCAGTTCCAGCAGACTCTGGGACTAATAAGATCCAGATTTGAAAACCTTAAAGTGTGATACTGACACCCCTCTTGGCTCCAAGGGGCTGTAACCATATCACACACCCATCAGGATGATGTGTTCATTCCCTCACTGTCTAAAGTAACTAACAACACTAATCTAACTCTGCTCCCTAGGGGCTGTTTGGCATGTCCTCTGTCAGTGAGAGTTTCAAATAGATTCACACTTTCACACGACTATACGCAAATATCTCCAGGAATTAAAGGAAATAATCAATTTTTCTGACACACCCCAAATAAAATATTTGATGCAAGGAATAAACAGCTGACCCTCAAAACAAATTCAAACTTGAAATACTTCTTTCATTTTTAAAGGATAACACTTAGTAATTTAACAAGATGGATAAAACGTTCTTTGTGATAAAGATCAAAATGTGCAAACATTGGTGAGTTTTTTGTGGGAGTGGTGGATGAGACAAAAAGCTAACAGGATATTAAATGTGTTTCATGTGTTAAAGTGGATTAAAATGTGCATTTTTCTTTATTTTGCATCTTATTATATTAGAATCAAACACATCTATAAACCCAGCTGCATCACCAGGTTTGTAAAGTTGTCCAGATTGAAGGAAAAACACCACAAATACACAAAAATTGTCTGTGTGTTCCTCACATCAACGTGGGTAGAAATGCAACAATACCACTTTTATCAAACCGATATGATACGAGTACTTGGATCAGAGTACTTAGCGATACCGAGTACCAATGCCGACACTTCTACCACACAAAAAAATGCAGTGCATTGTAAGACAGGTTTTATTTTCTTCTCTGCTTGTTACAACAAATGATGGTGAACTCGAAATATTGATAAAAATGACCACAAATATAAAATTTCAAATAAAAAAATAAACATTATTATTGCAAATAACAAAATTATTGCAGAATTACCCGATACCAGTATGCATCCTTAAACGTGATGATGAGAAAACTTTACATGATCAACATTTATAACTTTTTCTATCTTGAAATTTGGGATCCAGTTTTTGGTTTTGGCACATGGTAGCTTTGATATAATCAGTACTTAAAATCAGCACATGGTCCTGAAAGAATGTCTCAAATGCTTCTTTCAATTGCTGGGAATGAAGTGGTTGGGAGTATGAGTTATAACAAGGATCATGCTTTGGGTTTTGATAATAACAATTCAACTTTATTTATCCCACAATGGAGAAATTCACTTCTGCATTTAACCCATCCTGAGGGAGCAGGGTGCTGCTTGCATGGCACCCAGAAGGCAGTGGAGGGGTTCAGCATCTTGCCCAAGGATGCGTCAACACATGGCTTGTCCGGGTCAGGGAGGACAACCTCATTCCCCTTTTGACCATTCCACCCACAAAGAACAACTTGGTTCCACTGGGGCTTGAACCCAGGACCTTCTGCATGTAAAGCAGACGTGATAACCACTACACTATGGAACCCACATTGATAACAGAACACTTTAATTAAGTTCACAAATAAGAGCCCTGAGAACCCCTTTGTGTTTTAATCTCAGATAAAACTGAATATATTCCATTTAACCACTTTTTCTAAGATAAAATGATACAGGCAAATAGATTGTAAATAAAATTGTGAATAAAATAAGTGTAAAAATGTGTTTGAATGTCTCAAAATATTTAAAGATTTGTGTCCATGAACATTAAAAAACCCAGATTGTTTTATTTTGTCTATTTCCCACAATCCTTTGAGATGACATTATTTAGCTGTCACAATGAGTCTAAATAATACATTTTAAACATTGTCTTACCAAAAAGACTTCAAAGCAAACACATTTTATGTTTCAAACTGGGGAATTAAATTACAGACGTGTTCTGATTGTTTCTGAACTACGATGCCATCATGGAGTCCACAGGAGACATGAGGGTAATCAGACAAAGACTTTACAAGCACGTCTGCTGCAAATATCAGTGTGAGCTGCTCACTCTGGGAACTTCATTCAGTCAGTTTTGTTCTGTTTCTTTTTGGCTCATTGTGGTTGAAACTTGGAAAAAGCAGCAGCAGAAAAGACATAAACAGATATGAATGTAAATAAAATCCAGATCTCTGAGTTTTGGCCTCATTTTGTGTCCCACAATAATTTGTTAAGCCAAGACTGATAAAGAGAAAAGAGAAAGGACAGCCAAGTTCAGGCTTGAAATCTATTTTTGTTTTGTTTTTTCTTCTGCTTTGTTAGCTCCATTTTCAGCTTTTTTTCTCTTTATTTAAAAAGTGGAGCGAAAGGGCTCAGTACTAACCCAGTCAAGCAGAAAGTTAATGTAACTAGAAATAAAAGAGGCCATTTCATACAAATTTCAGGACTTTGTGGTTATTTCTTAAGTATTAACCAGTAATATGAAACATTTTATATCTAAAAAACATCAGGAAACACTGATTAACAGACCTTTCAATTTGTCTGCATTAAAATTCGGGTGGTTCCGTCAGGCCTCGAGCAGCAGCTCGTTAATATTCATTATTCAAATATGCTGGACTCTGATTGGCTAACAAACTAGCCTATGAGAGCAAGGTATACTGTTTCTTGCCCCGCTGCGCATGGCAACGTCAGACATTGTGGGTGTTTCTCAAAGCCAAGGAACCTTGCCTTGATGCCTTGGTCCCGCCCTGGTTGCCAAGGAGATACGTCATCGGGACCGCCAAGGCGCGTTCCAATGTTCATGTGCTACGTAGGCATCTGTTCTCGGTTTGCCTGCTGTTTAGCTTACATACCAAGGATACATGGGAGGTGCCTTGATGCCTTCCATCAGTCACAAATTTCCCAGAATACATTGTGGTATTTTCAAAAAATGGCGGTTGAGGAGCCAGCAGCAGCTACTTCAAAGGCAAATTTCCTGTTTAAATGTAAGTTAACTGATTGTTGCTATCGGGCTTATATTTAAATTATTTATTTTTAATCCAAAACAGTTATACGGTTGGTTAGTTGCTTTGTAGTTGCAGCTTGCTTGCACATTTATTTTATTTTTATTAACATTTCTAGCTCGATGGGTGATGGGCAGGACGTAAACAGTGCGCGTGAGCAGGCAGCCGCGGTCAAGTGAGTGAAGTCTGTTCCAATGTCCTCGTAAGCAGGACGCCTCCTCTACCAAGGCAGTGCCTCGGTAGGCAAGGTTCCTTGACACTGAGAAACACCCTATGTCTTCCTGTTTGTTATGTCTTATGCTACAGCTTTTAGCCAGCAGCATGCTAGGCGTGTTTTCAACTGCGGGAGCTGTCAAATACTAACAAACAAAGGAGTTGTGACGAAACAGATACAGGCCGTTCGAACTTGGGAGAACTCGAGTTTTATCACCACCTGCATAGTTTAAGAGATTAAAACTGAAAGAGAAGTTGTTGACCTGTTTTCACACCCACTATGAAGGTAAGAACACCTGTGGAGCTAAAATATTCAACAGAAACCTCAGAAAAAACATTTTTAATGGAAGGACCTCTTTAAGCTTTTGTTTGTTTTTGTCTTCCTGTGTTTAATCTTTAAAAATCCACTCAGATCATTTTTTTAGCTCTTTAAAAGAGGTCTCAGCGGAGGATCCCCCCACCCATGTTGCTGAGAGCTCTCTGTTTACGCTACCGTTACTGCTAGCTGTAAGGTAGTAGAGAGCTTGTGGCCCCGCACAGTGCCTTTCCTACATCAAAAAATCCAGTCTTTTTTAGACCACATTTATGTGTCTCCTGCTAATTCACAGTGATTTGAATGCAGAAATACTCAGAAATGCAATTTTGAGCTTAATTTTCTTAAGATATGTCCTCTAACACCATAAAAATGCTACAAGAACATGCTAACAACACGAAAAACATGATTTTCATCAGAGTGAGTCTTTAAAGAACATCCATCTAGTTTTCTATACCTGCTTGTTTCAATCTTAATGAACACTCTCCTGAAAAATAAAAGCTAGAATCAGTTAAACAATTAGCTCCTAAAATCTTCACCAAACCAAACCGAACTGAAGGTTTGCTGTATCAGCGTTACCGGCTGTGCTTCAGACAGTTCAGTGCAGCCACGAGAGACACGGAGACTTCAGGAGACTCGCTGGTGCCAAATGAAACAGATAAAATTCTTTGAAAGGAATAGCTTGACATTTTGGAAAATGTCTACATTCCAGAGTAAAATGAGAAGCCTGATGCCATTTTAATGGAAACCAGAAGTAACAGTTTGAATTAAGATTACAAATGGAAAGCAGGATTATGCTGCGTCCAGACACTGATCACACAGGTTTTCACTCATTGTGAAATCATGAGCTAATTTGTTTCAGTTAACATTAAAACCTCAATGTGCTTATGAGTCATTTGTTGATTTATAAAACTGTGTATATAAATAATTATCTTTTATAAACCATTGTGGAACTTTACACAAAAGTCTGAGGTCCACTCTTCTTTTTTTATCACAAAATGAAGCAATGAAAAAGTTCTGATGACATATTTTCACGATAAAAATATAACCACAATAAAAACACAGAGAGGCCTGGCGATGGACTGGCGACCTGTCCAGGGTGTCTCCTGCCTCTCACCCCGTGACCGCCGAAGATAAACACCAGCTCCCTGCGACCCTGAAAAGGGAGAAGCAGGTTCAGATATAGATGGATGGAAAAACACAGGAAATTGCCCAAACTGCAAAAAAATAAAAAATTTGTGAGTTTAGAGCCAAGGATCCAGAAGAGGAAAAAAAATTAAGAAAAAAAATCACATGTATTAAAGAGGCCATTTCATGCAAATTTCAGGACTTTGTGGTTATTTCTTAAGTATTAACCTGTAATATGAAACATTTTATATCTATAAAAATATTAGGAAACACTGATTAACAGACCTTTCAATCTGTCTGCATCAAAATTCGGCTGGTTCCATCAGGCTTCGGGCAGCATCTCATTAATATTCATTATTCAAATTTGCTGGACCCTGATTAGCTAACAAAACAAAACACTGATTAACAGACCTTTCAATCTGTCTGCGTTAAACTTCAGCTGGTTCCGTCAGGCTGCTTCGTCAGCAGCTCGTTCATATTCATTGTTCAAATTTTCTGGACTCAGATTGGCTAACAAACTAGCATATCAGAGCAAGGTATACTGTTTCCTGCCCTGCTGCGCATGGCAAGAGTGCACGTACTCTCTTCCTGTTTGCTATGTCTTATGCTACAGCTTTTAGCCAGCAGCATGCTAGGTGTGGTTTCAACTGCGGGAGCTGCCGAATACTAACGAACAAAGGAGTTGTGAAGAAACAGATACAGGGTGTTCGAACTCGGGTGTTATCTCCACCTGCGTAGTTTGAGATATTAAAACTGAAAGAGAAGTTGTTGACCTGTTTTCACACCCACTATGAAGGTAAGAACACCTGTGGAGCTAAAATATTCAACAGAAACCTCAGAAAAACTGTTTTTAATGGAAGGGTCACTTTAAACACAAAAAAATTACATTGACAAATTTTTCCCAAAAGATTGTTCAGACCCCTGCCTGCTGGATAGATAATTATCTTTATTCTATTCCTATATTTTTAAATTAATAATCATTAATTGACTGTATATACTTTTTTTGAATGGTTGATTTATTGAGGTATATACGTATGTCATTTATGCAAAGCAGTTTCCTCTGTCCAAGACAAGTTTCTTCTGAAGGAAACTACCGGTAGGTAATAAAGATCTTTTGACCTTGTGATTAAAATAAAAATCTATCAATTTTTCCAGTTGATTACTATCCCAGCTGAGGCCTTTCAATTCATCAGAAGGGCTGAAACACTGATGAACGTAATGAACAACAAAAAAGAAAGCAAACAACTCCCCCACGAACGTTTAAATACACAGATTATCAAAAATCCTCAGTCTGCAACTGCTTCTTTATGTATGATCACTTACCATCTGGTTTCTGCTTCAGTTAGCTCATTAGTGAAAGTCAATGCTCTGATGTCACTGAAGCGCTGCAAACAATTATGTGCGGTTTTGAGGAATTTTAGTGTAGAAACTTAATGTCTTCCCTGGTTTTTGAGCATCCACATCTATGTGTCAGTCAGTCATTTCTGTAGTCCTCACCCCTCCTTCGGTAACCACATTCTAAAGCTGCTTGTTCCATTGCAGGCAATTAAATGTCCGGTCACAAGCATAGCAGCAGCTGGGTCCTGTTTCATGGTGTCACAGTCAAAGTCCAGAAAACGTTTTAGTAAATAGGGCACACTGGTAGATTCAAACCACCTGGCCTCTTTAGTGAGTTGGTGATGAGAAAGGAAAAAATAATGGGATTTTAATTGATTTGATATGGTTTTCTCTGAAATCCCAATGTTTTCTTTTGTGCTTTGAGTCATTGGAGCAACAGAATGATTACACTGGCTGACACACTTATGGTTCAAGTACAGGCATGTGCATAATTGCATATGCCCAAAGGGGGACTTGGGTAAATTTTTTCAAAGCCATGCCTTGCTCCTTTTTATTTCAGGTAATCATTCTCTGCCCTTATAATGTGATAGAAACAGACTCAACTACCAGCATCTAAATGTTACAAAGTTCTATTAAAGATTCTTGTGTTGAAAAGCTTGTGTTTTCTTGAGTAGTTTAAATAAGTCCCCAAATATTTGGCTTCTGATTAAAACTTTTTCATTTAATTTTAAACCACAAAAACTTAAGGAATGAAATCCCTGCATGGGTTTATAGCCAGAAAAATCCATGTTTAAAAGTTGATAGTGTTTCAGCAGTGTGGAGCTGAAATCTAAGCTGTGGTGCCACATTAATGGGATGGCAGGGGCTTAGGAGGTATAGAACACATCATCTGGTAACTGGACCCCTTCTTTCCACCGGATGCTTCAGCAGCACGTTACTGCAGCAGTACGTCTCAAACGCGTATTCTGCTGCTTGGCCCTTTCCACCGGGTGCGTATCAGACGCGTAGCAGCAGGGAAGCAACCGTCATTGAAAGAGCACGAAGTCACGCGAGATTAGCAAAATCACGCGTGACTTCGTCAGTATACACAACAACAAGCAGAAAAAAACTACAACATGACTCCAAAAGGTTTGTGTTTTATGTTCTGTCCGTTTTATGTAAATATGAAGGACATTTAAAGATCCAGAGGGCTCCCTCAGAACGTATTTCGGTTTTGGAAAAGTTTACAGCGGGGGTCTACATAACCCAGTAGTGGAGTGCCATTGTTCAGCAATTGTCTCTGCTTCACCACACCTCAATCAAACAAGGTTGTGAGAAACTGTTTTTCAACCTCGATCTTCAAGCTAGACGTCTTCCTCTTTCCAAAATGTCAAACTTGTGGCGCGTTTCAGACGCGTAGCACGTAAAAAATAGAACCGGCGCGTATGTGCCGCGAGATGTCGCTCCTGAGACGTGTTAGACTCGTGCTGCTGACGGATGCGGTGGAAAGGGTTCTATTGACTACAGCGGTATGTATCAGCTGCGTATGACGTGCTGCTGCAGTAACGTGCTGCTGACGCGTCCGGTGGAAAGGAGAGGTGAGGGTCATCGATTCGTCCTGGAAACGATCGGTTTGCTGTGTGACCTTGTGTGAAACATTTCACCTGCAGCTGTGGCAATGATATGTGAAATAACTGTAGTGTGAAGCGCTTTGGGAGTCAGAGTCTGACTTAAACTGCACTATACATGACATTTACCATTTTTACTATCAACGTATGGTGCACAAATCAAGCAGTGCTTCAGGGGGTCACTTGTCTTAATAAAGTATCCTGATTCCGAAGATATGACTAGTACGTGCCAGAGGCTCTTTGGCAGGTTTACACAGAGAACTTACACTGTAAGCAGGATGTGAAAATTTCCACAGAAATGAGATATACCAGAATAAACTACAGGAAAATGTGCATAAAAGGACACAAGAGATAAAATCCATTTTGTATATTTTATTTTTATAACGTAGTTGCACTAACATGCTGTTACATGAAGATAAAGTTTATGTGATTTTATCAAATTCTGATGAAAACTAGTTTATCAATGTGAGAGCCCCGGGAAAATTTTTAATGAGACTTTGGGAAGGAAACAATATACTTCCCAAATTTGGTATCATGATATGTTTGAGTATCAGTGAGCATCTTGGAACTGTAGGGATAAGTAGGTCAGCTCCATGTCTTATTTTGGTGTTTTATCAAGAAGGGGCATTCTTTCGTTTTCACAGTGACCGATATGACTTGTTGTTTATAGAAGCACAATTATATGAGTAACTTGAAATCATACTGGTCCCAAATTGGTCCCAGTGGGCTCCCTAATGGTCAACCAGTAACTGCTGAGGCTTAGTAAAAGGGCAGCCAGTGTCTCTACTGGCTGCTATAAACCTTTTTATGGCTGGCTAACACTGCAGACATTGTGCCAAGCCTGTGTTTGTGAGGTCTTTAAATGTTAAGGGAATGACAGGCATAGAGGTATTTCAATGTATGGCAGAAAAACTGGGAAAAAAAATGCTTCCATGTTTAAACTTCCACATCCTGTCATGCTGTTTTGTCACCAGGGTTTTAAATTAACACCCACCAAACTGCCAAATGACGGTTGAAATGCATTTTTACGGGTACTGATAAAAAATTTGCAGGCCATGATGGCTGCTGATCAAAGAAGTTGCTTTTTGACATCACCAGATTACTCACACCTGCTCACTGCTGATTACCTCATTGCACTCACCTGTCTCAGGCCCTAGTCTGAACTTGGTTGGAAGATTTAGTCAAGTCAAGTTTATTTATAAAGTACATTTAAAGAGCAACTCACCTTCAAAACAGTTTTTTTCTGCTTATAAACTGTATTAGTGGTCCTTACCAATGCAATCTTTCAGTTTCTGGGCATTTTTTGACATATTCTTGTTAAATTCTACACTTTTTGATCTAAATACATCTTAGTGCTGCCCTCTTAGGGTTGAAAGGTGGTTATTGTATTTGAAATTTGTGATTGGCTGAAAGCGGTTCATGCCTACGTCAGTGCTCATGTCTACCTTCGTCTCTAAGACACGCCTCCTGGAATATTGCTGGGTTTCACTCACGTGACTCGGAAGCCGCTCGAAACTCAAATGGGGGTCAGGAAGTGTTTCACTTGGCCACAACAACACAGCGCGATATCGGAAAGCAACTATAGTAAGGCTTTAAATGGACTAGCACAGACGCAATATTGCGAAAAAATATATCTTCATTTAGGTTATGACCCGTATAGTTTAAAAAAATCGGACTTTAAATACAGTCTGGAGGATTTACCCTGTATTGAAGCTATCGACATAACTCTAGTCCTGCATACCTCTTTTTACACAGCAAATCAAATGAAAGCCTTCAAAAGCCTGGAAGCCTACAACTATTTTGTATCAGTTTGGGTCAACGATTTAGGATCCAGAGAAGCTTTAAATGGCTGTCGTCTTGTTTTTGCACGGGTAAGTCGTGAGTTGTGCTACTTTTTAATTCGTGATAATAATACTATTGCTAATGCTAATAACGAGTGTGTTTATGTGCTAGGATCTACATGTAAATACCTTATTATGCCTTTTTAAATCCAAATTTCTATTAGATTTGTTTAATTTTAAGTAATTTCTCTCTAAATATTTCTATAATGTAGTTCAACCATTCACAGAGATCCACAGAACCCCCCATAAAAACGTGGTTTGTGGCCAGTGAAAAACTTGTTTACCTGCCATTTTTGTAGACGTGTTTCTAAGTAAATGTTCACTAAAACACTAGAACATTTATTAAACCCTTTTATTAAACCTTTTAGAAAGCGATCGCTGCAAACTCTAGCATTGTCTGTTTCTGTGCGTCTTGTTTTTAACCGGAGATAAGTGATCCATTTCTTCCGTCTTCTTTCGGTAAGTTTTTTTAAATTAAGACCTTTGTGGCACACGACTTTCGAGACACGAAAAAAACGTTTGTCTTTCTCCCGATTAGAGTGGTTGCAACAACCGTAGACCGCACAGATTTTGGGCATTTTTAAGCCGAATCAGCAGAGTTCAGCAGGGTTCTGTGCAGCGGCGGTTACTTCCTGACCCCCATCTGCATTTGGTGACGTCAACGCTACGTCATGTGAAACCCAGCAATAAAACCATCTCTCAGACAGACACGCCTCCGCCCACCCGTTTTCTCCAGCTTCTCAGAGCAACTTTGAGCAACTGGCTGAAAACTACGGCAAAGGGAATAATTAATGCAATGGTCAACGGTTATATGCACAAAAGTGCTGGGAACCAAAAACTAACATCCAAGATAGCAGGAATGTTCAGTGTATGTGCAGGCAACAAGACAAAGGTCAAAAAGGCCAACTCGTTATACCAAACTAACAGAGAAAAACTATGATTATGAGGCATTGGAAAGTTTTTGTTCTGGACAAACAAACGTTCTGACAATGAAGCATGACTGGAGTGAGAAGTATATGTGCAAGGAAACAGGTGGGTAGTGTGAGGCTGATTGAGCTTATTAATGTGGCGAGACAGGAAGAGCAAGAGTGGATGTGGGGGGGGGGTAAGATTACAGTAAAATTACAGAGAGCAATTCCTCGGGGGAACCTAAATAAATTGTGACTGACCATGGAAAATCCCGCAGAAAGTCAACCAAGGGTCATTTTGAGTTATTTACAGAGTTTAAAAGTGTCTGAAGCTGCACGGTGGCGCAGCTGGTCGAGCAGCAAGAAAGCCCTGGGTTCAAATCCAAGCCTTATTGCATGGAGTTTGCATGTGTGGGTTTTCTCCGGGGACTCCGGTTTCCTCCCACAGTCGAAAAAACACACAAGAGGTTAATTGGTAACTCTAAATTGTCCCTAGGTGTGAGTGGTTGTTTGTCTCTGTGTGGTCCTGTGATGGACTGGCGACCTGTCCAGGGCGTCCCCTGCCTCTCGCCCAAAAGCTCGCAGGAGGTAGGCACCAGCTCCCCACGACCCTGAACAGGAAGATGCAGGTTCAGGAAATGGATGGATGGAAAAACGTCGGAGTTTTCTAATCATGCCAACACATGGAGATCTTAACATGTTTAAAGAAGATATGATCATTTGAGTTATTGTGATCAGTTCCCTTCTGTGAAGCCAGGTGTGTGTGTCTGTGGGGGGTGGGGGGGTGGGGGGGGACTGCCCACATATGCATTACTAAGCATAAATCCAGCCTCCAGCTAGTTTCACTGACTGATAGCACTGAGCTAGTTTACACCAATGTAATGTTTGTATAGCTTCAATTACAGAACTTGAAGGTTCTGAAACCCAGTCCATGACAAACTGCCTCTGATCATGTTCGAGGTTTGGCAGTTTCTTTCAGTCTGGGGATTTTGGTAGTCTCTCTAAAGATCCTCTGTTAGCTTCAAGGTGTTGAATAATTCTTATCTCCTGACACTTGTTTTCAGTTGCTGATGAATCCATCAATATAAATGTACATTATATCACATTAACTATTTACATTAAAGAAAGTTTACAGCTGCACGACTAAGACCAGAGGATTTTCATTCTTCTTCATTCGTTTTTACAGTCAAAGTTACATATCTTCACCGTTCCTTTTTCTTTGTCAACTTCAAATGTTATGCTAATAACAGCTCCTGATGTCTTACACCCTGGCTCATCTGACACAAGTCACACAGGATCAGCAGATGGTATTTGCGAAAATACCAAATCACACATTTTTCTTTAAAAAAAAAGTTTTTTGTTGTTTTCAGAGTGTCAGGGAGACTTATTTCTGTTTTTTTTTCTAGTGGACCCCGACATGGCTCTAAAGGACGGCTGCGAGGCTGCAGGAACTGGCACCCGGATGCTGTACCACAATAGCCTGAGACCCCGGGGACCAGTGGACTGAAAACAGACCCGATCTTAGACCCTCGAAGTGGACATGAAAGCTGGCTGGACCATCAAGACAGACGTGAAGGTTAGCTGGATCATCTGGTGGTAGACAGAAACCGGGACCCTCTGGAAGACAGGAGATGGGACCCTATGGACAGCTGGAGACAGGACGCTCTGGACAGCTGGAGACGGTACCCTTAGGATGATGGAGGAGGGATGCAAGGCATGACCTGCACAGCAAACATCTAGAGTCCTAAAATAGAACCTAAGCAACAAATCTAATCAAATAAAGACAAAAAGGTGTGAGGAGACACAGGACACAGACAAACAGGTGATACAAGATGGGACGAAACATGACATATGTCCATCAAATCAGTTTTACATGAAATTGGAGCTCAAAAGAAAACTTAAAAAAATCCAACATCAAATTACTCGTCAAAAAATTGTAGTGCCGACAAAAAATACAGCAAGATATTACAACTATGAAACAATTAAAAATGCATTGCCTTGTATATTTAAATATTTTAATTGTAGGCCTGTTAAACATTTATCACTTTAGCTATTGTATTTTATCTCATCTAGTATGTACGCAACTTTCCTGTTGTTGTTGTTTTGTTTTTTTTTTGGCAGGAATGTCTTCACATCCATTCATCTCTCCCCTTTATTGTTCCTGCTGTTGGCACTAACTTTGCGGGAACTGCCACCAGCAGAGTTCAGTTTGGAGAGGCAGAGGATTTTTTTATCACATTATATTACAGGAGATTTATGAGAAAATACTAATACAGGAGGACAGCTGGAAGGAGGGTGAGATACGATAGTCTCCCAGCCAAAACTGGAGACTTGACAGTTCTGGTTCCAGCCTAGTGCTTGTTAAGTTCTGTAATAAATGGGTAAGATACTGAACACGCCGCTGCCCCGGGGTGGCTGTAGTCTATCGGGAAGGAGGTCATCCTCCGATCGGGAGACTGGAGCTCAATCCAGAGTCCCGGGAGAGGCTACGTGTCAAAGTATCCTTGGGCAAGATACTGAAACCCACAACTGCCCCCTGTGTGCTGTACAAGATGGCTGCCCTCTGCTCCTCACCTCACAGTGAGGATTGGTCACATGCAGAGCTGAATTTCCCCACGAGGGATTAATAAAGGAAAATAAATTTAAAAATTAAAATAAATAAATGACCTACAGTACCGTTTTTGTTGCGTGTGGGTGGGGGTGAGGGGGGGTTGTCTTTCAACAATGATCAGTGAATATGTCATTAAATGGTGCTTAGTCATGTGATGCAGGGTCGGACAAACACATTCATGGCCGCTTCGACTAAGTTTTCTAACATAAAATTGACAGAAACATGTTCTCGATGCTACTTTTGTGTTTGGCAGTTATGGAATTAAATTTCAGTCAAAAAGCCTAAGCGTGATTTTCTGCAGCGTCCCTGCGCGTGTGCGCACGCGTGAATTCACCCCACACGCCCGCGTATGATTTATTACACGGGTATTCAGGAACCGCGCGTGTAGATCCCCAGACAGGCGCCTGTACATGAAGCTCTCATACGAGTGTGAAGGCAAACCAGGAGAGGCTGAGTGCGCGAAAGGAAAGTAATTATGACTGTTTGGAGGAGGAGACTAAGGCCCAGTGTGATCCTCATGCATACTTGATTGTGTGTGTGTGTGTGTGTGTGTGTGTGTGTGTGTGTGTGTGTGTGTGTGTGGTATAACTAATGAATTAAAGCTATGGAAGGTGAGGATGTAAAGGCCTTTTAGTAAGGGATGTCGCCTGACAAGGTGTCTGTTATCAGAAATTATTGGATGATGTATAGGGGATTCACCCTTCCGTGTCCTCCATTACCATCAACTGAGCCACGATGCAGCTGAGATGGAGACAGGTCATCAAAATCAAAAACCAAATCCAAAGTCCAACACATGCAATCAAAACCCAAATCTAATTCCTTTAAATAATCATGGGTCAGGCCCTTTTTTGAGTGTATTTCAGTTACAGAAACTGGGACTAACAGGGCCGAGTGGGTGCAGGCAAATACAGTGGGGCAAAAAAGTATTTAGTCAGCCACCAATTGTGTAAGTTCTCCCACTTAAAAAGATCAGAGAGGCCTGTAATTTTCATCATAGGTATACCTCAACTATGAGAGACAAAATGAGGAAAAAAAATCCAGAAAATCACATTGTCTGATTTTTTAAGAATTTATTTGCAAATTATGGTGGAAAATAAGTATTTGGTCACCTACAAACAAGTAAGATTTCTGGCTTTCACAGACCTGTAACTTCTTTAAGAGGCTCCTCGGTCCTCCACTCGTTACCTGTATTAATGGCACCTGTGTGAACTCGTTATCAGTATAAAAGACACCTGTCCACAACCTCAAACAGTCACGCTCCAAACTCCACTATGGCCAAGACCAAAGAGCTGTCAAAGGACACCAGAAACAAAATTGTAGACCTTCACCAGGCTGGGAAGACTGAATCTGCAAAAGGTAAGCAGCTTGGTGTGAAGAAATCAACTGTGGGAGCAATTATTAGAAAATGGAAGACATACAAGACCACTGATAATCTCCCTCGATCTGGGGCTCCACGCAAGATCTCACCCCATGGGGTCAAAATGATCACAAGAACGGTGAGCAAAAATCCCAGAACCACACGGAGGGACCTAGTGAATGACCTGCAGAGAGCTGGGACCAAAGTAACAAAGGCTACCATCAGTAACACACTACGCCGCCAGGGACTCAAATCCTGCAGTGCCAGACGTGTCCCCCTGCTGAATCCAGGACACGTCCAGGCCCGTCTGCGGTTTGCTAGAGAGCATTTGGATGATCCAGAAGAGGATTGGGAGAACATCATATGGTCAGATGAAACCAAAATAGAACTTTTTGGTAGAAACTCAACTTGTCGTGTTTGGAGGGGAAAGAATGCTGAGTTGGATCCAAAGAACACCATACCTACTGTAAAGCATGGGGGTGGAAACATCATGCTTTGGGGCTGTTTTTCTGCAAGGGGACCAGGACGACTGATCCGTGTAAAGGAAAGAATGAATGGGGCCATGTATCGTAAGATTTTGAGTGAAAACCTCCTTCCATCAGCAAGGGCATTGAAAATGAGACGTGGCTGGGTCTTTCAGCATGACAATGATCCCAAACACACCGCCCGGGCAACGAAGGAGTGGCTT
>SSNP01000156.1:142591-256900 GCA_006937955.1 Pachypanchax playfairii | reverse complement strand
AAAAAAAAAAAGATTTGCATCGAAACAACATTCACCAACTGATTCAGTCCACTTTCATTTTATATTTTCCTAACGTGGATATCCGGAGAGCTCGTTTTCATTTTTTACATACCTCACCCTTCATCTGACCCACATCTCCATATTCATTTTCTTTCATTCTTTGTACCTCTTTAGCTCTTTCAGTGCCATATTAACACCAATTTACACAGTTAAACTTAAATATGTGAAGGTTTAATACATCATTGTTCTCCAGCCAAATATGTAATGGAGCTAATAGCAGCTGTTCAATATGGATTTTAAAGCACATTCACATGTTCCATTAGGAACTGCACTCACGAGCCAAGAGGGAAGCGACAGGCTCCAGATGTTTTCACAGCAAAGAAAAAAGGGCCTCACAACATAGAACAGCAGAGTAACAGATGTTTTTAAAAGATATGGAAGACAATTATCCCATGAGATTCTAAAAAACCCAAAAGAAACAGTTTTTTTTCCCAGCTTTGAGGCCACTGGGTTCAGTCCGTCTTTGCCAAATTCTCATCCTCATCCTTCATGAGCTATCTAAGTAATAACACCACAGTGTAATCATATAGATAATTAATTTTATATGGAAAAATGGTCATGATTAACTCAAATTTGTGGTAAAAAGATTGAGATAGTGGTGTGTTGTTAAAAAGGCTCATCAGTTACAATTTTCCAGCGAAGGATTATTTGCAAAACTGATTTTTGAATGTGTCCTGACATGACTATAGCAGTGTTTACGCCATTAAAAGATTTAGTGATTTTTTTTTCAGATAAACTACCATTTAATTAGCACCATGTAAACTATTGCAGCCCATCTTGCCAGTGAACACAGTCCAAACCAAGCAGCTGTGCTCTCAAGGGAAATGCTCTGCTCTTGTTGTCGTCTTTAGGCAGTTCATGTTGGATCAAGCTTTTAAAACTGTTCTGTCATGACTCAGCTTTTCTTTCCAGCTGCACCAGCCAAAATGAGTGTAGTCATTCATGTGTTCAGTTTCCCATGATTGCATTTAATCAGAGTAAACAAGATATCGCTGCTGGGTAGCTTCAAGAATTTGTACCCTTCTTGTCGCTGGGGGTGTACCCTGTAGTCCAGGTCCATTTTTGTACCTTATGAAGTTGTTCCACTAAAACTGTAAAATTATGCCACATTTTGAAGTCTTAAACCAACATTCTGAAATATAATATTGAAAATGATGGAAGAAACTTAATAAAAGGGAGATTAACCAGCCTTGACCAGGGTTGCAGGTGCAGTTGAAATGGTACAAATTTGTACTTTATATCAATTTGAGCCCTCAGAGGGACATTTCTGGCCTTTTAAAGACCAATATTGTACTTTTAAGGGAACATTTTAAAACAATTTACCTTTAGGTACAAAAATGTCCTTGTCTCGTACCCCTATTTCTGAGAGTGCAGCTAACATGGTTGCAGCAAAGTGGTCCTGGTTCAAAACCAGCAGGACATTGAATTTGCATGCTCTCCGTCGTGTGGGTTTTCTACAGGGATTCCCGTTTCTTCCCACAGATCAAATACATGCAGGAGAGGTGAACTGGCAACTCTAAATTGCCCAGAGGTGTGAATGTATCAGCAGTTTTTTGTCTGTATGTGGCCCTGTGAAGGACTGGGAACCTGTTGGAGATCAGTACCAACTCCTCATAACTCTGACAAGGAAAAAGTGGATATAGAAAACAGACAGATGGATAAAACTCCAGCAGCGTAATCAACTACATGTCAGTACTTGCAATTTTTTTACAAGGAAAAAGTCCATCTTGGTACATTGATGTCAAAATTACATGCTATAAATTCAACAGCATTTAAGTTAAAGAGGTCATTTCATACAAATTTCAGGACTTTGTGGTTATTTCTTAATTATTAACCAGTAATATGAAACATTTTATATCTAAAGAATATCAGGAAACACTGATTAACAGACCTTTCAATCTGTCTGCGTTAAAATTCGGGTGGTTCCAGCTCCTTCCTTCAGGCCTCGAGCAGCAGCTCGTTCATATTCATTATGAGAATTTGCTGGACTCAGATTGGCTAACAAACTAGCCCAGCAAGATAGACTGTTTCCTGCCCCGCTGCACATGGCAACCTCAGACGTCGTGTCTTCCTGTTTGATACGTCTTATGTTACAGCTTTTAGCCAGCAGCATGCTAGGTGTGGTTTCAACTGCAGAAACTGATGAATACTAACGAACAAAGGAGTTGTGACGAAACAGATACAGGCCGTTCGGACTCTGGTTTAATTACCACCTGCGTAGTTTGAGAGATTAAAACTGAAAGAGAAGTTGTTGACCTGTTTTCACACCTACTATGAAGGTAAGAACACCTGTGGAGCTAAAATATTCAACAGAAACCTCAGAAAAACTGTTATTAATGGGCCTCTTTAAAATACAGTGGGGCAAAAAAGTATTTAGTCAGCCACCAATTGTGTAAGTTCTCCCACTTAAAAAAATCAGAGAGGCCTGTAATTTTCATCATAGGTATACCTCAACTATGAGAGACAAAATGAGGGAAAAAAAATCCAGAAAATCATATTGTCTGATTTTTAAAGAATTTATTTGCAAATTATGGTGGAAAATAAGTATTTGGTCAATAACAAAAGTTAATCTCAATACTTTGTTATATAGCCTTTGTTGGCAGTGACAGAGGTCAAACGTTTTCTGTAAGTCTTCACAAGGTTTTCACACACTGTTGCTGGTATTTTGGCCCATTCCTCCATGCAGATCTCCTCTAGAGCAGTGATGTTTTGGGGCTGATGCTGGGCAACACGGACTTTCAACTCCCTCCAGAGATTTTCTATGGGGTTGAGATCTGGAGACTGGCTAGGCCACTCCAGGACCTTGAAATGCTTCTTACGAAGCCACTCCTTCGTTGCCCGGGCGGTGTGTTTGGGATCATTGTCATGCTGAAAGACCCAGCCACGTCTCATTTTCAATGCCCTTGCTGATGGAAGGAGGTTTTCACTCAAAATCTTACGATACATGGCCCCATTCATTCTTTCCTTTACACGGATCAGTCGTCCTGGTCCCCTTGCAGAAAAACAGCCCCAAAGCATGATGTTTCCACCCCCATGCTTTACAGTAGGTATGGTGTTCTTTGGATCCAACTCAGCATTCTTTCCCCTCCAAACACGACAAGTTGAGTTTCTACCAAAAAGTTCTATTTTGGTTTCATCTGACCATATGATGTTCTCCCAATCCTCTTCTGGATCATCCAAATGCTCTCTAGCAAACCGCAGACGGGCCTGGACGTGTCCTGGCTTCAGCAGGGGGACACGTCTGGCACTGCAGGATTTGAGTCCCTGGCGGCGTAGTGTGTTACTGATGGTAGCCTTTGTTACTTTGGTCCCAGCTCTCTGCAGGTCATTCACTAGGTCCCTCCGTGTGGTTCTGGGATTTTTGCTCACCGTTCTTGTGATCATTTTGACCCCACGGGGTGAGATCTTGCGTGGAGCCCCAGATCGAGGGAGATTATCAGTGGTCTTGTATGTCTTCCATTTTCTAATAATTGCTCCCACAGTTGATTTCTTCACACCAAGCTGCTTACCTTTTGCAGATTCAGTCTTCCCAGCCTGGTGAAGGTCTACAATTTTGTTTCTGGTGTCCTTTGACAGCTCTTTGGTCTTGGCCATAGTGGAGTTTGGAGCGTGACTGTTTGAGGTTGTGGACAGGTGTCTTTTATACTGATAACGAGTTCACACAGGTGCCATTAATACAGGTAACGAGTGGAGGACCGAGGAGCCTCTTAAAGAAGTTACAGGTCTGTGAAAGCCAGAAATCTTATTTGTTTGTAGGTGACCAAATACTTATTTTCCACCATAATTTGCAAATAAATTCTTTAAAAATCAGACAATGTGATTTTCTGGATTTTTTTCCTCATTTTGTCTCTCATAGTTGAGGTATACCTATGATGAAAATTACAGGCCTCTCTGATCTTTTTAAGTGGGAGAACTTACACAATTGGTGGCTGACTAAATACTTTTTTGCCCCACTGTATGTTCTGTAGCATCAGAAAAATTACACAAGAATATGTTAACAACATGAAAAACAAAATTTTCATTGGAGTGGGTCTTTAAAGAGCACTGCTGACTTAGTGCTTTCCATCCTGTTTACATGAAGCCCACTTCACACAGTTCTTCAGCAAACATGATGGGTTGTTCTCTAAACAGGCAGATGTTAACCACATCAGCATCATTTAGCACATACAGTAAGTCACACAGATGAACACGTCATTAAAACAATCCCCAGACAACAATTACCTACTGCTTAAACTATGATGTGGTTAAGCTCTTCACTAGGTTCACCTTCTGATTAGAATTTATGGTTTGTAGTTGAGTTGATTGCTCAGGGAGCAGCAAGCTGCAGCGATCAGAACCACAAAATCCAACAACACCAGAGAGCATGAGGATTTAACTAAGAGCAGATGAGAAAATGGGCTCGTCAAACCTTCTTTGCCTGACATTCACACAGACACAAAGAAAGAAACAAAATCCCAGAGTTTGTTTGGAATTTGAGTTGTTTAATTTGTTTGTAGACGTCTGTATATTCAGAGATTACAAAATATGTGCACTGACCTTTAAAAAGCTCTAAATGGCTGTTTTTTTCTGTTTTTTTTTACCACATTTGTAATTTTTATTCTGCATTTTGATGCAGAAAAATTGCAAAGTTTTTGTTTAATATTATTTTGTAATTTCTTATGCTGAAGACCATATACAGTCTAAATTGGACAACTTGAAATGGCAATAATTCCAGTTTAAATGTCTTGGTATTGTAATAATTATTAAAGAGACCCTTCCATTAAAAACTGCTTTTATGAGGTTTCTGTTGAATATTTTAGCTCCACAGGTGTTCTTACCTTCATAGTGGGTGTGAAAACAGGTCAACAACTTCTCTTTCAGTTTTAATCTCTCAAACTACGCAGGTGGAGATAACACCCGAGTTCTCCCGAGTCCAAACGGCCTGTATCTGTTTCATCACAGCTCCTTTGCTTGTTAGTATTTAGCAGCTCCCGCAGTTGAAACCACGCCTAGCATGCTGCTAGCTAAAAGCTGTTAGCATAAGACGTATCAAACAGGAAGACACGACATCTGACGTTGCCATGTGCAGCGGGGCAGGAAACAGTATACCTTGCTCTGATAGGCTAGTTTGTTAGCCAATCAGAGTCCAGCAAATTCAAATAATTAATATGAACGAGCTGCTGACGAAGCAGCCTGATGGAAGGAGCTGGAACCACCCGAATTTTGATGCAGACAGATTGAAAGGTCTGTTAATAAGTGTTTCCTGATGTTTTATAGATATAAAATGTTTCATATTACAGGTTAATACTTAAGAAATAACCACAAAGTCCTGAAATTTGTATGAAATGGTCTCTTTAAGAAAATTAAGCTCAAATTTGCATTTCTGGGTGTTTCTGCATTCAAATAGCTAAAATCAGTCGCAGACGCAATCTAAAATAAGGGTCTGTTTGTGACATAGAAAAGGCACTGGGTTGGGCACATGCTCCTGCTCCGCTAGCTGTATGAGCTAGCATAAACAGAGAACTCTCAGCAGCGGGGTGGAGGGGATCCCCCGTGCCAATCGTTCCCCCTACAGCGTAGAGGTGAATGGCTAATGAGCTACTGCTGCTTTGTTGAACCTACGTGCTGGAAAACAGCACAGGTTTTGTGATTTTGGGTAAAAATGCCATAATCTTAAATTAAACGCCACTGAAACGCTTTAAAATAACTCAAAAGATGATCAGAGTGGGTCTTTAAGATTTGCTTAATTTCCACCCCCGAATTTCGCAAGGAGTCACAATACATTTTATAAACTAAGACCAGTACAACATGGACATTCGTCAGACTGTGCACCCAACAGATGGCTGTGGTTACACAGATGTCCGAACAGAAACTCTGTTGAAATGATGACCAACTTTATTTACAGCGTTAACTCCCTCTGACTGCTTCGTTTCCCTGTCCGAGCGTAAGCACATTTTTAAGACAAAGCATGTTAAGGGAGTGAGACAGAACATAAGTAACCTTTGACTGGCTTCAAACAAGGTAACAGCGCTGTAATAATGGTATTCCAAAATCAGCTTTTCACATAATTACTCTGACACTTTAACTAGTGACAAGTACATGACCTTCCAGGTGACATACAAGTACCTACGCTGTTTTAAGGTGATGCCACATCAGCTGCTAATAAATCATTCAAGGACAGCCGAGAGGAAAAAGGAAAGAATTTTGGCATACTTGCTGCAGAGTGAGTCACTTCTTAAAACTTTAGGTTGGATTTCTCTTTTCGAGGTCCTACCACAAAAACTTCTGAGACCCTTGAAAATATGAGCAACAATTTTTTTGGTATATAATATCTCTGGACATATTGATATAGATTTTTTGAAGCTCAGATCAGCAAAAATTCTAGTGACCTTTGAGTCAGTCCATGTTGTTATCTGAGATCCCACAAGTTGTAAAACCGACCACGTTTTCTTTACTCTGAAAACAAACTGTTGTTCAGTCCTCCTCCTAGACAACTGGAGCCATTACAGACACCACAGAAACCCAAAACTTTCAGCTTATTAAAGACTGCCTGTATCCATGGTCTGTCCCATAAGCCCCTTTACCCCCTCCTTTCTATCCCTTCCTCTTTTTCTCCTGAGATCTCATTCTTTGTGGGTTTTGGGTTGGCGAGTGCATTGCATCAACAAAAATGGGGACCAACTCTTTTTTTTCCCCATCTTAAAGTTTTTCCCTCCTACTCAGTTCTCCCTGTGTTTCTTATCCTTCTTTCAGATTCTCAGGACTGGGCGTTCACATTTTGGAACGGTAGGTTTAGCCAAAACTCATGGTAAGACAAAAAGAATTAAGTTTAATTTGAGAGAAAACACAGAAAATCACGGTATATGAATTGCAGTGGGCCTGTGCCATGGTTTGAGTGTTAGCCAGCCAAAGTGTGGTTTGTAGGTGTGGGCCGGCTGGATCTCTCTCCACAGAGTGATTTACCTCACACAAACAGAACTCAATGAACTCCATATGCAAACAAGATCACCTATGCACTAACCACAATATTTATACAAAGTAATTATTATAGTAAACTCTCAGTTTCCTTTCATTCTTTAGGTTGATTTTACAGAAATAGCTCATCATGAATATTTAAAATATTATTAGGTGTGACTGGAGGATGGATGTGATGAAGACATATGGTGTGTGTGTATTGAATGATGGTAAACCTTTGAGTGAATCAAAAATAAGTCAATAAAAACAAGTTGATAACTCCAGAAAATAATTTATTCTCATGTGGAAATAATCATATTTTATCTATATAAACAAATCACTAATAAGACATTTATGGTGGACTATGCTAACACCCCTATTCCTGATTTTACAGCCTGTCTTTTATTGTATTTTTTATTATTTGTTTAAGTATTCCGGAATAGCGCTACAACTGGTGGCAGCTTGTTGGAGTAGCTCTGTGACTTAGCTAGCACTTGCTAGCATTTTTTTGTTCTTTTTGAGTATTTCTTGCTAGTTTTTTCTTCTGGAAATATTTTCTAAATACTTTTCTTCTGATTTGGGTGCTGTGCTGATTGAGTTTTTTGCTTGATTTGTCACTTTTTTGCCACTTGTTATGATGCATAACCATGGCAACAAGAGACTTGTTTACAAGTAAGAGCAGCTAACTGGCATTTCTAAGGCTGAAATAATCCTCAAATTGAAACTCTGGATCCCTGATGAGCTCAAAAGTAGAAGACGTGGATGCAGAGCAGGAGCAGAGTGAAGAGAGAGAAAGAGTTTAAATCTTCACTTCCATCAGTCATATTGACAAATGTGAGATCTCTTTGCTAACAAAATGGATGAACTTGAAGCTCTGCTGAAATGCAGCATCATGTGTTTTACTGAGATACGGCTAAAGGAACATATCCTGGACTCCAGCGTGTCTCTGCCTGGCTTTCAAACAATACGGGCAGACAGAGATTTGAAGAGGAGCTGCAAAAGAAGAGGAGTTTGTCAGCTGATCACATCTGCAGTCACCTGTTGGGGTGGAGCATCAGAGTATGTGACATGAAGAGGCTGAACAGATGGATAAGGAGGACTGATTCTGTCCTGGAGACTGATCTGGAGTCTCTTGAGTTGATTGTCCAAAGGAGGATGAAGAACATGATGGAGAACCCTCATCACCTTCTTCAGAACACAGTAACTCAACAACAGAGTGTCTTCAGTCAGAAGATTCTTCATAATCCGCTGCAGCACAGACCGCTACAGGAGATCCTTCCTGTCCACAGCTAGAACTCTCTATGGCTCCCTGAAAAAGAACTGAGCTACAACAACACTTGAATTTCCCTTCGGGGATTAATAAAGTATTTTTGATTTGATTTGTATTTGTTCCCTTGTTGGATAATGAATTTTGGATTGACTCGTCACCAAACTCCCCCTCAAAGGTACTGACCCACACCTCCATTACAGATTGTATATTGGAAGCTGGATTTCATGTTTGGATTAAAGGTTGAATATGGAACACGAACAACACAGCGACATTCAGTGTGTTGATGCCACAGCCGCAACAACAACTCAAGGCCTCCAGCCATCGTGTGCTTCAACGCCCCAACAATTCCTCCCCCAATCCCACTCTGGCTCCTGATCCTCTCCAGTTGCTCCTCCCATGAGGATGCCAACAAAATCCCCAGGGCTCTGAAGCAGCTTCTCGACCTGCAGACTCCGCCCCCCCTTTACAGTACCAGCCTTGTTATTATGGACTATTCATCGTATTATGCAACCTACAATGGTGCTGCTATTGGCTGGTAGATGTAAATTAAATTCCAACGTTGTGCCTGTCAAAATAAATATGTTATTATATTTTATTTCAAATCAGATTTTTAAAGGAAATACTGTATTTTCAATCTACACCCCATGGAGGTATATGTTTTTTAAATTGTAGCTTGTAATGAAAATTTTCCCTATTCAACCTTTAATTGATTTACTACATGAACTCAGGCCCTCGCACCTCTTACCTCTCCCCTGTTTGATTTTGGCCCTCTAAGTTTTCCCAGTCAGTGTTTTGCCTTTCTGTTACTTCATGAATCTGACATAACGAGGTACTACTACTACTACTACTACTACTACTGTCATTTAGCAGACGCTTTTATCCAAAGCGACTTACATTGAGAGAACATACAAGCAAGAAATCAAAGAGAAGGAAACAATATAAGGAGGCGGACTGTTTGGAGTCCAGTTTAATTCCGACGCTGATACATCAAGTGTATCAATTTTTTTAATTTTTAAAAAATTTTTTTTTTGTAAAGATAAACTCCCAAATCACTATCATAAATCATAAATCAATTCCTCATTAAGACTGAAAGTGTTCTTTAAAGAGGTGAGTCTTAAGTCTGCTCTTAAAAGTAGCTGCCGACTCTGAGGATCGGACCGAGTTTGGTAGGTCATTCCACCATCGGGGGACAACAGAGGAGAAGAGTTTGGAACATGATCTCATGCCACGTTGTGGTGGAAGCGCTAGGCGTCTTTCAGCGGCTGAGCGTAGCTGACGCATGGTAATGTAGGTTTGGATGAAGGAGTGAAGGTAAGTAGGAGCTGTGTGTGTTAGAGTCTGGTAAGCCAGAAGCAGAGCTTTGTATTTGATGCGTGCTGCAACTGGAAGCCAGTGCAGGGAAATGAGCAGTGGAGTGACATGAGCCCTCTTGGGCTGGTTGAAGACCAGACGTGCTGCTGCGTTCTGAATCATCTGCAGAGGTTTAACCGTGGACGCCGGAAGACCGGCCAGCAAAGAGTTGCAGTAGTCGATCCGGGACAAGACCAGGGCCTGGACCAGAAGCTGTGTGGTGTGGTCTGTCAGGAAGGCTCTGATTTTCCTGATGTTGTAGGTACCCAGACCCAACATCAAGTCTGTCAAACATGCCAGGACAGGCAACAATTTTAAAATAAAAGATTCTTTCTTCTTTCAAAAAATGCTTTTGAAATTAATTTTAGATACCTAGATACACACATAGGAAACCTGCAGGAACAGATAGAGAACAAACATAATACTTAGCAACTCAATCTACGTGTGTGGGAAGGATGATGAACATCTTTAAAGGTCTATAAAATGCTTGAACAGGCACATTGCTTTTAACTGTGATTCATGGAGTTCTTTGGGTAACAGATGTTATCTGTTTTATAGTTACCTAAAATACATGTGAAAGGAATCTGTAATGTGCAACTCAATATTTATAAATAGAAAGAAGAAAACAATATTCTAAGTTGTTATCCTTGTATGGGACTTTCCACTTAAGCCCCATTCACAAAGCAAGATGAAACACAATGTGAAAACTGGAGTTTAGATGAGAACAAGAAGAACTATAAACCGTGGGGGAGTCACATCATCAGGAGGGAGTGCAGTGTGTGTAACTGGTACATATCATCCCTTACTCGGGTTTCAAGTTCATCATCATAAGGACAAAACAAAGAAACATCTGCCTCACAGTGTTTTAAAGGTGCCCTGCCATAAAAAAAAAAAAAATCTGAGTTTTATTTTAGGTCTACTGCTGTTCTTGGTTTTGCACTGGGTGTGAAAATTGCACAATGAATTTTCTTTCAGTTTTTTCACTTAAATGAGGTGCAGGAATCAGGCGTGTTTGAAAACTCTATCATTGTGATGTCACACTGATTTTTCTCATTAAAGAGATCCTTCCATTAAAAACTGTTTTTCTGAGGTTTCTGTTGAATATTTTAGCTCCACAGGTGTTCTTACCTTCATAGTGGGTGTGAAAACAGGTCAACAACTTCTCTTTCAGTTTTAATCTCTCAAACTACGCAGGTGGTGATAACACCCGAGTTCAAACGGCCTGTATCTGTTTCATCACAACTCCTTTGTTTGTTAGTATTCATCAGTTCCCGCAATTGAAACCACACCTAGCATGCTGCTGGCTAAAAGCTGTAGCATAAGACGTATCAAACAGGAAGACACAATGTCTGACGTTGCCATGGGCAGCAGGGCAGGAAACAGTATACTTTGCTCTCATAGGCTAGTTTGTTAGCCAATCTGAATCCAGCAAATCTGAATAATTAATATGAACGAGCTGCTGATGAAGCAGCCTGACAGAAGGAGCTGGAACCACACGAATTTTAATGCAGACAGATTAAAAGGTCTGTTAATCAGTGTTTCTTGATGTTTTTTTAGATATAAAATGTTTCATATTACTGGTTAATACTTAAGAAATAACCACAAAGTCCTGAAATTGTATGAAATGGCCTCTTTAACATTCATCAGCTTACACAGTTGAGACCACGCCTGCAAAGTTAGCTCAGCTGCTAACATGGCGGACCGTCAGCGTTGTTGTGCTACGCTCCAGCCTGACTTGCTGAAAAATCCAGATTTGTGGGACAAATAGCTTCATTTTATTTTTGAAGAGACTCCAAGAACTTATTGTTAACTCAGCAGCGGGGTCTGGGGGGGAATCTGCTTCTCGGGTGTCGTCAGCTCTGCCGTTCCACTTGGATTCCTGATAAAATACCAGGGTCTTACCTGCAGGCACCTCCTCACACTTGTAATCCCCGTCCAGAGGGGTGCTGGTCTCAAAATTAAAGTTCCATCTCTGCTGTTCCCGTACCTGCTGTAACTTGGCTTTCTGCAGGATGTTATTAGGTATGCAACTCGGACAGTTGGAAAATTGATATTTTGGAGAGTAAAACTGTTTTCATGGGCACAAAAACATAATAAGGGGGCGTATAAAATGACATTTTTATTTATTTATTTATATCTGCATTTGACCCCTCTGCTCCTCAGAGATTTGTTAAATCTATGAGGGTGTAAATACTTTTTCATAGCACTGTAAATAACAGTACAAGAATATACAGCACACAGGTGAATCATGAAAGTAAAACTTCAAAGGGGAAATCTAAGGACAGCCAGAGATCTGGAGTCAAAAGTTCCGCCTACTCAACAACACAATAATGTTGTTTCAGGCATCAAATAAGTAATTAAAGCTAAATATTTAATAATAATTGAACATATATCAGTAAAGTAAGTAACTTTGTGTATGTCATACGCAGTGCAAGAAGTGTGCGGTAGTAGAATATGTATTAGATTGAATATTAGTTATTCGTTTGACCACAGCACCAGTGAGACGCCTGGTCTTCTCCTGCATGTGTCTCTTCATACTAAACTCCAGGTCTTTGATGGACAGATCGCCACGTTTGTGGTCCACTGATCTTTGACATTTGCTCTGGAAAGGTCACGTGGGTCGAGCTCAAGCTGACAAAGTGCCGATAATCAGAAAACAGAATGAGGCTGTTAAACAAAAGGTCTCTCTGTTCAACACACTCAGAGATATAAGATAGAGTTCCAATGAAAATATAACTGGATACATCCATAAATAAATGATATAGTTGATGTCTGATGTGAAAAAACAGACTGGTAACAATTTTTGACATTTAAAACAGGTTGCCAAATTCTTAGTTTAATCATCTCACCCTGTAGCATCTGGATTGAGTTTAAATAAAGAAACACATCTGGAGAATCAGGAATATTCATAGCATCAATATTCTTTTATAAAGTAAAGAAATATCATCACATGATCATTTAATGAAAACACTGTGACAAAAATCTTGCAGCAAATTTTAAAAAATGTCATGAAATTTGCTAGAAGACACGAAAAACTCTGCCAAGAATAAAACCTGATGCAGTAATAAGGAACAAACACGAACAATAGCAAGGAATTACTGAGGAATCTGCAAAATTGAAGGTAACGAAACGCCGTCAGTAGTTTTGATCAATTCATTCTACACAGGGACTTTCCACATGCAACTTGACTTGTTTAAACTAGATAGTTTTCAGGTCCATGAACCCCCCCCCCACCTCACCCCAGCCCTATTTTTTTCCATCTTTTACATACAGCCAGTCAACCAAACAAAATGACACACTGTCTATATTGTTACAATAATTAAAAAAATGATTACTAATAGGGTTTTGGTGAGAAATGACTGTGCAGTCATACACTTGACAGACACCTTGTGGGTTTGATTCCAGTAAAAACACACTCATTAATTACACTGTGCTTGATTTTTTTTAAAACGATCGTCAAACAAACATTTTTTTTTTTTTTTAAACCTTTCTTATTTATTGCATTTTCAATAAAACGTCTCCCGTCAATTTGTTTGATTATGCTAACAGCTGCTGCTGGCATGTTTGTTCATGCAGCTTTTATTTGAGTATTTCTGAAGTAGTGCAACCAGATGTTATCATTTCAAAGGAAAAGATGATGTAATAAAGCCAGAACGATTGTAGGACCATGCGTGTGATTGAGTGTAAAGGACAGAACGACTGTGGGTTTAGCTTCTTACTCTCTCTGCTTATACAGTAACTATTTATTACATGTACGCAGTTTGGGTGTGATAATGTCTTGGAATGCGTATGACTAAACCTGCGGGGAGGCAGGACTCACATACAGATGTAATAAACAGCAGCATCAGACACAGCTGGTCTCACCAAATCCCCTCCTTCAGTGTCTGGTTTGGGTGTTTTATGAGGAATAAATAAAATATCCTGCACTCTTGAGGGAGTTTTGCACACTGGATGTGAACAAAGCTTTAAAGATCATGTATGTGTTCATCACGCATGAAGATGCTATACGTCTGGCAGCAAGTGAATCAGTGACTGTGTCAGTAGAAAACCGCACATAATAAGTCACAGTGTGGTGACAGGAGCTGGTGTGATGCCCTGTGCAGATACGAACGCCAGGCGAAGGCCACTGAGCTCTCAGCTTCTCTTTTTAACAGGAACAAGCGCTCCAGACCGTTCAACTGTCATCTGTCAGGTCTTTATCACAACCTTCCTGTCCCTGTCTTACACAGTGTCCATGAGCTGTGGTTAAACGTGGTCTCTGATAGGGGACAATGCAAATCATCTGTGTCATAGAGTGCAGAAAGAGAAGTAAATATGTCACACAGACATAAATGTTCATTTCTATAATTCCATGTTAACAAATTATTTGTCAGTTATTATCTGTACTTTCTTCTTCCTGTTCAGGGAGCTGGTGTCTATCTCCAGCAGTCACTGGGTGAGAGGCGGAGCTACACCTGAACAGGTCGCCAGTCCAAAACTAGACATTTGATTTGTAAAATAATTATTTAGAGAATTATAAATAAAAGACATGTTGCATCTCAGGGCAGCTCTCTGAAGATCTAGTGAATTATCTTCTGGTTTCTCCAGTTGTTGTCACGGAAGGAGGAAACGCTTTATATCGATATACAAATTTGTGGGTTGCTAGTGATCTCATCATGGTGCCATGATTATAATAAAAATTTATACTAATATTGCTGTTGTTAATATTATTTTAAAACTGGTTTACATTTAAAAACTGTAATCCAGTAGATTAAATCATCAGCTGCCAAATCAAGAACGAATCAGGATCAAGTGAATATGAATCACACTGAGGCGACTATAGAGATCCATGGCAGATGGTTTCATATTGAACTCATGTTACGTGTACCAGAACTGCAAAACTATGACGTGGTGGAAGCAAAGTCTGAAACAATCAATATCTCATCAGCTTATTGTTTATGTTTTTTTAGCTGTCAACAACTTTGGCTTCTATTTCATGATCCAATCTGAGTTCAGTCTTTCTACACTGGGATTCTTTAACAGATGATTTATAAATAAATTTGACAAAGAACATATATTTAGTCACCTGTAACTTTTTCTCTGGCTTTATGTCTCATTAGCTCTGGATTAATTAAATTTATAAATAATCTGCCATCATTTCAGTCCAATAGACTCCAAACCAAATATCTTACCATGTTGACTGCTGCTCGACTCACATTAATCCTTTAAAGTTAAAGTCTGTTTACTTTATTCTGAGGACAATAACTATAAGATCTCTGCAGGTTTCCTGGCAGAGTCATACAAGACAAGCCACATCATGAATGAACTCTTATCTTTCCTCCTGTGCAACAACAAAGCACGTAGCTCCAGACATAACAGCACCAAGGCAAGAAACCAAAACGTGTAATACACAAGTGAAAACATACATACATACAGAATACTCTGTAGAGAACACGAAAAACTGCAATATAATCTGAACCCTTTTATAAGATAATTGTTTACATATTCATCTGCAACCTTTCATGACTGAAAGAGTTTTTTTCCATCACTCATAATACATTTAAATTGTAAAGAGACACAAAGTCAACTTGACCCTTAAAATTAAGATAAAACAGTTAATATGGTAAGTGTCCCAGTTTTAGTGAAAGTACTAAGTTACACCTTTATGTTAAAAAAAGGATTCATAAACACAAACATCAGATCGTTCTTCATTCTGCTGGAGTTAAACACTCGCCTCTATCAAGATCCTGCAGAGGAACAAGCAGATATAAAAACTGTTGGATGGATTTAGTTTGGTGATTTATTACTTAAATATGCACAAACAACTTTTACTTTGTTAAAGAGGCCATTTCATACACATTTCAGGACTTTGTGGTTATTTCTTAAGTATTAACCAGTAATATGAAACATTTTATATCTAAAAAACGTCAGGAAACACTGATTAACAGACCTTTCAATCTGTCTGCTTTAAAATTCAGGTGGTTCCGGCTCCTTCCGTCAGGCTGCTTCGTCAGCAGCTCGTTCATATTCATTGTTTGAATTTACTGGACTCTGATTCGCTAACAAACTAGCCTATGAGAGCAAAGAATACTGTTTCCTGCCCCGCTGTGCATGGCAACGTCAGACGTCGTGTCTTCCTGTTTGCTACGTCTTATGCTAACAGCTTTTAGCCAGCAGCATGCTAGGTGTGGTTTCAACTGCAGGAGCTGCTGAATACTAACGAACAAAGGAGTTTTGATGAAACAGATACAGGCCGTTTGGACTCGGGTTTTATCACCACCTGCGTAGTTTGAGAGATTAAAACTGAAAGAGAAGTTGTTGACCTGTTTTCACATCCACTATGAAGGTAAGAACACCTGTGGAGCTAAAATATTCAACAGAAAACTCAGAAAAAACGTTTTTAATGGAAGGGCCTCTTTAAAGGTTGAATATGGAACACAAACACAACAACAACATCCAGTGTGCAGATGCTGCAGCCACAACAACAAAACAAGGTCTCAAGCCATCAGGGTGAAAGGATCATGATCCCTGTGTACACTTCGATGTCACGAAAATTCCTCACTCGGGGCTCCAGAGCAGCTTCCCGACCCCCCGACTCCGACACCCTCCACAGTACCAGCCTTGCTATTATGGACTATTAGGCAACTCACAATGGTGCCCGCTGCTCTGCCTGCTATTGGCTAGTAGATGTAAAGATAATACCAACGTCATGCCCATCAGAATAAATATCTTATTATATTTTACTTCAAACATAATAGTTAAAGAAAATGCTGTATTTTCATTCTACACCCCTCCAAACACCCAGTGGAGGTATTATTTTGTTAAAAATATTGCTTTTTATCAACCATGTTGCCCTTTAAAGTGCCTAAGGTCTTTTATTAGAGGGATGTCTTTGTGTCATGAGTCTTTCAAAAAGTAAAAGTTTATTTTTAACTGGATCATTCAGGCGATCTGGGATTCAGCTGATAGTTTCTGAAGGTGGAGGAAATAAGAGTCAGACTTCTTTTTACATGAACAAACACTTGTTCCACAGGAGTACCACGATTCAGGGAGCTTACTGAAGTCTGGAAGGAGATGGAGCCGTGGTCCGAGGAACCAACCAGTTGAGCGTGGAGGACGAGACAAGACTAGGAACAAAACTTCTAAATTACTTCTTAGGAGACACTGGAAATACACGGGGTGAGACTACATCACCTTACAGGAAGTTAATGGTCTGGTGCTGAAGTGTAGAAGATGCTGAGCATGTATTGAGTGCTGGATGCAGTGGTGGACGAAGTACTCAACTCCAGTACTTGAGTCAAAGTATTGATACTCATGGTCAAATCTTACTCAAGTACAAGTTGAAGTTGCTTAGCAAAAATTTACTTACGTCAAAGTACTAAAGTACTTACTTTAAAGAATACTCAAGTATTCAAAAGTAAAAAGTACATGTAATATTCAGTACATCAATTTATTTTGAGCGCTTTTACAGAACTTTGTAACTCTGAAATTACCAATTGACATTGTACATGTAGAAACACTGCTACAAAAAAACAATACCACTTGTAAAAACATAAAAATGCAATAAAACAATAAGGACAACTATTGTCTTTAAAATTTAAACATTCCAACACAGTTTGTAAAAGTGCATGTGTGTGTCAACAGCAACAACTTGACATTGGAGAGGAAACTACAGTAACAGATTGTTGAAGTCTGGTTGTATATTCAGCAAAGAAGCTTTAACAATGAATGTTCTGAAGAGATGAATCTAGCTTAATACCTGACTCAGTTGTATAATGTAGTTTGTCTTCGGTGAGCACAAACGACATTTGAACTGATATGAACTATTTTTAATACCAAAAATCTCGAACATAGAATTAAGATAAGGTCATGGGTGGGCTAGTTTATCCTCTGGTCCTTCGTCAACCGTCTCCATCTCTGAGCAATGTTTGAATGCAAGCGGGAGAGTTCGCTACGCAGGATAATACATCCCTAAGTGTGGGCGGTGAGTCGGTGACTGTGATTGGCTCCCTTCCGTGAAGAGCACAGCATATGGCCAATTACATTTTAGAAAAGAAAAAACACCAAACGGATGACTAAAAAGTTATGTTGGGCCTAAAAGAAACGAGTAACGAGGAGCTTCCTGGAAATGTAGTGGAGTCAAAAGTACAATATTTTTCTGTAAAATGTAGTGGAGTGAAAGTCATAAGTTTCCAAAGAAATAAATACTCAAGTAAAGTACAGATACTAAAAAAATGTACTTAAGTACAGTACTTGAGTAAATGTACTCCGTTACTGTCCACCACTGGCTGGATGATACTGACTCAGCCCACGTAGGAACCTCACAGCTACAGAAACTGTTTCTCCAGAGTCTGGGCTGACGTGCTGCAGCCCAGACTTACCTGATAGGAAAACAGAGAAAATACAAAGGACAAAAAAAAGGAAAAGAAAACAAAGAGACAGAAAATAGACAGAACAAGAAGGAACCAGCCTGGAGAACCGCAGAACCCGAACAGTTTGTTCCTGTTATTTTGCAAGTGGCAAAAAAATTGGAAAAGAAAAAACTGCTAAAATGATCCATTTGACATTGTGACTCAAGTTCATGTTGACTTTGGTTGAAGTTACAATGAGCCACTTCAGAGGGGCTGAAGATCCACATGTGGTTCCAGAGCTGCGGGTTGCAGAACTCAAATCTATAGTCTTACTTTTCAAAGAAACCCATGGCGACAGGATTGTTCTTAAAAAATGTAGAGAAAAACTTTAGATAAGGTTTTTTTCTAACATCTGTTCTCAAGTTATGCAGCTATATTTAAACCATTTTGGAGGGACGTGGAAATCAGTTTCCTGTCATGTGGTGATATCGGTCTGCAAGCTACACTCTGTTTAGACTGGCTTTTCTGCAGACACGTGCACATAATTCTTAGAAGAAAAAAAAGCCCTTGAAGAACGGGGTTCATGCATGAACTGGGTAAAAAGGGTTGACAAATAAGAAGATTAGAAAATAAAGAGAAAGATGTCTTGATGTGTTTAATAGCAAGTCATTTTCTGCAAGTTGTAGATACAACAAGGGATCAAACTTAAGAGGGGGGTGTTTAGTCTTTTGGCAGCTTGGAAATGCAGCTGTTGCCTGAAGTGGAAGAAATGATTCAAACATGAGACCTGAAGAGAGCCACAAAACCAAGGGAGGGACTCTGGGAACCACTAACTCATGCTTTATGTGCAAAAACAAAACACTGTAGATTTAGTTACAATGCTGTAACTAAATAAGAAGAGTTGGTCACCGAGAACCAGTTCCTAACTAGCCTTGCGTTGCAAGATGGATTCTCGCGAGATTTGGAGTTTTCCAAACCCACACAAATCTGTCTTGTACCGCTCCATTGACAACCGTCTATTTCGGTCAAATATATGTTCGAACCAATCATTGTGCTTTGGGGCGGGTGTTCAGGTATGATTGGCAGCAAGTGTCCAGGCAGGCAAAGCAAAACAAACATGGCTGCTGGTGGATGTATGCATAAAAGCAGCTATTAAATCTCTTCTAGGGCTAGAAATGATTTCTTCATTTAAAAATGATCAAAGGTAAAAACTTTGATCATTTCTTGATAGTAAAGATGTGTTTTGCTTTTCTTAGTGGTAACAATGTGTGTGTTTTTCTCCTGAATGGAGTCGCAAGAACTTGATTTACTGTGATTGGCTAAAGACAAATCATTAAAGGCAGACACTTACTGGCTCGTCCTCCAATCAGATTAAAATATTATATCAGATGTCCCTCCCTTTTATAGACAGTTTCAAATGGAGCGGTTTCAGATGTATATGTTTCCCCAACTCGACAAGAGGTGATGCTACACATAGATCTGGCAGACCATTAAGATGTTTGAATTTTTATTCTTTTTTCGGTTCCTAAATGCCCGCAGTGTGAGCCTGGGGTTTATTATGGTGCATTCACACCGGCCACTTTGTCAACGTCAAGCAACGCTGATAACGCTCCAAATTTGACGTTTGAAGTTGAAGTTCATAACGCCTGCCAGTCAGAGCGCATAGGAGTTAAAGCTCGTAAAGCCTGACTGAAAAAGAGCGCGAAGGCGGGGCTTCCTTTGTTATCGGATGTTCGAAGCTACTGCGGATCATAATGAGACAGTGGCTTGGATTTATTTACTTCATAGATCTAGACAACATCGACGTCGGGTGCATCAGCGCCGTTTGTGGATACACCCCATTCTTCAGATGCGTTCTGAGTTTGGTGAGTTTAACTATTTGCTCCAGGAGCAAAGTTTGAATGAGGTTAATTTATCTTCCATTTTGGTTGCTCCCGCTTCTTTCTGGCTACGTGCTGTGACGTCTTACATCACTACGATGAGACGCTCTGATTGGTTGACATGCCGCTTCAAGAGCGTTATGAATGTCAAAAGTTCAGCTAGCTGAACTTTGACCTTTTCTAGCTTTTCAAGCGTCAACGCCTGAAACGCTAGAAAAGCTTCGCAGAGCCGTTGACGTCTGTCTGACGCCCGTCCACCATAGACTTTACATATAAACTTGCCGCTTATGAAGTTGATGGTTGGGCCGGTGTGAACGCACCATAAAGTTGTCGCATGTGTGTGTGTGTGTGTGTGCGCACTTGTCTGAACCATAGACTGTATAATCCTCTGAACAACATGGACCATAGATGCTGCTCGAAAGTCTGGCTTCATTTTAATTTATAAGAGGATGGATTTGCACAGTGTAACACCTGTGATAAACCTATTAGTGCCAAAGGAGGATGTACAACAAACATGTTGCGTCGCTCTTCTGCTCTGGTCGCTTCCTCCACTTCAGACAGTCAACCATCAGCCAGCAACTCCTCGTTGAAAACCGAATCAGGTACATGAAAATTATGATTGTCTTATTCTTCACAAACTAGCTTAGTGGCTAAAACTGTGTCAAATCTGTTCATAGTTGTTAAAAGCTCGCAGAGTGACGCTAGCATTAGCCAGTCTGCTGCTACGTTCATCATGACAACAAGGGGAAAGCTGTCAGATTGCTGAGTGCCACAGAAAGGTAACGGGGTATGTGATAAAAAGGCTGCATCCCCTTAGCGATGTGGAGTTGCCCACATTTAGATAACATTACATAAATTAGACTAACATTAAGCTAAATAACTTAGCTGTTTGCTACTTTAAAATTATTTTGTTTTTTTCTCTCCTGCACCTCAAAGAATTTTAACTGAGAACCATGTAGAACAGGAATCGATAGTGAGAATAAGAATTAGAATCGTTAAAATGCAAACGATGCCCAACCCTATAAATAAGTTAATAATCTTAAAACTAACACAGTCTGTTAAAATAATGTTCACTTTCTTTAAAATCAAAATCCATTCACATCGGCTTGTAAAAGTCCAGCTGCAACCATAAAAACCTTATTTTTTTAAACATAATGTTGAAATGCTGGAAGAATTACAGCTGCAATCAAAAGTTGTGTTTAAATTATGTGAAACCAAACGGGTCCAGTTTGGCTCAGAGTTTGTACCTCAGAGAATCCCCAGGAGAGACATTAATACTGCACCACGAAGGGCCGTTTACAGCCTGAGTTTAACTATGAAAAGGTACTTTATATGAACATGCACATATTCTACACTCACAGACATGTTAGTCAGTAATTGTACATGCAACACATACATGTATGCATACAAAACTCATGTAATGCTTCTGCACAGTCAACATATTAAACTCAGTCATCAACCTTAAAGAAAGTTTGGGTCTAAATCGTAAATGCAGAGAAAAAAAACAAAAAGTAATTCTCATTTTTCACTTTTATTTTATAACAGAAAATATTAACACACTGTTATTTAATGTATCAATACAAATCCATTCATACAGCCATAGGGTAGCTTAGTGGGGAGGGAGATTGCCTCTCGCCCTGAGGACCAGGGTTCAAACCTGAGTCCCAGCAGAGACTACGTGTTGAAGTGTCCTTGGGCAAGATACTGAACCTACAACTGCCCCCCAGGTGCTGTACAACATGGCTGCCTTCTGCTCCTCACCTCACAGATGAGGATGAATTAAATGCAGAGCTGAATTTCCCCACAAGGGATTAATAAATCAGTATTATTCCTTTGTTTTAGACCTGCAACACATTTCACTGTAAAGTTAAAACTACATCAGGCAAGTAGGGATAGATAAAACATAAATAAATACATTTATATTTTGCATTTAGTAGGAGGAGTTTCTATCTTAAATAAAAGTAGGAAAAAGTTCTCATGACTAATATGAGTCCCTGGTTCCCTTATCATCCATCTTTTCTTTCTCTTCCCTTCTTTACTCATGTTAATGTGTCTCCTAGGTGGTTCCAGTGCAGCTGCTGGTTCTCAACCAGCCACACCTGCAGCTCATCAACAGTCATCCTCATGTACTGAAACTATTGTTGCTGTTGTAATACTTATATATTTCTGAGTGTATGATCTAAGACAGAAGTATTTTCCTTGGAAAACGTCTTGATGACTTACCTGCAGGCCTTTTTTTGTGCAGGTGAAGCTGTTTAGACCCCCTAGAACAGATTCTGCTTCTGTTGCCATGTCAACCTTCCTGCTTGGAAGACTCTTTATATATCTTCACTTGCTACCTGCTACTCTTCTCCTCCTCTTAGGACTCCTGGATCCTAAACTTCCCCTGTGAGCAAACCTTAGTGATTCAAAACTAAATAGACTAATATGACCACAGTCACTTTCACTCACCTGTCATACACCAAAATCATCACCTTGACACATTTAGATCTTTCATAATTCATGGGTTGTTCTGTGCCAGCACACTGAGTCCAGTCATGAAATTATAATGAGAAACCTGTCAGAGTGATTTAAGTTATAATCAGCTGCCTACAGAAAAATACAAGAATAACCGGGAGAATAATGGTGCGTTCACACCGACCCAACCGTCAATGTCAGAAACGTCAAGTTTTTCAGGCGTTGAAGCTTGAAACGCGAGCAATGCAAACGTTCAGCTAGCTGAACTTTTGATGCTCTTGAAGCGGCGTGGTAACCAATCAGAGCGTCTCATCGTAGTGACGTCACTGCACGTAACCTGAATGAAGCAGGAAGTCTTCAAACAGGGCGGGACAGACGGAAGTAGCGCTGGAAGCAAACCTCATCCATATGTGGCTCCTGGAGCAAATGGTTTAACTCCTCAAACTCAGAATGCATCTGAAGAATGGGGTGTGTCCACAAACGGAGTAAATAAACCCTAAGCCACTCTCTCTATATGATCCGCCATAGCTCAGAACATCTGATAACAAAGGAAGCCCCGCCTACTCGCTCTTTTTAACGGTCAAGCTTTACAAGCTTCAACTGTCAAACGTCAAACTTGAAGCGTTATGAACGTTGCTTGACGTTGACAAAGCGGCCGGTGTGAACGCACCATGACGCCCAGCCTGAAATGTATCATGTTAAACAGATTCACTGTTTCTATTAGTCAGAAGACAAAAAGATTCTGGAATCAAAACAACCCTGTTGTGTTTAAATCAGTCATGTAGTTAAAGTGAGTTTGCACGGTGTTGCCACTAGATCTTAGTGGAGCATCTGGCTGATGCTCCTACCAGAAATACCAGAATGCAGGACATGAGACAAACACCCAGAACTGTAAAAACAAGATGAACTTATCAAAACTAAACATCAAGCCATAAAACACAAACATGGAAATGAGGACAAGAGGAAAGTACCAAGTAAAAAACACAACAAAACCTCGGAAACCATGACACCAAAATATTAGAACCAAAGCTGATATATAGTACTAACATACTGGTTTCAACTTTACTGTGAAAAACAATATTAAAGACAAGTTTTATGTTTATCTTGTTTATCTGGGATTAACTATAAGATCAAAAACACTGGCTTAATCCTGCCTTGAGTTTAAACTTGACCTGCCAGTGTCAATCATTGTGTTTTTATTAGATTCTCAATTTATTTAAAATGACTCAAAACAAAAATTAATAGATCTGTTAACAAACAAGTTCACCTCCATCCAAAATCTATTATTAACATGTCAGTAAACCACATTCTTGATATTCTTTGTTAAATTGACCATCAGGTTGAATCAGTTGTTCTCATGCTGTTCTGACGCTCCACTAAGATGAAGCAGCAAAATGATGATGATGTTATAAAATGTTTGACATACATTTAGGAGTTACAGTTTCACATTAATAAAGTTATTCTGAAGGTTTCTGAGCAGCAGCTTTGCAGAGAGGCTTTGCAGCATAGAATTAAAACAGATCATCACTGAACCTCAACAAACCACAAGGTTTCAGTATTGACCTGTTTATTCTGCAGCAATGTAAGACATGAGAAACTTGTGATTTACACCAAAAATAACAGTCTGACTTCACATTCATTGACCATGAAAACAGCTTTAACAACTGGATTCACATTGATTCATTATTAGTTATTGGGGGTTTTCTTCTGGATCGAGCTCCAGAACATTTAAAGGTTCATCAAATCTGTTCCACACGTCTGATTCCAGAGTCTCGAGTGTCTTTTGGTGTTTGTTGTAAGTTAACAACCATCATTTGTTCTTGTAGAGATAAAAAATCTAAAAGTTACTATTTTTTCGTTTTCAGGATCATGTTATCTGGAATTTTGAAATAATCCAGATCAGATCTTGATCCAGATCAGTCTTGATCCAGATCAGTCCATGATCAAGATCAGTCCATGATCCAGATCAGTCCTTGATCCAGATCAGTCCTTGATCCAGATCAGTCCATGACCCAGATCAGTCCATGATCCAGATCAGTCCATGATCCAGATCAATCCTTGATCCAGATCAGTCCATGATCCAGATCAGTCCATGATCCAGATCAGTCCTTGATCCAAATCAGTCCTTGATCCAGATCAGTCCTTGATCCAGATCAGTCCTTGATCCAGATCAATCCTTGATCCAGATCAGTCTATGATCCAGATCAGTCCTTGATCCAGATCAGTCCTTGATCCAGATCAGTCTTGATCCAGATCAGTCCATGATCAAGATCAGTCCATGATCCAGATCAGTCCTTGATCCAGATCAGTCCTTGATCCAGATCAGTCCATGATCCAGATCAGTCCTTGATCCAGATCAGTCCTTGATCCAGATCAGTCCATGATCCAGATCAGTCCATGATCCAAATCAGTCCTTGATCCAGATCAATCCTTGATCCAGATCAGTCTATGATCCAGATCAGTCCATGATCCAGATCAGTCCTTGATCCAGATCAATCCTTGATCCAGATCAGTATATGATCCAGATCAGTCCTTGATCCAGATCAGTCCTTGATCCAAATCAGTCCTTGATCCAGATCAGTCCATGATCCAGATCAGATCTTGATCCAGATAACCCCGGGCTCACACTGTATCCAGATCCGGTCCGGTGCGGCCCCCGCAGGTATTCCGTTAGATTAAAATCCCTTTTGAAGGCTCACATTAGCTCCGCGCGGTGCGGGTCCGGTTACGGGGGCCATACGGCACAGCGGAAAGAATCCGCAAGGTTCTATTTTTGCTGGACGCCGGAGAGGATCCGCGTCAAGTTTGATGAAATCTGATGAGCTATACAGGAAGTGTGGCTTGAATATCCGGTGTTTTTTCAAAATAAATGAGTGTACAAACAATTGTAACTTGACTCTTCTTTTTAGACAGCACGTGCGCTAATAGGAAATGTAAACATTACATCACACCCGGTGACACAGGGTCCCGAAAGCCTGCAGCACAACACCTTTTCACACATTTGCTAAATAATGGACGTGTTCTCGTGTGAAGTCCCGACAAATCGATAACCCACGTGAACTTCTGTTCTCGCGGGTGCCGTTTCCACACCCAGCACCGGAGCTGGCCGCACTCCCTATCCGGAGCAGATGTGAGTGGTAGCTTGCGGAAAAACTGCACCGAAGCCGGACCGAAGCCGTTCCGTAGGCAGTGTGAGCCCGGCGTAAAGTCCTTGGTATCATAGAACCTGTTGGAAACTCAGCCTGTATTAATTTATCAAACATCTGGACCATTCACTGTAAGGTTACATGCAGATATGTTAAAAACAGCTTCTATCTCAGAATAATGAAGAATCCTTAAAAAAACCTTCCTGGATCCGGATGGTGATCCAGATCCTCCCAAAATCTACACACAAATTTCATCAAAATCCATCCTGAACTTTTTAAGTTATCTTGCTATCAGACAGACAAACTAACAACAAAACTAATTAACAAACCCTCTCAAAAACATTGATAGTGCATTCCAGTCTTCCTCAAAACTTGGAATTCCCAGATAAGTTAGCCGGAAATGATGCAATGAACTTGGAATCACGAGCTGTGAGCTTAGAGGTTTCAGAGGACCCCGAGATCCTATATTTAAAGATGTCTGTGTCCGGTATAACAATACTACTTGTAATCTTTATTTTTTCCTCATTTACATGTTCTGTTTTCATTCTGTTTGCTATGTAAGTAGCACCGAGTAGTTGGTATTGTTGTTGTTGCAAAGCTGAAAATAAGTATGAAAACCTGCAAACTTTGCAAAAAAAATAACTGGCGTTTGTGGTTAATGTGGCTAATGACCTGGATGAAAAAGTCTACTCCAAAAACTGTAACGAGTCCAAGTGTAAACTTAAATTCTATGGATTTTATATGGATGAAAGCTTCAATTCATCCAAAACAAACTCATCAGCTGGAGCAGCAGTCAAAGTGTCTGTCTGGGTCTAATTAGATTTGTCGGACCTCCCTGACCTACCGAGCCTTTGACCTCTCTGCTTCTACTTTCTCTTTATCTGGGGTCAAAGGTCAGTTATCAGCGGTCAGTGCAGTCCGTCAAGGATTGAACTGACAGCAGTTATAAACAACATTCAGACCTTGAGCAAACATCCAGCAGCTTTTAGGGCAGCGTGTAAAAAAAAGGTCATCGATTACAAACAACACAATCTTGATCCCCAGACAGACTCGTGAGGCATTCTCACATTTAAATGTGTGACACACAATACGCGGAAGACTTCCAAGACCATCACCGTCTTCTGAAGTAAGAGGCAAATGCCAGATTCCCAGGCTGCTGTGGTGTTTATTGGTACGTTTTCCTTTTGTCTGGCCAAGAAACAAACATTCCCACACAGATGAGGCATGAAGGGCCATGGGGGCATTTTTTCAACCTGTCACAAATTAGTTGCTCAGTGAGGTCTTTGTGAGTCATCAGAGAGAGAGAGAGAGAGGAGTCACAACAGAGAGGCTCATATGCAGGTTTACACATGCAAAGCAACACGCAGAGTTTTCAAACACCAACATGAAGATTGTGATAAGATTAAAGGTTGAATATGGAACAATTTAATAAAAAGTTATATTCTTAAAAATAAAATACCTCCACGGGGCGTTTAGAGGGTGTAGAATAAACGTGGAGTATTTCCTTTAATAAAATATTGATTGTGATGGACATGAAGATGGCATTATGGGTGGTCGTGGCTCAGGCGGAAGAATGGGTTGTCAGGTAACTGGAAGCTCACTAGTTCGATTCCCTGCTCCTCCCAGAGAGGAGAGATCCCTGGCCGTTGTGTCCTTGGGCAAGACACTTAACCCACTTTGCCTGTTTGGTGGTGGTCGGAGGGTCCAGCGGCGCCTGGCAGCCTCGCCTCTGTCAATGTGTGTCCCAGCCAGGACAGCTGTGACTACAACATGTGTGTAGTTCATCACCGTGTGAGTGTGAATGGGGGAATGTCAAACGCTTTTCTGAAGTGCTTTTTTGGGTCATAGGACCGGAGTAAAGCACTATACAAATACACGCCATTTACCATCTACCAGCCAATAGCGGCACCACTGCAGGTTGCCTAATACAGTAAATAGTCCGAGGCTGCTGTGGAAAATGGCAGAGTCGGCAAGTCAAGCAGCTGCTTCAGAGCCCCGGAGATTTTTTTATTCTTCTCAGAAGAGGAGCGACTAGTGAAGATCAAAAACCAGAGTGAGTTTAGGTGAAGCTACAATAGATGGAACCAAATAAAACATTTTCACAACATCAAAACACACGTTGAAATGTTGAACCTGCATCCCGACGGCTGGAAACTTTATTCTATTGTTGCAACTACAACATCCACACACTAGATGTCGCTATAGCGCACATGTTCCATATCCAACCTTAGAGCAAATCTTGGTTATTGTAGTTAAAAGTAGAATATGGAACGTGAACACAACAACAACAGAACAAGGCCTTCAGCTCATCACCCCCCCCCCCCAACTAATCATATTATTATATTTACTTCAAATATAAATGCTGTATTTTCATTCTACACCACTCTAAACACCCCATTGTTAAAAATAATGCTTTTACTGAAAATATTCCATATTGCACCTTTAAGATTCATTCATTCATTCATTCATTCATTCATTCATTCCCCATGGCCTTTCCACCAATAAGCAATTTGAATTTTTGGTGAGATGGATAGAAAAGCCTGAACAGATTTACTTTCACGAGCTGATCAGACTTCACTGCAATGTTCTGCTTGTTGTTTATAGTTTATTGTAATTTTATTTAGATGTTACATTCGTTTATTACAGCTGTAAGAAAGAAACTGTAAAAGAAAGAAAAAGAGGAAGAGAAGAAGGTGGGAGAGAGAAAACACATGAGGAATCTGCTTCAACAGCTGCAGAGAGAGAAACAAGAACAGAGAGACGACAGCATCATCTGCATTTAAAACAATGTTAATGATTGACAGATAATTTCCACTAACAGTCTGTTTCCCTTGAATTCTTGTTCCTCTGTATTGTAGCTGTAAACTTCCTGATCATGTTACTGGAATTAATCCAACACAATGTCTTACATGATCATTTTCTATAACCAGGCGTAAACACGTAAACAGGAACATTTAAAATAGTTACATGCACTGACTGCAAAATAATATGCAAATTACTGTGTAGCCAAAACCTTATATTTCTATTATCACCATATTGATGCTTTTGCATGAATCAGTCCTGAAAGTGAACTTTCACACCTGCCTGTGTTTATTTATAATAAAAATAAAGCTGTATTTTATTTCATGAGATTTCCTCCTTTTTGTTTTATTGTTTTGAGTTATAAGTTCTGGGTTTTATTTATTTATTTATTTATTTATTTATTTATTTATTTATTTATTTATTTATTTATTTATTTATTTATTTATTTATTTATTTATTTGTTTGTTTGTTTGTTTGTTTGTTTGTTTGTTTGTTTGTCTGTCTGTCTGTCTGTCTGTCTGTCTGTCTGTCTGTCTGTCTGTCTGTCTGTCTGTCTGTCTGTCTGTCTGTCTATCTATCTATCTATCTATCTATCTATCTATCTATCTATCTATCTATCTATCTATCTATCTATCTATCTATCTATCTATCTATCTATTTATTTATTTTTTACTGATCATTTCTCACTTGCATCCCTGTTTACTAGTTTTGAGCCTTTTCACCAGCTGCTTTCTGTAATCACACAGCTCCAGCACTTCCTTCTCCCAGATCCTCCTGTTACTTGTTTCCCAGCTGTTCCTGTTGCTTGTCCAGCTCGTCTCTCCACTGTGTATCTATGTACTCCTCTTGATCAAGAAGTTATTTGTTTTGTTCTTGTTTTTGCTGCTATGTCAGCCTTTTTTATCTTTATTAAATCCTTCCTATCTCACACCATCTGCTTCCAAATCTGCACTTTGGGTTTGTTAAAACAAAACATCACAGCACTGTTGTGCCATGCTCTTATTTTGAAAATCAGTTAAAGGAATTGTTAGGAAATATGAAGAATTCTAAACAAAAAAATGGGAGATATTTTAATAAAATAATCCACATTTTGTGTTTGACTCATGATTTGGCTGTTAAATGTGTTTTAATGTGTAAAGCTGTTTCTAATATTAACATACTGTACTTTTAAAATTTCAATATTAGGGTATGACAATAGGGTATTTTTGTTCTATGTAGTGGTTGTGTTATGATAAGAATCTCTTCTTGATTTTTGTAGATTCTGCATGGTTCAGCAATAATCAGGTCATGTGTTGCTTCTCTCACATTGAAACCAGTTAATCTCATGCTCCACACCTGTCACGGTACCAGTCAGTGTCTTTCCCCTGTCCACACCAAGTTAAATACCTTGTGATTATTGTTCTCATCAGTTCAGCACCTCATCATAACCTGACCAAGTCTCATTCTGGTTTCTTACCTGTACCTTCATCTCAGACTTTGGATTTCAGAAACACGACTGTTTGCTCACCTGGTTCCAGTTTTTCAAAAGTAATCCACTAGGATTTTGGATAACAGATTGGATCAAATCTTGAAAATGGGTTTTTCAAAAGAAAAAATGGATTGCATAATCGGATTATGCCCGAAGATTCCCGAACCACCTCAGCTGGCTCCTCTCAATGTAGTGAAGCACCGATTCTACTTCGAGCTCCTCCCGGGTGACCAAACCCCTCACCCAATCTCTAAGGTAGCATCCAGCTACGCTGTGGAGGAAACTCCTTTCAACTGCTTGTATGCTGGATTTTGTCCTTTCAGTCACGACCCAAAGCTCATGACCATAGATGAGGGTTGGAACGTAGATCGACTGGTAAACTGAGAGTTTTGCCTTTCGGCTGAGTTTGTTCTTCACAACAACAGTCTGATGAAGCGACTTCATCACTGCAGATGCTGCGACCAAATCATCTGTTGATCTCACGCTCCATTCATTCTTCACTCGTGAACAAGACCATCAAGATACTTGGAGATGCTGATCTTCATTCCTGTCACCTCACACTCAGCTGCAAACCACCCCATATCCTGTGGTTCCCAAACCGGACCCCACCTTGCTGCACCTAGAAATTCTATCCATAAAAATAATGAACAGAACCGGTGGGAAAGGACAGCCCTGATGGAGGCTACATCACACCAGAAACAGGTCTGACTTACTGCTGGCAATGCAAACCAAACTCCTGCTGTGCTCATACAGTGAACAGACAGCCTTTAAAGGGGCCATTTCATACAAATTTGAGACTTTGTGGTTATTTCTTAAGTATTAACCAGTAATATGAAACATTTTATATCTAAAAAACGTCAGGAAACACTAATTAACAGACCTTTCAATCTGTCTGCGTTAAAATTCGTGTGGTTCCGGCTCCTTCCGTCAGGCCTCGTGAAGCAGCTCGTTCATATTCATTGTTCAAATTTGCTGGACTCTGATTGGCTAACAAACTAGCCTATGAGAGCAAGGTATACTGTTTCCTGCCCCGCTGCGCATGGCAACGTCAGACGTCGTGTCTTCCTGTTTGCTACGTCTTATGCTAACAGCTTTTAGCCAGCAGCATGCTAGGCGTGGTTTCTACTGCGGGTGCTGATGAATACTAACAAACAAAGGAGTTGTGATGAAACAGATACAGGCCGTTCAAACTTGGGAGAACTGAGGTTTTATCACCATCTGCGTAGTTTGAGATATTACAACTGAAAGAGAAATTGTTGACGTGTTTTCACACCCACTATGAAGGTAAGAACACCTGTGGAGCTAAAATATTCAACAGAAACCATGTTTTTAATGGAAGGGCCTCTTTAAGTCTGTGTATCAAAAAGAAAAATAAACCTCTTAAACATCATTATGTCTTGTGTTCTGTACACTTGAAACTCACACATTACAGGGTCTATGCAAGATGTTCCTAATTAAACAATAAAAAATGCCCCCCGCCGTACACTCTGTATAGTGACAGATCTTTCTTTATGCTTCTCTGTAAACTCACCACAACCAGGTTATAATTCTACTGTTTTTGTTTTGTTTTTTCCTCATTGAGTAATTTACTTTTGCACCACATTTTCACATCTGTTTTCATAATCCTAGTTTGGTCCCTGTGGTCTAACTTGGTAAATGACTGAGATTCATTTTTTTGACATTGTTTGTCAGCTTCACCTAAATCTAAATGAAAACTGTTAAAATGTAGATACATCCGACCATTTAGATATTTTTTGGATTCGATCAATTTATCCATCTGCAATTTTTAAATAACACCAGCAAGCCAAAACTGTTCCTAAATGACCTGGATGTTGTGATGTGAGGGGTAAAGTTTTAACTTGTAATAAAACAACTGCAGCCATGCAAAAAGGAGTGACTGAGAGCACCCAAAGGACTGCTGGGAAATGTTTTTCCAGGCTTTATCTGTCTTTGGAAACCTACAATGTACATACATAAAGTCTCTGGAGATTCATCAGGATCATTATATCGATGTGAAAATGTCTGTACATGCTGTCAAAGCTGCTAAAGTGAGCAACATAGGTTGGGAAGTTTTTCTAAGAAGGGGCTCAAGGGAAGTGCACGTGTTTTTGTACTACATGGTCATTGGGGAGTCAACTAGAGGCTGCGTAACATCCCAGTCAGACATATAACATCTATCACCCCATTTCAACACACACCTGCAGAACCAAGGACAAGACAGCCTCATGAACTGGAAATTCACATGCAGATACTGAATCTCTTCCAAGTTAAATTCCTTGTATTATGCAAATTCTGACTCTGTTCCTGAACAACAACATCATGCAGGTGTGTGTGAGAAAAAGTTTTTACTATGTGTATATATAATATATAAAAAGAGCAATACTCTGCCAGTCGTTCATCAGGACTCCTCTTGCAGCCAATTATGTTAGTTTACATTATACACGCCACATTAACTCTGAAGGAGACATACTGAAGGAGTGATAACATCATAATATCACTTATTTGTCTTTACACATGTTTCAGTCACACGACTCATTGCTGCCAGTCAATCAATTTCTCATCCATGTTAATCTTTACCAGCTTCAGTAGAACCCAATATAAAACTAGAGCTTTGAGTGAATGACATTCATTTTGTTTTGAGAATTATTTCTTACAACCCCATGAAGAGATAAACTAGAAATCAATAATATATGAATAAAAAGATAAACTACAGCCACAGACCAGTTTATGATCTTCATTATAAACAGACTTAGACAAGTTAAAGCAGCAGCTGCAGCTGGATACAGCCAGGTATAAACAGTTTAAATAAGTTTCTTCAAGGTTAGTTAAAATATTAATGATTAAAACAAATAGCACCTGAACATGTGTTTTATTGAATGTTGACAATATTTTTAAAGTTAATTTAAAAATTGTTTAGTTTTTTTTTTATATTAGCTTATGCCCACTACAACAGGAAAAATGTCCTTACCCGAGAAGCAAAACACGTTTTCCTAAACAACAATTGTAATTAATTTACTCGAGTTTTGAGGAATTTACACCTGAGTGTTTACCTGTTTTTTACTTTTACAGTTTTACACTTCATTTTTTTACCAGATATATTTGCCTGATAAATTTTGTTGCTTCCCTTTAATAAATAGCTTCATACAGAGATGGTTAAAATGTTCATCAGTGAGTTTTGCTAATTAAAATCATCAGTTATGACACTACAATCCAAGAAATGAACGATATCAAACAGAAATAGTGACAGAGAAAGTTTTCACTTCATGCTGATTTTATTTAATGTTCATGCAAAACTATAGACTTGGCATCATTCAACAAAGTGTTTGTTCTGGAAATTGTATTTTTACCATTTAAAGGCAATTTATGACAAAAAAGACTGAAAAAAAGATATTTAAAACCTCGAAACAGCATTAAAATTGTAATTTAAAATAGGCCGCTGAAGCGTGAGCGCCCTCTGCTGTCACAGGAGAATATCATCATCTGTCACAGCCATGACGTCATTTCAAGATTGTTTCCTATTTGCTACTTTGGTCACGTGATCTATCCAGCGTAATGGCGGCGTCTGCTGCAGTCCGGTTGAGCATGGCTCTAACTTTGAGGTTGTATCGAGTTATCCCAGACTGTGGCACATGTCCCATGTACAGATTAAAGAGCTGCATCAGCAACAGATTTAATCCAGAAAGAAGAGGCTCATTTTACAGTTTCCGGACGATAAATCGCCATTTACAAACGAGTATCTGTGAGTGATGCAGTTTGCTAACATTTAATAAACATATTAGAATTTAATTTGTCCTTTAGAGGTGATTCTCGATTAATAATTTATCATTTATAGGTCATTTATAGTTTTCTGAAATCGAAGTTTGAATTGTTAAGGATGCATGTAATAAATGGCCCAAAATATGCAAGTTACTTCCTGCGATGTTATGAAACTTGTGAACAAGTCATTTTTATCCCTCGACGGGTTCACTGATATTAAAAAGTCTTGTCAATGGCTTGTGTTTGTTTTCTAAAGGTTACCAAAGTGAGGAAGGCAGCTCAAACGCAGAGGAACCTAAAGACGTGTGAGTCCACACAGGCTTTTATTTTGAAACGACACAAACACAGCATCTAAAAATAAGACCTACCATCACTTCTGCAGTCCAAGTCACTGATGGCTTTTTAAGACTTATATTTTAGTGAATTCAGACTGTAAATTTTCTAGTGTTCTAAACCATCACAGTATATTGTGATAAGGAAAATGAGCATTATTTTAACAACATCTTTGTTTTTTATGTCCCTATTTTTGGCTTTTTTAACAATTAATTGAACACGTCGCTCTTAATTTCCAAATCTGAGCTGTAACAGCTTCAGATATTATGTGGATAAGCAATAAAAGTTTACTGTTATGCATGAACATATATCATAAAAAGGAAGCTAGGATGCACGTTCCCTCAGTTGTTTTTAAACGTATTTTGAAATGTTTGAGAACATTAAATAGAATTAAACTTTTTTGTTTGTCACGTATGTAGCCAAGACATTTGGTTTATTTATTTTTACTTTCACTTCTCCCAAACAAATATCTCATAATGTAAAACTCTGAGAACAGACTTTTATTTTATTTCTTTACAACAATCTCTCAAATGATTTGGTGTCTGCCTTTAGGATCAACGTGGTGTATATAGATCGGTCTGGTCAGAGGATCCCGGTTAAAGCCAAAGTAGGAGATAATGTTCTGTATCTTGCTCACAAACATGGGATTGAGCTGGAAGGTGAGGTGTGACACACCTGAACTGAAGCCTGCTGATGAAAACATTGCGTAACATTTGTGTTTGTTGTCTTCAGGTGCCTGTGAGGCATCGCTGGCTTGTTCAACATGTCACGTTTACGTGAGCACTCCTCATTTTGATAAACTGCCAGAACCTGAAGAAAGGTAAGTACACCTGTGATGCAACTTAATGTATGCGACGGAGGGGAGGGGGGGTGAGATCACAGTGATTACTGACTAAACATCTTGGTTCTCAGGGAGGACGACATGCTCGACATGGCGCCCATGCTGCAGGAGAATTCCCGACTGGGATGTCAGATCATTCTCACTCCGGATCTGGATGGCATTGAGCTCACCCTTCCCAAAATCACCAGGAACTTCTACGTGGACGGCCATGTTCCCAAACCACACTGATTGGAGGAGCAGCTGATCCGAACAACGCGACGGCGTCGCTGTGAATGAGACACAGCGTGTGTTGGTTAGAACAGTATTGTTGGTCATAACTTCTGGGACGTCGTGGTGACGTTTCGAGTGGTTTATCCAACATCGGGACAGACTTGTAGATGAGATCATGTAAAGTTTAACACCACACGGACCTCACTGGAGGTGATCTCAAGAGTTACACACACAAAACTGATGGTTTGCCTGATAATGGGATTATTTTAAGTCACCATTCAATCTCAAAGACGGCTCAGACTATTTAAGAGCAGAGCTGGTTTTGATGCAGGTGGATGGAACATTCCTTGTTACAAGTATCACAAGATGGTAATAATTCTGACCAGACATTGTCCTAATTCACACGTCACATTCTATTATGCATACCATTTATTTTTATGAACCATATTTATGTACAAGTGATGCAGTAGTTTGTTGTATTTAGTCAGAAATTACAAATTTAAGGTTTTCTCACCATGTTGGTCTAAAGTCTGACAGAAAAGCCATAATTTTTAATGAAGTGACTGATTAAAGAGGATTACAGAAGTAAAAGAGTGATGTTGATGTTCATATAAACATTCAGATGCAGAGCGTTTGAGCTAAAAGTGTCATTTCAAAGTAAATCTGACTGGTTAATGCTCGGTCAGCTGATCTGGATTGTTCTTCAGAGCAGCAAGCTGGAAACTTTTAACTGCCAGAGAATGAATTTACCACAGCTACCTTACACCTTAGTCTACTGTATGTCAATATACGCACAAATCTAAGTATTGGATTGTTCATGTTTGAAGTTGTGCAATAAAATTTGCTTTAAAAAATGACTGAACACTGATACTGCAGTAGTTTAATCCCAAATTAAATCTAGTTTACTGGGTATAAACGCGCGGATAACCCCGTTGATAGTGTGAGCTTTGAGCTGTAGCACTTTTATATCCTCTCAGGTGTAATCTAGCTAACCGACAACACCTGTGTGGTTCCTGCAGACCCAAAACTTAGTTCACTCATAGCAACTTTCTCCATCGGGTTGAGCTCCCCACAATCAACTTTATATTTCATCTTTAGACCGATCTGAAGGGGCCAGGTGAGCAAACACACCGACATGAACATGATCATTGCAGGTATGGAGATGTGCATCCTGAAACAGGCATTTTGGTGAGTTTTTAACAGGTTTTACAAGAATAAAACTGCAGTTAGCAAGTGAGATCAGGTTTTAACAGTAACGAGTAATTTATCAGATTAGAAATATGAAGTTAGATAATGATCAGTAGTTGAAAATACACGTGATTTAAATAGGAAATCAATAAACATAAAAAGGTCAAACGATAATAAACATAAGCGCTGCGTTTTTAATCTTAAAATTAAAATTTAAGTTGATTTAAGTAATTTGTTTATATAAAGTCACTTAAAGAGAGAGGCAGAGATTTGAAGAAGTAGAAAATAGAATAATATTCAAGTATGCAGTTTACTACTGAGCGCGAGACACCCCAATTCAACAGAGAACCGCGAAAAACATCGACATTAAAACATGAAAAATGTTACAATTGTGTCCAACAAGGCCTTAAAAACGGAGCCAAAGGTTCGAATTTTTGTTACATTTCTTCATTTTTCTTTACTTCTTCTCCCAAATGTTACATTTTCGTAAAATTCAATTTTATTAAGTCAGGAGTTGCAAATTATTTAATGTTGCTAGGATTTTAAGCATCAATTCCAGTTAAAATACTTAGCCTTGAATTGTCATTTTATAAATATACATCGGTTATTTGCTAATTTATTAAGTGTTCTTTCCTCTAATATGTTTTTGACTATCTAGTGTTCTGTTTTAACTTGTTTAAGATGAGAAAACACAATTATCCTCAATTTATTAGCTGGAACTCTTTAAACTGTTAATGCAAATAGCTCAGTTATCTCAGTTATATTGTAATTTATCTTTCTTGTATGTGTTTGATATTATAAATAATGTAGAAACTCCTCAGCATGGGCACAGCACCAAACACAGAGGTCGTCTTCGTCCAGGAGAGGAAACCTGAACACAGTGATGAGCGTTCAGCTCTCTTCTACCTTTTTCAGGAAGTCTCCAAGCTAGCATCACCGATCCACAACAGATTTCTGGACACAAATCCAGCCTCCAGACGGCTCAATGAGAGGACAAAGAATATTTTTAGTAATAAAAAGGAAGAAGACGATGATACTTCCTGTCAACCCTCCTGCAGTTCTTTAGAGGAACATCCAGTGATAAAAAAAGGAGGTGAACATTCATTTCAGATTTCTCATAGCACTGGCCAGCACAGTTTGTCTTGTATGTTGTCATACAATTGTATACAGAATACGAGTAAGGAAAGTCCAAACCGAAGTGTCTCAACCTCAGCTGAGACATGCTGTGAACGTAACAGTCCCTGGAAAGTCCTGAGCCTGATCAACCTGCACTGTGAGAGACTCCTGCATCAAAACAATATGGAGGAGCTAAACTCAAACTTTGTGTTATCTTCCACACAATCAGGACCATCTGCAACAATGTTATCAACAAAAAGAGATGATTCTGAGTGCATTTTGGATCCAGGGTGTGAGGAACAGGAAATAACAGGGTTTGCTGGACCTGTTGAAGACCTGAAGCTGCATGTACAGGTTGCATGTGCAGAGACAAGAGGCCCCGTCACCTCAGAGTTACAAGACAACAGTTCAACTGTTTCTTTGTTTAGTTCAAACTATAGTGAAAACACAGATCTGTCAAAGCTGACAGCAACACTGGACCACAATGCAAACATTATTCTGTCCACAGAGCTCCCATGTGACCCCCAGCGACCTCCTCCAAGTCTATTTCTACCTCCTTCACAGTCAGCGCCTCTTGTTTTTAACACTGCAGAGAGCTGTCAGTCACTCTCAGGACAAGATGGCAAATTCACAGCATCCAAACATGAATATAACAAAACTCCAACAACTGCCCATCTGAACTCAAGCTGCGATGTGTCTTCTGCAACGCCACCGCTGTGGATGGTCCAAAAAGAAGGACCCAATCTTCCTTCTTTCAACCAGCGTCGAGTTAAGACTCGAAGGAAACAACCTCACCCCTCCCGCAGCGCTGATATCCAGGACCCAGACTTCCAGGGGGTGACGTTCAGGATCGATGCAGAGCTTGATGAAACCAGGGAGCATTGTCGGCTCCTCATTACCTCAAAATACAGGTAAGAGCTGCGTCACATGGTTATTGTTACTCAGATTTTTAAAAATGTTATTTTGTCTAGTAAATCTTAAAAAGGGGGGTGTGGCTTTAGCCTAGTGAGGAAGGAGTTTGTCCTCTGATCAGGAGGTGAGTGGTTTAATCCTGCAGCAGGCTATATGTCCAACCCCAAAACTGCCCTCCATTCCTAAGGGATGGGTCAAATACTGTAATCACTTTCCTTGTGTAACATACTTGGCCAATAAATAAATAAACCTGTTCTTGTTGCAGCAAGGAGTTGTGCAGAAGTTGGCGAAAACCAAAGCTGAGGACACGAACATCCCAGAAATCACTAAAACTGAGCAGTTCAGATGAAGAAAATGACCTTACAGCTGACACCATAAGTAAGTGACACCCGAGGATTCTCATACATCTGATTAGTGATTTAGACAGAAAAATGGCTAAAATTTAGAACCAAAAATAAAAGGAAAACAAAAAAAATACTGTTGTACACACAAAACTGTCTAGGAATATGAATAATATAATCACCTCCCTCAGTTCAAGCATTAATATTTGGGGACTCTTGTTCCTCCCACACGTATCATACATCAAATCTTTCAGTTTGGTAATGAATTATTGTATGTATATTTACCTCCCCCCCACCCCCCCAAAGTTCTCAACAGTCTAAACTGCCAGATGTTTTTATGCACATCATTAGGGATGCACCGATACCGATACTGCTATCGGGGCCGATACCATTCTAATGTACTCGTATCGGTTTCTGTTAGTTAACTGATACCGTGACTTGATACTTAAAATGTGGAAACGCTGCAATAATTTCACAGAAAATGTTTATTTTAGTTTTTTGGTAATTTTGTATTAATATTTTAATTGTTAAAGTTTCTTTAGGAATGTTATGTTTAATATTAAAGGGGACATATCATCACAATTCCAATTTTTTTAGCCCTTAAATACATTGTGAGGTGAATTTAGAGCATCAAGGACTGCAAAAGGTTTACATTTGTCACTCCATCTGTTGTGGAGATATTTTTGTAAAACGGTCATATTTTTTAAGCCGTTTGGTTTTCTCTAATATCTATTACATTTTTTGAACTATTATGTCTCGGTACTTGAACCAGAACTGCTAAACAGGGTCATGGACTTCTGGCTAAACTCCATCCTCCATCTTTATTTCTCTCTGCAAGTTTGTAGTCAGTTTGCCAAAAGTAGAAGTGTCAAAATGTTCTGTTGTTGGATTTATTAATAACAAGCGGGGTCATTTTGGCTATCTCCAAATTTTAGCTAATTATCGCTGGCGGAAGTACTTGAAAAAAACTGTTAGAGCTGATCTCAATTTGGTTTCTCAGTTTTAATTATTTTACTGGATTATATTCCCTGGAACTGTCCGTACTGAATGAGACCAACATCTTACTGGAAATTATGAATTTTGAACATTTAGAAAGCCGTCAAAGGTAGAAAAAGTTAACTGTTAGAGTCTTTTCTGAATAAAGGCTTTAGTATCAGTGCTGTGGTTGTTGCATGTCAAAAAAATTATCATCTTAAAGAAGAGAATCAGAGCGTTCATATGTAGATTGTTGGGCTGCATGACCTACGGAACATGTACACAGCTGGAAAGTACGTGTGTACTGGTGTTCTACAGGTGTTCAGCGGTTTTTAACCTGCACCGTCTCCCAGCATCAGAACCGCTTCGAACTGCGTGGTTAAGTTTTATTTTTAATGGTAATGTGTCCGAATCTGCAGTGAAAGTGTTTTTTGTTTGCACCTAATACTTCAAAGATGAGTCGTGAGTGGAAAGGTCATCGACCTGGAGAAGGGCGTGGTATGCAGCACGTCCAACGCATTTAAAGGAACCGCATCAAAACCAGTTATAATTATTCTGGAGACCCTGAGTGTTTCTCAAAGCCAAGGAACCTTGATGCCTTGGTCCCGCCCCGGTTGCCTAGGAGATACATCATCGGGACCCGCCAAGGCGCATTCCAGTGTTCATGCACTACCGAGGCATCTGTCCTTGGTTTGCCCGCTGTTTAGCTAACATACCAAGGATACATGGGACGTGCCTTGATGCCTTCCCTCGGTCACAAAGTTCCCAGAATACATTGCGGTATTTTTAAAAAGTGGTGGTTGAGGAGCCAGCAGCAGCTACTTCAAAGGCAAATTTCCTGTTTAAATGTAAGTTAACTGATTATTGCTATCAGACTTATATATTTATTTATTTATAAATCCAAAGCAGTTATACGGTTGGTTAGTTGCTTTGTAGTTGCAGCTTCGGTGGCTAGAAGGTGTTAACTCGCTTGCACATTTATTTTTATTAACATTTCTAGCTCCATGGGCGATGGGCGGGACGTAAACAGTGTGCGTGAGCAGGCAGCCGCGGTCACGTGAGTGAAGTCTGTTCCAATGTCCTCGTAAGCAGGACGCCTCCTCTACCAAGGCAGTGCCTCGGTAGGCAAGGTTCCTTGACACTGAGAAACACCCTCTGAACAAATTCAGACCTAAGAATTGCTGTTCCACTAGATATAGACCACAACTAAATGATTTAGATGTAAAAAGGAAGAATTTAAAAGCATGATGTGTTTCGTTTAAAAGCACGAGCAGATTTTCAGTTGTGTGTTGTGTGGAAAGGCCCACTAGAGGGGGCAACACACCACTGCTTACTGCCTTATTGGAGGCTTAAAGTCACGACTGATGTGGTTTAAATAAATAAATAAAGACCAACATGCCTCGATACATTTAGTATCAACATGTTGCCATTTCAGATTTACTTTCTTTGCCCAAACATAAACTAAATAATTCAAATCAGTTTAATGTTCAACAATCTGGGCTGTGCATCTCAACAACATGAGATATTTCTCTGTGATGTAAAAGGCTCTTATTGGTCCAACAGTACTGTATATACTGCTGATTTTTATTTAGATTGAAGCTGATGCTTTAGAAGAAATATACTCAGTTTGTTACTGAACTAATGAGTGTCTGGTTTGTGTTTTACAAGAAGTCAAGGTCTGCGCATCATGCTGCACCAGGAAGACCCCCATGTGGAGAGATGCTGAGGATGGGACTCCACTCTGTAATGCTTGTGGGATTAGGTAACTTTCAGCAACACTTCTGTGTTCAGAGCTTTAAAACTCTTAAATGAACCTGTTTATTGGTATCAAAAAGTTTACATTATTATTTATCTTTAGAAAATTAAATATCTGACAGTAGTAGTGATGCCCCACCTGCACGGCCCCTAAATTCAAACAAAAAAACATGAAGAAAACTGTTAAACACTCTCCTGATTTGTCTGCTAGTATTTCATCTGACTTCATAATAAAACAGATGTTTAAACATCAGGCTTGTTAGTTTTAATGCAGATAGCTGCAGGCATGGACAGGCCATCTGATCCAGGGAAGTTTATAATTTCAACCAAGAAAAATATTTTATAATTAATTTTTTATCAACCACAATTGGTTGATTTTTCTAGAAGGAGATTGTGATAATCCAATGACATCTCTTAGCCCTCCCCCTGCTCCTCCCCTCCTCTTTGACCAAATTTTGACATTTGAGCTGAGTTGGAGAGAAGTGGTGAAAAACGTATAAATCACAATCACTGGGGGAGTCCTTATATTGATGGAAAAATACTGAAAATGCTGCATAAAAGATGCTGTTTGACTCCTGGATGAAAAGCACAAGGAATGCATTAAATTGTGCCACACTTACTGATATGTTTAGTGTTGCAAGCTGGACTGTGGCAGCAAGTGCAGGAGAAGGACGGAGAGTTAGTTATCCAGGGTGACACGTAGACTCAGGGACAGACTGAGAGGTGAGAATAGTTACTCTCAGCCTGGTAAGACGGAGATGAAACGTTGATGAAGAGGGATGTTTACACGAGAGAGGGAGTGTTTCATGATCAGTTTTTTTACATATATATTCGGTCTTACTATGTGTGTAGTATAATTGTGTATTTATATATATAATATATTTCATGAAACACTAGCAGAGTTTCTTTGACTTTCACTTCAGGATGAGAGTTGTGACACTTTGATCATCTAAGATGAAAGTGTCTTACACACTTACATTTTTAACAAGTTACTTTCTTCCTTGGAGGCTGCTGTACTTTAATATTTTAAAGAAGCCATTTCATAGACATTTCAGGACTTTGGTTATTTCTGAAGTATTAACCAGAAATATGAAACATTTTATGTATAAGAAATGTCAGGAAACACTTATTAACAGACCTTTTAATCTCTCTGTGTCAAGATTCGTTTGGCTTTGTCTGCAACTCATTCATATTCATTATTTGAATTTGCTGGACTCAGATTGGCTAACAAACTAGCCTATGAGAGCAAGGTATACTGTTTCCTGCCCCGCTGTGCATGGCAACGTCTCACACAGTCTCTTCCTGTTTGATACGTGTTTATGCTAACAGCTTTTAGCCAGCAGCATGCTAGGTGTGGTTTCAACTGCGGGATGAATGCTACCAAACAACATCAGACGTCGTGTCTTCCTGTTTGGTACGTCTTATGCTAACAGCTTTTAGCCAGCAGCATGCTAGGCGTGGTTTCAACTGCAGAAGCTGATGAACACTAACGAACAAAGGAGTTGTGATGAAACAGATACAGGCCGTTCGGACTCAGGAGAACTCGGGTTTTATCACCACCTGCGTAGTTTGAGAGATAAAACTGAAAGAGAAGTTGTTGACCTGTTTTCACACCCACTATGAAGGTAAGAACACCTGTGGAGCTAAAATATTCAACAGAAACCTCAGAAAAACTGTTTTTAATGGAAGGACCTTTTTAACACTGTGCATACAGTTGGGGCCAAAGGTTTGGGCGGCGTGGCTCAGGCGGTAGAGCAGGTCGTCTGGTAACTGGAAGGTCGCTGGTTCGATACCCTGCTCTGCCCAGATGTTGCCTGGCCGTTGTGTCCTTGGGCAAGACACTTAACCCACCTTGCCTGTTTGGTGGTGTCTGGCAGCCTCGCCTCTGTCAGTGTGTGTCCCAGGACAGCTGTGGCTACAAACATGTGTAGTTCATCATCACCAAACGTGTGATTGTGTGTGTGAATGGGTGAATGACATACTGTAGTGTGAAGCGCTTTGGGGGTCGTAGGACCTGAATAAAGCGCTATACAAGTACACGCCAAGTTTAGAGAATGACACAAATATTATTTTCTATGTTTGCTGCTTCAGTGTTTTTAGAACTTTGTGTCAGTTTGTTTCTATGATGAAGTTTAATTACAAGAACTTTATAAGTTTCAAAGGTTTTTATTAACAGTTACATCATGTTGATGTAAAGAGTCGATATTTACAGTGTTGGACCTTCTTCTTAAAGACGTTCAGTTCATCCTGCTGTCAATCAACTTCTGATCCAAATCCTGACTGATGCAACTCATTCTTTCATCATAATGATGGAGAATCTGCGTTTACTGCAGTTTGACTCAAATACTTGTTTAAAAATATGAAGTTTCTGGTGGAGAGCCGTCACACTGTCAGTCAGAAATGATGCTCAAAGCTAAACTCATCACTGCATTTTTAAGACGTTTTAGTCCAAACTCCAGTCATTCTTTGCACATGTTCCAAAATATTAAGTTTCATTATTTCAGCTACCGACAGAAAAACACTTGAGCTGCAAGAATGATGCATTGTTGGACTAAACAGTCATTCAACACCAGTAATCATATTTATTTATTTATTTTACATTTAAATTAGCTAATGACGCTTTGCACACATTTTTCTTTTAATCTCAAATGTATAAATTGTCTTTGTCCAACTTTTGAAGGTATAAGAAGTACAGAGTGCGCTGTTCCAACTGCTGGCACATCCCTCGGAAAGAAGGAAACTCGAACTCTCGCTGCCTCAAGTGTGGAAACTCAGTGAAACTGAACTCAGCTCAGCGGAAACACGCCTCTTAGAGAAAACACACACAGGTTTTTATGTCTGTTTGTGAGAGGTATGAAAACACTAGTGCATTTTTATTTCTGACTTATTTACAAGTCCGTAGGAATTTAAATATAAAAATAAAACATTAAATATTTAAGAAATTTTAAAAATACATAGAAATTCTGTATTTCAAACTTTAGGAATCGAAGACGTCATCTAAACTAGATTTTTGCTTCAGTGTTTGTTTGTGCTGATTTTTCTACAGTGAAGTGACAGTTAGGTTTTTCACCGTGCACGATGCTTCTGTACGAGAACCAGAAATCTTTTGGGACGAGTAAACATGATACCAAATGCACATTTATGGGAAAGTTCAGCCAGGATTGTTGAAATGTCAATTATTGAATTTGTTTCAGTGTAAAGGTGTTAGAACAATTAACATGTTACGGTTTCATTTAAATTGTGTATTTGTGGGTTTCTTATTTTTTCTGTGTTTAAGTTGTTTTGTATGTTTTTGTACCAACGATATTCTGCTGGTTAAACACTGTTTTCTTTCAGACAAAAATTGATTGTGTGAGTTTGCATGGGTTTTGGTTTGCATTAAAAAAAAATAAAGAAACATCTCCCAGTTTTTTCACGTGTGTAATCAAATAAATCCCTCAGCTGATATAAATCCAGTGCTATAATCACACTGATTTGAGAATAAAATAAGAGTTTCAGGGATGCACAGATTAGACTAGAAGTAAAAAAATCTCAGTAATGAGATCTCCCACAGTTTCCTCAGCTCTCCAAGTGGGTGGCCTGAAGCAGAACCATACAGTGCTGCTATTATGTCAAAATGGATTACGTCTTCTCAAGCATTACCTCTCAACATGTGCCAAGCCACCTAGAAGGGAGGAATGCTGACAGAAAGGGTCGGTGTGGAAACCATAAAACCCAGAAACACAAACTGCACGGCCCTGTGATGGACTGCAGGACGGAGCAAACTGCAGAACATGTGCATTTCTGTTCAAATTTCACATGAATGTTTCCACATCAACATTGTATTGCTCAGCTGAACCAGTTTGGAGTGTGTTCGAACATTTTTTTGTGCCACATTTCAAAGTAAAACGCTGCAAATTCCATCTGAACACGTTTACATGATCCGTTGTAAGAAAAAAGTGACTGAATGTTTCAGACTGAACCTTCTGATGTCAATTAAACTAAAAACTGTTCAGGTTTTTATTGTAAGAGACTTTTAGTGCATCTGCTTTTTCTTTCGTTCACCAAATTAAATCCCACTGCTGCAGTGAAAACCTCAAAAGATTAAACTTAAATAAAATAAAACAACTGAATATGAACAAAATAACAGGAAAACAACCTGTTACGTCATTTATTATTTTTTCTTTGTCAAATTAAACTGTTTAAAATTAGCTGGTACTTTTAATGTCTGTATCATTAATGATTTTTTTATTATCTGTGGAGGATTTTTGCCTGAGCTCGTTGCTTTAGTTTGTTGTGATGAACATGTTGGAGCAGAAAAAGAGGAGGACGTTCAGGAGGAAGGAGGTCCAGTCTAGTTTTTGTGAATGAAAAGGTAGATGGGGGTCCTGTAGACAGACTTCGTCCCTCCGTTGACTCTGGACAATGACCCTGGACCGCAGACGCATGGACACTGAGCTTCATAAGGACAGAAGGTTTCCTCTTATCAGAGAGGACAACGCAGACCAGGAGACCCGCTCCTGCTCTGTTACTCCTTCAGTTCTGCAGGAAGGAGTCCGAACCGGTCCAAGCAGGACAACTGCCTCCAAACCTCCGTATTCTTACATCGCTCTCATCACCATGGCGATCCTCCGGAGCCCGATGAAGAGACTGACCCTCGGTGAGATCTGTGATTTTATCAGCCAGCGCTTCGTTTATTATAGGGAGAAGTTCCCCGCGTGGCAGAACTCCATCCGTCACAACCTGTCCTTAAATGACTGCTTCATCAAAATACCACGAGGGCCTGGTGATCCTGGAAAAGGGAATTACTGGACCCTGGATCCCATGTCAGCCGATATGTTCGCAAATGGCAGTTTTCTTCGTAGAAGAAAACGCTTCAAAAGACAACACGTGGGAACTCCGCACGAGCGCAACCTGGTACCGGTTTCTTCGCTTGAAGAGTTCCAAAGTCCTGATTCGAGTCCCAAACTGAACTCACGAATCCGTCACGTGTTTCCTCTGAGCAGCATCATCCCAGGAATCTCCTCGCTCGTCTCCAGCTGTTCACTGCTCGTGTTGGAACATCTGGACGCGGATCAATGCGTCCCGGTCCTCATGCGTCCAACTTGCCTCTACGGACTGGTACCCGAATTTTCTCCTCCTCAGCTGTCAGATTTCCCCAATTTAAACTGAACCTTTCTGTCCTCCTGAGTCACGGAACAAAGCGTGAAACTCCTTTAGGACTAATTATTTAACACATTGATTGTTTAGAAAACACATTTTTAACCGGAAGTGTTTTATTGGTTTTTGATTCGAGCAATAAAAAATATCAATGTGATGCATTTCTGTTTGAACAGTTTCTACTGTGGTTTATTCATGTTAATTCATCCATGTGGTCTGTTTTAAGATTTTTTTTTTCAAATAGTTTAGGTGGGCAAATCACTGACTGAAAGAATACAAATGAATTTAAGGAAACATCAGAGTTGTGGTAATAAATCGATCTTTACAGGAAGTGAAGCTAAAAAACAGCCACAATAACAATAACTCACATGCTGCATGTGAATCATTCACAAAACGTTTAATGCAAATACAGAAAAACAGATGAATGTCATTTATACAGTATATAACGCATAACCGAATTTGATTAAATAAATATTGTTTTTTTATATATGTTGCAAAAGCATTTTGGGTTTTTATGTTGTGTGTTTGGGATAAATTTTTATCAAAGCAATGGCACCTGACCTAAAAAAAAAACATCAGCTTTATATTTAAATCAACTCTTGGTTTTATTTCTTAATGTTTTTTTATTCTTCATATTTAGTTGAGCTGTGAACATGAACATTGTGTTTGAAAGGACAAATTCAGATTGTTTGGAAATAGAACAGTTTTAAAAGCACCAGTGAGCTTCCACCTGTTATTGACATTCAAATTTATACTAAAATACTGAAAATGATCACATAATTAAAATAAAATGAATATTATTCTGTATTTTAAGAGGTCCTTTCAGTGGGTTTCTGTAGGTGGACGTGTCCAACTTGAAGCACTGTATCCTACTGAGCAGATGAAATACTCAAGCTTTAGTTTGGACTGTTTCAGTTTGTCAGTGTTTCACCCGGAGATGTTTGCAGTCAGTGTTGAAAAAGGCACATGACACACACATCAGCACAGAAACAATTATATATACTCAAATGCAGTAATAAAACGTGTACTAATGAGTCAAAATGATCACATGAACAGCAGTTACTTGTAAGTCTTATTTATTATCAGTTTGATAAAACCTTTATGTTTAGATAAACATCATGTTTATGTCATTCAGCATTGTTACCCTAATACTGGACAAAGTTTCAATACTAGTAAACATTTTCATTCTTATGGATATTGTGGCTCTACTGAGAAGGTGATTGGCTGCAAACGTCCTTCGCTCCAGGACCTGTACCCTTCCAGGACCTGTTCCCTTCCAGGACCTGTACCCTTCCAGGACCTGTACCCTTCCAGGACCTGTACACCTCCAGGACCTGTTCCCTTCCAGGACCTGTACCCTTCCAGGACCTGTACATCTCCAGGACCTGTTCCCTTCCAGGACCTGTACCCTTCCAGGACCTGTACCCTTCCAGGACCTGTACACCTCCAGGACCTGTACCCTTCCAGGACCTGTACCCTTCCAGGACCTGTTCCCTTCCAGGACCTGTACACCTCCAGGACCTGTACCCTTCCAGGACCTGTACCCTTCCAGGACCTGTACCCTTCCAGGACCTGTACACCTCCAGGACCTGTACCCTTCCAGGACCTGTACACCTCCAGGACCTGTACACCTCCAGGACCTGTACCCTTCCAGGACCTGTACACTTCCAGGACTCTGAAGTCTGCAGGAAAGATTTCTCTCATCCTGAACATAAAATCTTTCAGACTCTGTAAGAAGTTTCAGTCCATCAGGACCAGAACCTCCTGCTACAGGAAGTTTCTTCCTCTCTGCAACTGGCCTACTGAATAAGACCCAGTAAAATTGTTTCATAAACAGAACAGAACCAGAACAGAACCAGAACAGAACCAGAACAGAACCAGTCTTCCAGCTGACATACTTTCCTAAAGTTGTAATAAGATATTTTTTAAGAGTTTCATTTTTAGTTTAAAACATTCTTATAATCTGATTGTTTGCTGCTGAACATTCATGAAAACATCTATTCTTGACCTGCATGTATTTCTGTAACATACTGAGACTCATGAACAATATTTGCTTTAATAAATGTAGTTTTTATTTAAACTATAATAAACATGAAGCAAACAGAGAACATATTTCAGCTTTCAGATGATCTATTTTTGTGTTTTATGGTGAAAGTTTTATTTTGATCCTAAATACTTACAACAAGCATCCTGATTACTTGCAGGCTGTAACTCAGGTTTGTTTGTGTCTCGTTGCGTCTCATCAGCAGCCTCCAAAAACTCCTAAACACTGACTGGATGTGTTTTGTCTGGTGGTGATCGGTGGTTTCATGCCTGCAGATGTTTCTCCAGGAGAGGAATAAAGAGGAGGTGTTTGTCAACATGTGGATGTTCAGTGTTTGCATGATACATACAACCTGTTGACAGTCACACAGGAAGAAACACAGAACATTCAATGAATTACTGCTCAGTCTCCTGTTCTCTATATCTTAAACGCCTCTGTATCCAGATCAACACATCTGGTGGACAGATGTTTATATCTACTCCATCACTTTTTATTCCTCTGGGCAGGCCTGGTGTTAATCCATCTCCTTCCACCTGGCTCAGACCACCCACTCAGATCAGGGCAGTGCAGCCCACCAGCAGAGTGTGCACATGTTTCACAACTTCATCTGGAAAAACAAACATCAGTAACTGAAGCTACACAGAAGTCATTAGAAAGATAGAGCACCAATATAACAGTACTGATATTAAATAATATTAACAAAAATCAATAGAACTCAACTGTATAGATGTACGCATAGTGGGTCTGAAAATAGCAGCAAACATTTTGTTTTTCATACAGTTTGAGCCTGTTTCCAAATGTTAAAAAATTTTTAAAAGAAAATCTAAAAATTCAAATAAATTTAATCCTTGTCAAAAAAAAAATCTAAATAGAAAATCAAATAAGATCCCCCCAATAACGGCCTAGTTTGTGTGCCTTGCTGTTGTCGCCATCTAGTGGTGGAAGGATTTAAACATCCAAGAGGAAAAGATCTGCAAAACATCTAAGGTGAATCTTTCCTTTCACTTTCTCCTCTCTGAAAATAATGATTTGCAAAGTTTTTGCAAAGAAAATCTTGTCGTACTTTAATTCATTTCCAGCTGTTTGGACAAAGAAGCTGAGAAAACGTTACTGATTTGAGCATCCAGATGTTACCGGCCTCACTCAGCATCTCTTACAGAAATAAAAGTTGTATAAAATGATCTTCAACAATAATATGCGAAGCATAAACTGTGTTTTTCCCTCCTAAACACAAATATTAAACAGCTACAATCGCTAGTTTACAATTTACAAACAAGAAAACCTTCACTGACCATGTAGATCTCTGTGAACCGTCACAGTTTCCACTGCTTTGTTTTTTTTATGCTGTTGTTCTTATTACATACGACTGAAATCTGTCTGACGTGTGATATTTAGCAGATCTTGGAAAAACTTATGGACTTATGGAAACATTTCCTGGCAGCTGATGGTCCGAATCAGACTTCACCATCCACCCATCTGGTTTTTATAACATTTAATATAGTTCCACAGATTTCATGTATAATATGTTTTCTGTCAATTAAAAGTTTATTAACCAAAACGATTGTGTTTGTGATGAAATAATAGTGTTCCAAGGTGATTTCAGAGCAGCAGCAGAGAGGTAAAAATACTTACACTAACATTATTTGATGCTTTAGTCTCATATTTTTCAGCAGCGTTATGACTTACAGTATTTAAGAAAAACACTGGAAACTCAATTTTCCCACATTATTATTAAAGTCTCTCTATATTCTGACTAATAACATTTTTCCTCCTTTTGTTTGGAGTTTGGAGTCAAACAAAATCCCGTCTTTGTTATTTTCATGTTTTAATGTGACCTGATGTTGAAAGAAAAAGGCTTCATTAAAATTCTGGTGCTAAACTAAAGTTTCAAGAGTCAATTTTTTTTTACATACTTTGGTAATTTTTTTTCGCAATCAGCATCTCACATGATCTCTGTCTAAATACACCGTACAGCGTACAACATCAAACACATGGCAGCAGCACGCTGAACGAGAGGTCGACCATATAAGCTTTGCCGATGCTGATATTTAGAGCTCATAGTACGCCGATGGCCGATGTGTGCTGATGATATTTTCCAAGATTTTCTATTCGTTTACATGCTAAAATGTCACACTAATATAACCAAGTATCAAGTCTTAATTTTGTGTACTGAATATAATTACAATCAAACATCTAACCAAAGTTAAACAAATGAACCAATTAATAAATTAAACAAATGAAAAATAAAAAAACCTCTTAATTTGGAATTTTTAGAAATATAAATATACATTTAAATAAAATAAATAAAACTTTATAAAATTAATTAAAATCCAACTGAAAAACACCAAATCTATGTAAAAACTGAATAAATATAATGATTTAAAGGGACTTAAGGCAAGATTTGTGAAAAACTACACATGCATTTCCAGTTTATTCAATGCTAATGGGTCATGAAGCATTAAAAACCCAAAATAACGAGGCCATCCGCATATATGTCTGTTGCCTTGGAAACGCTGTGTGCTACATAATGCGCTGCAGTTCGACGTCCGAATTTCCCGCGCAGTTGTAGGGATGTGACGTAAATTGACGCTGCATGCGCGTTGCCGACAGCTCTTGAACAGGAAGTACATGGCCGCCGTGGACTCGGATTCAAACACTGAAGGTATACTTATGGATGTTTCTGCAGCCAGCAAACGACCTGCATCCACTCTCACCCCCCAAAAAAGTGGCACCACGAAGAAAAAAAAGACTTTATCAGCGGCATCTCGTGAGTCTAAAAAAAAATATGACCGAAGCCGGGCAGGCACCCGCATAAATATTGGATATGCGTTCGGTTCATGGAGGGAACTTCAGCTGCATTTGGGAGTGAAAACGGATGCTGACATGGCTCATTTCCTTGTGACCAGGTGAGAAGCCACCTGACGTGAAATAGGCTACAGCTAACAGCTGTTGTGCAGCACTGTGTTTTTACAGATTGCACATTTTCCAAACCGAATACCAGAATTATGTCCTATTTGACTGAAAGCCTGAGACGTTAGCAGCTGCTGTAGCCACATGATAAAAGTTTTGTTTGTAGTAATTTTACAGCAAACACTAGTTCAATAATATGCCGTTTTCTAAATTGGTCGTGTCACATTATGTGTAGCACCGATAAAAAAAAAAACGTTTCTGAAAGTGCACACACACAAAAAGCACAGCTCCATTAATTCATGAACTTCATCCGGCTCCTTGGTGTCCTGTCTTTCTTTACCGAACGAAATAATTGATCCATGTGGCTACGTGTCCACACATGTCACGTGTGGCTGACATTGCAGACAGATCATCAGTTCATGTCATTGGTACGTCCTATACAGAAATACAGCCTCCCCGGTGCAGTGCTGTGAAGACGAACAGTCTGTAAAGTGTCTGTGCGCGCTCCCGTGCCGGCTTGGCTGGTGGCTGCAGTTAGCCACAGCGCCTGTCGCGGCAGCACTGAGTCAGATTTTGTAAAGTTGCCTTAAGTTCCTTTAAACACGACAGCAACCTGCAAAAAGACTCCAATCTTAAATCTGTTTGTGCAAATAATTTGTAACATTTATAACTTTAAATGAAACATAACTTTTCTTAGCTGCAGGATTATAAAAACATATCAACATTACTGAACTATATTGTCTCTACCAAACAGAGTTATCATATAGAAATAGGGCAAATATTGGCTCGACATATCAGCTGGTTGAAATATTGATCTATCCTAACGCTGAACACCAACAAGCTCTCTGGACCTGTCAGACAAAATAAGGGGGAAAAAAAACACTGTAAAAAATATTTTGGACCTACAGAAACAGTTAAATGTTAATTAAATATTTACCATTCTTTAAAAAAAAAAAAAACACTTTCTCAAAATCCTCAAGGCAAATTATTTTAAAATGTGTTTTTATGAGGATGTTACTCTAAATTCTTATGATGTTTTCAATCTTTGCATTAAAAAAAAAGTCACCTGATCAACGCTTGTAACATCTGCAACTTCTGAGCCAAACAGAACATGAAGGCGGGGCTTCCTCTGTTACCATATGTTCTGAACTATGGTGGATCATATCGAGAGAGACTCGGCTTTATTTGCTTAATAAAGCTAGACAACATTGACGTAAGGGGCATCAGCAATAAGCTTGTCTTCCATTGTTGAATTATGTATTTCCTGTTCCTGCTTCATTCAGGTTACATGCAGTGACATCACTACAATGAGACGCTCTGATTGGTTGATGCGAAACTTCAAGAGCATCAAAAGTTGAGCTAGCTGAACTTCTGTGTTTTAAGCATCAACGCTAGAAAAGTTGACGCTGCGAACGCTCACAAAGCGCCGCAGAGACTCTGACGCTGGTCTGACGGACTTGACGTTTCTGACGTTGACGGTTGGCGCCGGTGTGAACACATCATTAGTCCTGTTCTGGGTCGCAGGAAGCCAGTCCACCACAGAGCCACAACTGGAGTCCCTGTGAAAAGGACCAGGCTAGTAAAACCCAGGACCTTCATGCTGCAAGGCAGCAGTAACTGCATCACAATGCAGTTCCTATTAAGAGATATTTATATGATAAATAAACTATAATGTTTACTACAGTGTATTTATCCAATAAAAAAGAAAAAAAAACAAAATCCTTTCATTAGATAAAGTGAACTGCTTCCTTAGAACAACTACAGAGTGAAACAAAGAAAACAGGAACACATAGAGTTTGAATTAGCTGTGAAAACTGGGAGGAATGTGGAAAAGCGATGCAGTGTTTCCTATTAGTGTCTGAAAACAGATTCTCTCTGACACACTCTGAACACATCAGTGGAATTTGGACAGCTGCAGTGCTGATGATGAGAAATATGAGAGCAGAAGACAATATGCTGTTGTTCTACACATCATGTTCCAAAACTCACACACATGCTGCACAAGTACTGATGATCACAGGTCTCGTTGTCCACACAGGCTCAGTTTGTAGAAAAAAATGATTTTGATACTTGAGGATGGAGAATCACACACAACACTTACAGACTCTATTGTCAGAGCTCGTCTCAGATGGAAATATTTGCGATCCCGCTGCCAAAAGTGGAAGTGGATGTGAGGTTGTTTCAAAAGTCACGGGACTCCCGTTAAGTTCTGCACGTAATAAAGCTTCAGAGTCAGAGATGGGTCATTGAGACAGAGCAGTTTGCAAGTTACTCATCATTCTGAAACATCTGCATTGGATCATGCTGAATCTGTAGTAAGATTCATTTAATTTTTAAATAAGCAGTAACGCTGTCTATTAGTCATGAGACATGTGTTATTATATGCAGACTAGATGCAGGATTTATGTTTTTTGTAGCTTTTTGCATCCTGTTGCTCCAGCACCAAATTCTTATAGTACTTATTATAATCATACTATGATGTAAGGGTGCGTTCACACAGTCCCAAGCGTCAGCGTAATGGTGCGTTCATACCGCCCCAACCGTTAACGTCAGAAGCGTCAAGTTTACATGTAAAGTCTATGGTGGAGTCCGTCAGACCAGCGTCAGAGTCTCTGTGTCGCTTTGTGAGTGTTAGCAGCGTCAACTTTTCAAGCTTTTCAAGCGTTTCAGGCGTTGACGCTTGAAACGCGAGCAATGCAGATGTTCAGCTAGCTGAACTTTTGACGCTCTTGAAGCTGCATGTCAACCAATCAGAGCGTCTCATCGTAGTGACCTGAATGAAGTAGGAAGTCTTCAAACAGGGTGCGGGACAGACGAAAGTAGCGCTGGAAGCAAACCTCATCCATATGTAGCTCCTGGAGCAAATGGTTTAACTCCTCAAACTCAGAACGCATCTGAAGGATGGGGTGTATTCACAAACGGAGTAAATAAAGCCAAGCCACTCTCTCTATATCAGGGGTGGGCAACTCCAGGCCTCGAGGGCCACTATCCTGCACATTTTAGATGTTCCCCTGTTTCACCACACCTGCTGCAGATGAACAGGTCGTTAACAGGCTTCTATAGGACTTGCTGAGAGGTTGCAGATTTGAATCAGGTGTGGTGAAACAGGGGAACATCTAAAATGCCCTCGAGGCCTGGAGTTGCCCATCCCTATGATCCGCCATAGCTCAGAACATCCGATAACAAAGGAAGCCCGCCTATGCGCTCTTTTTAACGGTCAGGCGTTACGAGCTTCAACTTTCAAGCTTCAAACTTGAAGCGTTATGAACGTTGCTTGACGTTAACAAAGCGGCCGATGTGAACGCACCATTAGAAGCGTCAAGATAACATGTAAAGTCTATGGTAGAGTTCATCAGAGTCTCTGCGGCGCTTTGTGAGCGTTAGCAGCATCAAGTTTTCAAGCTTTTCCTGCGTTTCAAGCATTGATGCTTGAAATGCAGAAGTTGAGCTAGCTGAACTTTTGACGCTCTTGAAGCAGCGCGTCAACCAATCACAGCGTCTCATTGTAGTGAGGTCACTGTGGTGGTGGTGGTAGGGAGTTATCCCACAAAGGCTGACGGAGCGCCACTGGCTTGAAAATGCTGACGGCAGGCTGGAGCTCGGAGTTCAGACCCACCCAGCGAGGTGTTGCACTGTGTACTTTACCTGCTTCCTGTAACAGATTACACACGGTGTCACCTGGACATGTAGGACAAATATAAACTGGATTGTGTAAATACTTTCATTGAGAAAAACAATTTACTGACATTACTTAAAATGACAAAAAATCAAAACACGGATTAAATAACACGCATCTCTTTAGTCTGTGTTGTGGGAATTAATTTTAATTTACAAATTTTACAGTGTAAAATGATACTGATTAAAAGTGAGTGATTAGCTTTAACACCTGTGGTTGTCACAGACATTTTCCTGTTTGGAAACGAGTTCTGAACACCTAATTCTACCCGTTTGCCCACTCTGGGATTCTCCACCCTGATTCTCTATCCCTCCACACTCTCCTCTCTTCTTTGCCAAACCAGGAAGTGTGCACAGGAAACAGCTGTCCCTCACATCCGCCGTTTGACTCAGGCCAGGTGCATCCTGGGAAAGGAGCAATGTGTGACTTTAGACATGTGGCTGACACTGTACGAGGTGCCGTTACTGTAATTGGGGGAATCATGAACTTTATACAGAGTGAAGATAAAAATAATCTGATTAGTGAGCTTTTGTTTAAAAAAAAGGCCAACTCACATGTTGCCTCAGACTCACAGAATTACAGAAAGGATGGACATCATCACATGAACAGAGGAAAAAGGCTTAAAAAATGAAGAAAGCAAGAAAGTTTTTTATATTTAAAAGTTGCTGATGATGAAATAACTATTCAATTTTTCAGCTTTTCCAGTTTCATCCAAAATTGTTACTTTTTCTCCTTCTTGAGAAAACTTCCTGTTACAGTTAATGCTTCTTTAAATTAAATGTAGTGTCTATTTAATTATCATCATTTATAAGACTTATTTATCTTTTTCTATTGAAACTGAGATCCCCATCTTTTAAAGGTGAGATGACATCACTGTTTAAACTGGCGTAAAGCTATTTCATGTAGTAGATATGCCCGCATATGTCAACTCACAAAAGAATTTGATTAAAAAACTAACAGGGCGGGGGTGTACGGGCAGGTCAGAATCCTCTTCTCAGCAACACGGTTCCTTTCATTAATGATATGTGGGTCTCCCTGGCTGACTTCGCTCTGATTGGCTACAACTATTGCCCGCAGCAAGCCTTTCTTCTCGGCTCCGTCAACAGTCCAGTAACATGGCGAGTGGACGTTTACAACCGTATATGTTCGAGCCTGAAATGTCTTCTGAGGAAGACGGAGGGGTGAACACATAAAACTCAACTAATCACATGAGCGAATAAACAGTGCTGTCAGATGTTATCAATGAAAATAGATTCACAATATGGTATGATAAACCTGTTGCTCACGGACATTGTTGCTAGAGCGGCTATCACATGCTAGCATCATGAACTCTTCAGACCACGAACAAACGTTTATCAGGCAAGGCAGCATTTTATTAAATAAATAAACTTATGGGTATTGACGATGTGGTCGCCTCCTTCAGGGTTGGTAAAGAATTTTTAATTAAAATCAGTTTCTTCGACAATCCCAACTTGAATTCAAGCAGTCCTCCGTGAAGTGAGCTGAACATATTTTCAAATTGAGGTTATAACTGCGTGGCACTTCTCCATAAATGAACTTCAGCCACTCTTCTCTTGTTTTTTCATCCTTCGGGAGTGAGTGTAAACTTCCAGCATGGGTTGAGCATCCTTGGACACAACATGTCCCCGTTTGCGTAGCCATCTCTTCTCAAGTGCAGCAGCATAAGCTAGCGCAACGCAGCTACCGGTGTATGGGCTGGGGGTGGGGTGGGGGGTTGGACTGTTTACTTCACTGTGCACTTTTATTGGACGCTATGAAATACGTAGGATGAAATACCACGTAGGAAAAAATGGTGCTTTCCGATTTAACCGTTTTTTAAATATGAAACAAAGCGGACCGCCCACAAACGGGAACTTTGATACTCGCTTTGGACGTTCACACGGCCTCATCAGTGCACAACACATCATGATATACCCCAAAAAACTCAAAAAAGTGCATTTTGATGTCATAACCCCTTTAAGTAAAAGATATTTTAGTTTTTATTTTATTAAATGCTGTCGAGTGTGAAAATCTGGCTCACAGAAAACTGCCTTCAGTTAAACTCTGATAAGACGGAGACTTTGATAATTGCTGCGGAGCAGAAAATCCCTTTTATTGTGAGTCACCTTGGTTCTTTGGGCTCTTCTGTCCAGTCGAGCATCAGAAATCTTGGTGTTTGGTTTGACCAGTCTCTGTCTCTGGACAAACATTCAAGACTTTTGGTCAAAAATTGTTTTTATCATCTAAGAAATATTGCAAAATTGAAGACTGTTTTATCTAACACTGACTTGGAGTTGGTGATTCATGCTTTTATTTCTTCTCGTTTAGATTATTGTAATTCTCTTTTTACATGTTTAAACAAAAATGCTATTGATCGTCTTCAGCGAGTCCAAAATGCTGCTGCAAGACTTTTAACCGGGTCCAGCAGGTGGTCACATATCACGCCAGTGTTGTCTTCTCTGCACTGGCTTCCCATTAAATTTCGAACTGATTTTAAAATTCTCGTTTTGACCTTCAGAGCCGTGCATGGGCAGGCTCCAAAATATATTTGTGATCTCCTTCACTCGTACATATCTGGTCGCTCGCTCCGATCTTCAGACCAGAACCTCCTCATGGTCCCAAAAACTCGCTTTAAAACCAGAGGAGATCGATCCTTTCAGGCCGTGGCTCCAAATCTGTGGAATGCCCTACCTTTGCCCCTTCGTGAGGCTGACACTGTTGATTCTTTTAAAAGGCAGCTGAAGACACTTTTATTTGGGCGAGCTTTTGGTTGACTGGACTTTTGGTGTGATTATTATTCTTTTTATCTTTTTACTGTTTATGCTGTTTTATTGAATCAATTGTGAAGCACTTTGTGATTTCTATCTGTGAAAGGTGCTATATAAATAAAGTTTATTATTATTATAAGTTTATTATAGATGGGCATTATAGGTTAATTTAATTGTTTCAGGAAAAACTCTTCATTTTTGATAACAGAATTAAAGGTGAATAATTTTAGAGGAATATTTCAATATTTTCAAAATTAGCTAAAGATATGTAAAGTTATTTTTCATACACATGATATTAAAACATTAGTGCAGTCTATAGTTTGTTAAACTGTGTTTTAAAGTATTAAATGCATTTACATTTGCACTGAGCTAACATCTTGAACCTTCTCTCTTTTCTTTCTATTTTACATTTAAGAAGATTATCTTGTAATATTTCAAGTTTCTCTTCATCAGTAATCATTAAAGAGTAACTCACCCCCCTCCAAATTACACTCTGTTTGAAAAAATGCCTCAAAATCAGGACCACCGCAGCTGATTTTGAGAGCAAACATGCTACGCACGCTGACACGTCCAGTTTAAATGAGGAGTAACAGTTATGATACCGCAGTGTGTGACAGCTGTTTTAATGTGTTTTATTATTACCCAGACCTTTAATAACTGACATAATGTGTTTTGTGACAACCTTACGCAGCAGTTAGCCTTACGGTGCGTTCACACTGATCGCGTTTGACGCGACCAAAAAGCGCTGTACGCACGTAGCTGGTCGCGTGAACATTCACACCTAGAAGCGCGTCCAATGCGAACTGGATGCACTTCAAAATATGAAATTTTGACGCATATGAAGCGGAAATAAGCAACTTGTGGGATGAAGTTGTGCCAGATGGTATTTTTGGATGATGGTAGCTGTCAATCTAGCGTTTGAAGAGAGTTTCGTTTCTCTATGTATTGTGGAGACCAGAGCAGCGGGACAGTAGTCGGGCTTGCTGGCTTTTGCGCAGCTTCGCCGGGTCAGTCAAAACTTTCAAAAGTGAAGTCAACTTACCAGGTTGCCTGATCTCTTCACTTGTATTTCTCCAAGCTAGGTCCTTTATATTCCTTTCTCTGTATAGAAAACAGATCGTATAGCTCTGGGTGATTATCCTCCATGGGTTTGGCTGGACCTGCCCCTGTGAACTGGGTCAGAGCATGATGTGATTGGTTGGCGTGGTGCAACTTGACGCTAGAGTTCATATTTCTCCAACTTCAGCATCTGACTCGACTCGTGCGACTGCAAAAAGTGCACCACATAAAATGCAGTGCTTATTTTTGGTCGCGCATCAAACGCCTGATTCATACAAATTAGTCAGAAAAGCATTTTTGTGCCACAAATCTGCTTCTGAAGCGTCGCGTTTGGTGTGAACGCAACGTTACATCTGAGACAGAAGCCAATCTAGAGAAACCACGGCGGACAGATAGAATATTCTAACCTCCTATTTGTAACATTTCTTTTATATTTTTGTTAAATGATTCGTTTGATTTACTGGAGATGCTGAAAACCCTCACTTTGTTTGTCTTGAACTCCAACATAAATCAAAACTCGTTTTGTCTGTACTGCAGCTGGACAATCTGGACAAATAAACAGAGTGGACATGTGTCGCAGCAGAGGAGGAGGGAGAGGTCGTCTGTCCCGGCCTGTGCTATAAACATTGTTTGTCACTTTCTCCATTAAATTCACTGCAAATATCGCCTCAAACAATTATGTTCCAGCGATCTCTATCATCAGGCACACAATAGTGTTTACACAACTTGGAGGAAATGTGGCTATGGAGCTCACTTTAGAGAGTGTGTAGGTATTTTTCTTGTTCATATGCAGTATGATGTACTGAAAATATTACAACTTCAGTAGTATTTGTCTTCAGAAACATGTGTAACATGTAATATAAAATGAAGGCAGTATGGAGAAAAAAAATACATATTTCATTATAAAATGGTGTTTTACATCTAATAGTCCGTAAGGCTGGTTGGTCAGGCTCAACTGGGTGGGCAAAATCTCACTATGATTGGTTTCCAAAAAGGTATGATAGCATGTTCTAGCTGTCGGCTTTCATTCTGTTATCGAGGTATACATTTTAATACCTGCAATGTCTAATCACGTCACTGAAAAACTAATTTCTACACATTTTCTCCATTATTACTTGTTCCATGTTCATTGGATTATAACATATTATATCCCAAATTAAACCTAAGAATATAGGGTTCTTCTAATGTATAACACAATAGGTTTATTGTGGACTCTAGGTATATACCTCTAGGTATACCATGCATGCAATTTTTACTGTCAGAAAATCGAGATTTTGCCCACCCAGTTGAGCCTGAATGCTAAAATTTGGGGTTCATGCTTAGCACCTAACAGAGGTCTGTAAAATCTTATTGATATATTTAGCCATTTGGTGGAAGTTTATCAAAGTTTGTCCAACTTTTAGCAGATTTTTGTTTATTATAGGACGTTAATTCTGTTGACCTTGAGTTGTATTTCATTCATGCCAACTTTTAATTAGTCAACAACTCATGTTCAAGCATTTTAGAAATTTGACATTTACCCACAACAAAAAAAAAGGAAATTTCTGAAATGAAAAAATAGTTTTCCTTTGACAACCCTTTTCTGTGAATTGAATGAAGAAGTTTTTTGTGCAGAAGCAACTTCTCTGTGTCTCTGTTCAGTATATTGATTTACAAGAAACTAAGAAACATAGAATTGAGAAGATTATAAATGAATTACTGTCACAACGTCTGGTTTAGGACTTCAATTGACATCATATGCAGACTGGAAGGTATGTAAAAATAAAAAAATGTAAAAAATATTTATTTTCAAAGTTGGAATAGTGGAGGTCTACAGGAGAACAAGGTTTAGGGGCATTTAGCATCTGATAATTACAGTCATTCATTTTTTTACAGGGACAAGAAAAGGGTCGAGAATCCAGAAGTGCATGAAGGGAAGACGGAGGTCACAGTAACACAAAAACAAGAAGGTAATAATTCAATTCAATTCAACTTCAGATAGATTATATTTTAAAGAGGTCCTTCCATTAAAAACGGTTTTTCTGAGGTTTCTGTTGAATATTTTAGCTCCACAGGTGTTCTTACCTTCATAGTGGGTGTGAAAACAGGTCACCAACTTCTCTTTCAGTTTTTATCTCTCAAACTACACAGGTGCCGATAACACCCGAGAACGGCCTGTATCTGTTTCGTCACAACTCCTTTGTTCGTTAGTATTCATCAGCTCCTGCAGTTGAAACCACGCCTAGCATGCTGCTGGCTAAAAGCTGTTAGCATGAGACGTACCAAACAGAAAGACACGACATCTGATGTTACCATGCGCAGCGGAGCAGGAAACAGTATACCTTGCTCTATAGGCTAGTTTGTTAGCCAATCAGAGTCCAGCAAATTCAAATAATGAATATGAATGAGCTGCTGCTGAAGCCTGACGGAAGGAGCTGGAACCACCCGAATTTTAACGCAGACAGATTGAAAGGTCTGTTAATCAGTGTTTCCTGATGTTTTTTATATATAAAATGTTTCATATTACTGGTTAATACTTAAGAAATAACCACAAAGTCCTGAAATTTGTATGAAGTGACCTCTTTAAAAGAATAACACATGAAGTTTAATATTTATAATATCCAATTAAAGTTACTGGTACATGTGAATCAGAGGTTACTAGAACATTTATTCATACAACTTATTCTCTACCTGAACATGGAACACTCACGTTTTACAGCGTCACAGTTTCTCTAACAATCAGCTCTGCAGGATACTGTAGTACAGCATGTTTAAAGTGCCACTATGGTCAAAGGTATTCTCTCTTCACTCATGCATGTACTAACACACACACACACTTGCATCAGTCTTATTTCATGGTAGACAGATGTAGGGCGGACCAGCACAGCTCTGAGATTAAAACAATCCTCTCTTGATTTCTTCCTCACTCAAGGGAAAAGCGGAAGTCGTCTGTTACCGTTTCTTTCTATTATTATTCTCTATTTACAGTTTTAGCGTTCAGGCTAGCTCTTAATGAGAAAAACTAAAATGTTTCTTGTTTCTGTTCCCAAACAAACAAACATGACTGAGTATGATGTAACCTTCAGAAGGAAAAACTCAATGTAAATGTCGTGTACTGATATAGCAAAGCACTCACATGTTTGGTGGTGATAAACATATTGTAACCACAGCTGTCCTGAGACACACTGATAGAGGTGAAGCTGCCAGGTGACACCGGACCCTCTGATCACCACCAAAATTATGAGTCTGGGTCTGAGGGTTGACAGGAGAACTGTACTTATCTGACTGCATAGTGATTAGTGGTTGAGGGATCATGACATGGGGTCAAGCAGGACCATTGACTTTGGGAAGAAGAATTTTTACTGGTATTCACAGAGTCAATGTGATGGAGGCTGTGATCCCGGATTTCTTGTCCAACATTAATGTCTGACCTCACAAATACACTCCTGGAAGATCAAACATTTCCTTCAACACACTCCTAACCCTTGTGGAAAGCCTTTTGATGGTGGTATAGCTGCAAATGATGGGCCAACTCCATATTAAACCTTAAAGAGGTCCTTCCATTAAAAACAGTTTTTCTAAGGTTTCTGTAGAATATTTTAGCTCCACAGGTGTTCTTACCTTCATAGTGGGTGTGAAAACAGGTCAACAACTTCTCTTTCAGTTTTAATCTCTCAAACTACGCAGGTGGCGATAAAACCCGGGTTCCCCCGAATCCAAACGGCCTGTATCTGTTTCATCACAACTCCTTTGTTCGTTAGTATTCATCAGCTCCCGCAGTTGAAACCACGCCTAGCATGCTGCTGGCTAAAAGCTGTTAGTATAAGACGTAGCAAACCGGAAGACACGACGTCTGACGTTGCCATGCGCAGCGGGGCAATCAGAGTCCAACAAATTCAGATAATGAATATGAACGAGCTTCAGCTGAAGCAGCCTGACGGAAGGAGTCGGAACCACCTGAATTTTAATGCAGACGGATTGAAAGGTCTGTTAATCAGTGTTTCCTGATGTTTTTTAGATATAAAATGTTTCATATTACTGGTTAATACTTAAGAAATAACCACAAAGTCCTGAAATTTGTATGAAAAGGCCTCTTTAAAGATTAAAATTGGGACTTTGTTAATGTTCATGTGCTTGTGAAGGCAGGTATTCCAATACTTTCTGCAATATAGTGTGTTTAAAATGTATATTTGATAAACAAAGTCATTCAACTTGATATTTTCAAGATTGTTAAGTAGCATAAAGTAAACATACTCACCAAAAAAAAAACCAAAACCTTAAATATAAAATGTTCAAAGGCTGCAATAAAAAAGCATCATGTCAGATCAAGTTTCCTTTAGAAAATGTTCTGTAAAGCACAGGAAAAGCTAACCCCAAAAGATTACTTTCTGTCCCTTGAGTAGCTTTTTATATGTTTCAGGCAAATTTTTGCTGCATCTGCAAGCTCAACGGTGCCAGTACAACGTTTTTCTTTCACATAGAGTGTAACCAACCAGAACCACAGCTGCCGGACGTAAGAACATGTGACAACCAATCCATGACACTGTCTGCACACTTGATTTGAGACTCAGCCATCATTGTTTATAATTATAATGATGATGACAACGATGACTGCAGTGATAAAAGATGCTGTTGATGATGATGATGAAGGCGCTGACAGATTTATTGCTTGGCAAACCAGTTTCTTTCCCAGGACCTTAAAGGTCAGGTAACTGTAAAGGCTCTATAATGTTTGTGCTTTGTCTTTGTAAGGAGGAAATGAGTGTGTCTGTGTGTGAGTGTGTTGGGAGGGGGGCGTGAAAGAAGCTCTGACCCAGAAGGTGACAGAGATACACAGTCACACTGACCGAGCTGGAATGGGTCGGCACCAGGGAGAAAAGCTGATAGACAGATTGTAGGAAGGAAGTTCTGAGCTCTTACCATGATGATGGTCATAGTGACACAACTCTCTGCTCTGATGACACAGCTGATGTCACTTTCATATGGATTTTCAAAATCTCATACAACACTAATTGTTTTTCCTTCAATTTAAAGGTACATTATGTAAGAACTGTACAGGTAAATACTCACACAACAGTTTAATGTTCCACTGATGTTGAAAATAAAGTCACATTGTAACAGATCTCGATCTCATCCGGCTGGGTGGTCGCTAGTTTCTGTCATTTTAAAAACGCTGGTCTGGACCAGAATCATTATTTACACGTCCAGACTTCCTGGTTCCATAACGAATCACATGTGAGTCTGTAAGGCTGCCAAGTCTTCAACACAAGCAGCTGGAATTCAACAACAAGAAGCAGCAAAAAGTAAGAAACCACCACATCCTTCCAACTGATCAGCCAAGCTGTACGTGATGGGGCGTTCAAACACACTTAGGAAAACTCAGCGCTGAACAAATAGACCTTCAGACATTCCCAAAAACTGAACAAATACAAGAGAAACTAAATGAGGATCAACATCAGAACTGGCAACCCAACAGAAACATCGGGGGGGGGGGGGGGGGGGGGGGGTGAGTAGCTGAGAACTTACTTTTTTTTTTTACATGAACTGCAGGACTTGGATTTTACTACAAGGTCTAATTCTTACATACTGTAGCTTTATTATTTTTAGATGTCGCGTTGAGAGGAAAGCAATGATTTTTTTTGTTGTCAAGGACGCCCTAATAATTCAAAACCTAAATAAATCCACATTTTATTATAATCTCTTCTAATTAATGAAAGTATATAACATCAGCTGATGGTGTCGTGGCATTGTACACACATTCACATATGTGTTCATACAACTTTTAGCTAGTTACTGTTACTTTGCTTGATATAATATGATGTAAGATTCTGAGACACACACTTGTTTGGAACTAGTCCAATATTCCCTTCTAAGTCTGGGACTGACCAGACTGGTGCCATGTTTGTGCGTATGTGCACAAATGGAGGTGTGAACTTGCTTGTGTATGTGTGTGTATTGATGGTGGGGGTAAAGGAGGGGTGGTGGTGGTTCCTTATCTGCAGACCACAGGCAGCTTTTGAGGCCCTTATCAGCAGCCGCCACATTGTACGAGCACATCCTCTTGTCCAGCAGGGAGCGGAAAACTCTCCCTACAACATGGTTCCCTTTCTCTCCTCCTCTGTGCTCGCCCACCTCTCATTTGCCAGAACCAGAACTCTGGCAACCAGCTAGATCATTGTGTCTTCTAGGTGAAGAAAAGAGATGGGGATAGACAGGTAAAAGAAGAAGCCAAAGACACGGAGGTGAAGATGACACAGGGACGGGGGGGGGGACAGGAGAGATCCACACCATCCACCTTTGAGCTCTGAATCTGTCTTCGTACAGAGACGCACCTTCCCAACAACAACAAAAACCCTCTAGTCGCACTCTATTTCTTTTACAAGTTTTTATACATTTTTATACGTCAAATTTTCATTTCAAATGGGATTGTAAACCAAGTCAAGGATTTTTCTGAGTGGTGTCAGACAGTTTGGCACCAGTTGTGACCCGAGACAGTGACAGACTCGTATGAAGAGTGAGTGGCCAGAAGGAGGAGGGAAACAGCTTAAAGTGCTGTGCACATACAGCATGTGCATTCACAGATAACTTCAGCTCTGATGGATTTAGCATGACAGACAGATGGGCCACGCTGGATGTCATTATGTACCTGTAAGTACTCAAAATACTTTTGGTATCTATTATATTTTGATCCTTTTCTTTCTAACACTATGTGTTTATTATCTCCAGCTTCAACGAGGTAGTTCTAAACTAGACAGATTGTCTGACAGATGTTTTTGTCGGCGTGTGCCAGACAGCTGTAGGGGTCTTCAATAAAATATAATGAGATAAAATTGTTTTTAATAAAGAATTTGGTCCTTTTCATGTAAAGAAATCAGAAGAATTTTATTATCAAACAATTTTTAGAGATGCCAATCATTTTTTAAATTGCCGTTTTATTAGAGTTTTCTTGCTTTTTTTCTGACGTCTACAAGTTACATTGAATATACAATAAAATTGGATTCTGAATCAAATAAATGATGTAATAAAATATTAATAGTCTCAACTGAAAGAAAATATCAAACGAATTAAGATGTACATGCAATAAAACAGCTGATTTACTACTGATTTGCAGAAAAGATACGTGTCATGTTTTATTATAATTGATTCCAAATTTCTTGTTCTTTTTTTTTTAAATTCAGTCAGACATTCATCTGACCCTGCGTGTTTGTGTTGCTTCCCCAAAGCTTGTTTTAATCAAGATATGAGACCATTAAATTTAGATTTAACAACACAGCAAAGCGGCATTATTTTTAAAACAACCTGCGAGCGTCGTCCCTAATCATCAGTGAGAAAAAAAACGGAACTGTTCAAAATAAAAGTCATGACAGCCAGAAACGACAAAACGGGAACAAGTGTGATTGCAAAACCTGAGAAACGTAAGCATTTTGCATCGCAGAGGGGAAAAAGAACGACGTTTACTTAAAGTTAAATCATTACTTTCCTCAATATTTAGCAGCTTATAGTCTAATTCAAAGGTGAAGCATAAAGAGTTTAATTTCACGTGTCTTAATTAACTTTTAAAATTGCTGATGTGATTCACATTTAATAAAATATCATGTTTAATAAAATACATATAAAAACTCTGTACTGAATGTGTTTTTACTTTAATTCAAAAGGTACTTTAATATCAGTCAATTCTTCAAAGATCAGAACTGGTTTTAGTCCTCGAAATAATTTCAGTCCCACGTTCAGAGTACATGCAGACAGACATGTGGACAAATCCAATCCATTTTTATTTATAAGCACTTTAAAACAACCAACGCTGGACCAAAGCGCTGTACATTTGTTTAAATCTCATCTGAAAGTCCATTATTTTAATGTAGCTTTTGGTTATTGATGTTTAAATCGGTTGTATCAACACCCACATTCCTGATTTTACAGCCTGTCTTTTATTGTATTTTTCTTCCTAGTTTTATTCTTTGTTTAAGTATTTGTTGTATTTTCTATTTTGCTTTATTTCTGGATTTTCTGTACAGCACTTTAATCATCTGTCATGCTGTATGTTAAAATGCTCTATAAATAAACTTGACTTGACATTATATACAAGATAAAAACATACAAAAACCAGCCAAATCTAATAAATAATAACATATCAACCAAACTGAAAGAAGCTAAAAGCAACATCTCACATGGTGTCAGCAGCAGCCTGGGAGAAGACATGAAGAGGTCTGTCTGATCTCATTCAACAACCTGGAAGCTGCTACAGTAAAAACACGATCTCTGAGTTTAATCTTTGGCACATTCAGGAGCAGCTGATGAACAAATTCATCAGGATCGATATTTATTCCAAACCTAAAATCTATTTTGATTGATGTAATTTCTGAGATGTTATAAAGTTCCAACTTGTTACAAATTTAGGGGGAAATGTAGAATTAAACACACGACACTGGTCAACTGCAACTGATTCAAATTTAAAAAATCTACATTTTACATGAGTAAGAAATTCTGAACGTGAGGAAGAGAGAGAGAATAATCACACGTTTTTTATGTTTGAACAGGTAAAGTTTGAACATCTGTCAGACTGGCTGCAGCTGGTGAACATGAGCGCTTTGGTTTATCTCAAAGTCGTATAAAACCAAAGAGGAGAGACACTTTGACAGGAAAAAAAAGGTTCATCATCATGATGGAGAAACTGAAACACGCAGCTCTACTTGCGTCACCTCATGATCTACCTTGCCCTGCCTCCTCTGCCTCCCCGTCTTCTTCTGCATCCTCACCATCCTCTGCATCTCTGGAGCAGCACAGTCCTCAACAAAACTCCACTCCATCGTCCTTGGATACCGTCAGAAATCCTGTTAACAAAAGCAGGCGGACGGAGCGCGCGGTCTCCTCAGCTCAGTCTCCCATCATCCTGACCTCAGTGGTAACCAATCACCAAGAAGGTACAAGTGATGGACCTGAGCTTGCCGTCATGGAGACCGAGGAGGATCATGATGAAAAGCTTGAGGGACCAAAAACTGATTCAGTTTCTGTTGCTATGATAGACAAGTCGCCAAGTCTTTCCTCCCCCCCTCCGCTCCTCCCCGCACCAGCCAAGACTTCCCCGTGTCCACTGCCACCTCCAGTCTCCACTGCAGCTGTCCCTTCATCATCATCATCATCATCTTCATCACCTCTTCCTCCACACATTCCAGTCATCAGCCTCGGTCACAGCAAGCCCCCTTTACCGCTTCCCACCACCCCTCTGACTGCCCTACACCCAATTCCCAACCTCTTACACGGACATCACGGGGACATACGGCGCAGCCAGCAGGGAGTTTTATCCATGGTTGGACCAGGAGCTTATGGATTATCTGGAGGTCCATCAGTTCCTTCCTCTGGACCCCTGTTGGCGCAGCAGTACCTACCTGCACACTCTTTCCTCACCAGGTGAGACTGTTTTCAGTGTTCTGTCTGATTTCCTGTCAAAGTCTTATTTGTCTTAAATGTCTTAATGCATTAAGATTTACTAATAAAACTAGTTAATTAATTAATGCAGTAATAAAAAAATAATGAAACCATTTTTTTTGCTCTTCTTAATTAATTAACAATCGACTGAATGTAGGATAAAGTTTAGAAACACTGACAGACACGAGGCACATTGAAACAGCAAACTATCAAATCTGCTGTGTAACTTCTTTAAATAATAGCTGTGATGATGTTGCTGGTTCCTGCTCACGACGCTGCGTTTCTGGTTTATATGAGGCCTCAAAAGATTTCATGCTATTATAACTAACAGGGCAGGCAGTGTTCTGTTATGTGAAACTGTCAGCAAGGTGTGCTGTGATAAAGAAACCCAATTTACTCAAGAAAACATCTGGTAGCTGCACACGAAGTTTTGTGTGTTTATTGCCCCATTCCGTCTGGCTTAGAATTAATTTAACAAACTGAGTAAACGAAGCGTTTTGGAATTATGTGAAACAGAAATTCATTTGTAATTTTCATTAAAGCTCTACTATTGTTCCTTTTTTACTTTTACACAAATAATTTGTGAAAAAATGGAAAATTTTTCCCACTGGAGTTGTTCATGGCTTCCACATCTGTTTGAGGTTTTTGAATAAGAAGTAATTTGGTGCCAAGTCTTTTTTTATCGTGTTTATAATAATGATAACTACACACAAAATATCTTGTTTATGTAGAAATACCTGGAAGTGAGATGAAGGAATAAACTGGTATCTTTTTTATATTTGACCTCATGATGTTTTTTTAATGTTCCGTGTTCTGATGTCCAGTTCGTACCTGGGATCCTCAGGAGGAAGCTACAGCGTCATCAACAACAGTCGCATCAAGAGGAGGCCTTCATCACATTTTGAGATGGAGATCAATGAATGTAAGTTTGTCCAGGAAATAAAAGGAATCAAATCTGACCTGTAACAAACACGTATATGACTCACATCTCTTAAAAATCAACCTTTAAGTTTCAGCACATTTCTCATTTGTTCCTTTTGCTTGAACATTTAAAAAAATATATCTCCGTTTTGCATTAATGCATGTCTGTGTGGGTAAAATTCTGTCATGTATTACAATATCTATCTATCTATCTATCTATCTATCTATCTATCTATCTATCTATCTATCTATCTATCTATCTATCTATCTCCAGGTCCTCCTCAGAAACTCGCCCGTCGTGTCTTCACCAACAGCCGCGAGCGCTGGCGACAGCAAAACGTAAACGGTGCTTTTTCTGAACTGAGAAAACTGATCCCAACACATCCTCCTGACAAAAAACTGAGCAAGAATGAAATCCTGCGTCTGGCTGTGAAGTACATCAACTTCCTGGTCACTCTGCTTAATGACCAGGCTCAGGACAAGAGCAGGGACTTGGGTGAAAACCATGCTGAGGATGAGAGCACTGCCGCTGGGCTGGACAGTAACAGACACAAGTCTGTTTTTCATTGTGACACCTCACCTGCAGCATCTCGTCCCTTGGCGGCGGCGACCCACAGAGAGTCGGTTGACTCAGTCAGCGCCCTGGCTAATTCTCCAGCAACGTCAAGTTGCTACGGAGACACGGACAGCGAGGAGAGCTTTGGAGCTAAGACCTCGTTAGTGACCTACGGCATAATGGGAAAGGTCAAGGGTCAGATCAGGATGGTGGCAGCCACAAATGATGAGCGATGATGTTAAAAGACAATAAACAAAGATCTGTGGAACAAAACTTCCCACTGATGAATAAGGAAGCACAAAATACCAAAACATTCAGAACGGACGGTGCAGTTTCTCCTTTTGCTATGTATGAAAATCTACTCTGAAGTATAAATGAGACATGTGTTTTGGTTTTTTTGGGCAGTTTCGACAATTTACATTTTGTCCTGCAATGTGCAAACCTTAAATTTATATTTCATTTCCAAAAGGCTTGACTTTTTTTGGGACAAGCTAAGGCATGAGAAGTCAATAAAATTATTAAATAGACCAGTTAAAAAAAATCATTTTGTGTTTTACATACTGAAAGTTAACACTGACCTCTAAAAATAACTCATTAAAGATCCACTCTGATCATCTTCTGAGTTATTTTAAAGCATCTCAGTGGTCTTTAAATTATGATTATGGCATTTTTACCCCAAAATTACAAAACCTGTTTCGTTTTCCAGGAAGTAGTTTCTACATTGCGGCAGTAGCTCATTAGCAATTCACCTCTGTGCTGTGGGCGGAACTGTTGGCGTGGAGGATCCCCCTGCCGCTCCCTATTGCTGAGAGATCTGTTTAGCAGCAGCGCCACTAGCTTACAGCTAGCTTATAGCTATCTTACAGCTAGCACAGCAGGCCCATCCAGTGGCTTTTCTAGCACATCAAAAATCCAGTCTTGGATGCATTTTTGCATCTGCAACTGATTCACAGTGATTTGAATGCAGAAATACTCAGAAATGCAATTTTGAGCGGATTTCTTTAAAGAGGCCATTTCATACACATTTCAGGACTTTGTGGTTATTTCTTAAGTATTAACCAGTAATATGAAACATTTTATATCTAAAAAACGTCAGAAAACACTGATTAACAGACTTTTCAATCTGTCTGCATTAGAATTCGGGTGGTTCCAGCTCCTTCTGTCAGGCTGCTTCAGCAGCAGCTCGTTCATTTTCATTGTTCGAATTTGCTGGACTCTGATTGGCTAACAAACTAGCCTATGAGAGCAATGTATACTGTTTCCTGCCCCGCTGCGCATGGCAAAGTCAGACGTTGTGTCTTCCTGTTTGCTACCTCTTATGCTAACAGCTTTTAGCCAGCAGCATGCTAGGCGTGGTTTCAACTGCGGAAGCTGATGAATACTAATGAACAAAGGAGTTGTGATGAAACAGATACAGGCCGTTTGGACTCGGGAGAACTCGTGTTTTATCACCACCTGCGTAGTTTGAGAGATTAAAACTGAAAGAGAAGTTATTGACCTGTTTTCACACCCACTATGAAGGTAAGAACACCTGTGGAGCTAAAATATTCAACAGAAACCTCAGAAAAAACGTTTTTAATGGAACGGCCTCTTTAAGATACAAGAACATGTTAGCAACATGAAAAACATGATTTTCCTCAGAGTGGATCTTTAACAGTCATAAAAAAGATGAATGTAATTCAGAACTGTGATGTCACCCAAACACATCACAAAACATATACTCACAAGGATTGGAACAATTTTCATTGTTTCAGTGTGAATTCTCAGAAATAAACACAAACAAAATGCAGTCACATGGTCCACTGCACAGGTGAAGCTCATGCTATTTATTTGAAGTATAATTGATGGTTTTCTGTGCTTGTTGTTTAAAAGCAGGATTTCAGGCCTCCCAGAAATTGTGACACACTCGTACCAGACTGTATTGAAGTGAGCTTGAAGTTTGCTTCCTTATTTAACATCCTCTTACTGCGCTCCAAAGACTGCTCACCATCAGCATGATTTCTCAATACATCCAAATGTTTTGCTACTCTTACTTCAGGGAAGTCTTTTTTTTTATTGTTCAGTAATCCCAGAATAAGATAATAAATTATAAAATTAGAACACTTACTTTTAAAAAAGCAAATCTATATGAGCTATGTTGTTAAATCTATAAAATAAATATGACATATATTACAGATTATTTTTTTAATCCTTTAAACACCTGAAAAATCCCCTATAAATGATTGAAGTAACTGCTCTGATGTTTCCAAGACAATAAAAGCATTAAAAGAAAAATTGACTTAATTGTTAATCTGTGAAGTATTTCAATATTTCTGAAGATTAAAGCAGAGATTATTCAGTCAAATCTTGTTTGTATAGACATTTCAAATGGGTTTTTAAAAAAGAACCATTTGGGAATGTCGATTATGAAACTTGACATGCTTTGATGTTTCTGCGGACAGTTTATGCATGTGCAAACAACTACATGGATTTCCTACAGACGCAACCAGAGATTTATGGCAGCAACGGTTTTGGCTGTGTGGTTGCGTGTGAGGAAGGTCAGGATGGATGTGGGGTGTGGTTAAAGATGGGGTTCAGCGTGGTGGAGGAAAGTGAAAACCTGCGGGTTAAGATTCAGCTGTGGCTCGGCTGCGTCCAGGAAACGGCTACAGTTAGTGCTGTCTCATTAATAGCCAACGTGTTTCTTGAAGTAGTGGTGCTGGCGATGTACGTGCATGTGTTTGATGGTAAGCAAAAAAGAGGATCATCAAGACTAAAACAGTCCAGGATGCTCTGGGAACCCATGTGCACCCAGTTTCAGGATCACACAACAGGAAGAGCTGCTTTCACAACACTGTTACGGTTAGTGCCTACTCTGCTGTGCCAAGCTGCTCCCACCAGCTTCACACAGCCAGAAACTTGGACGTACATACAGGACTAAAAAAAACTCTTGCCAATTATAGGCTTTTTTTAGTGATATTTTGAAATCTTAAATTAAAAGTGAAATACACATGTTGCTACTGTGAATGTGTAGCATCTGAAAATAGAGATCAGCTGAATGTAGATGTTTGTATCTTGAGCATATAAACTTACTTTCATAATAAAATATAACCAAAAAAGAACTAATGGACAGCTGGTGTGTTTACTCTCTCTCCTCTAGATACAGGGGGCCAAGCAAGGTCACACTTGCCAGCCTGGGACTCAGAGATAATGCCCTTAGTCTCACTCCCATATCCTCCAACCTCAGAACCCCCCCCCAACCCCCCGATGAGGAGGCTGAGCACACATAAAATAAAGTTCTTAGAAAAACTTCTTAGAAAGTTATAATAAAACTTTTACTTCCACACAGCTCACACTTTTTAATGCTGCAGCGAATAGATAAGATCCAGTTATTATATAATACCAATCCTTTAATAAAATACATAAAATGGCCAAAACATTAGTGCTCTTTACATGTTTTACTCATTAAATTACTTCAGCATACAGTTACATTTTACAAGATTGACAGAAAATAAAACAATATTTGATGGAAGTGATTCTTTCCTTTATATAATCGGTATTGTTTTCTGACAGTGTTTATGACAATCAACACTTACTAATTTACAAAAACAATCAGTTGTTTATTATGAATTGATGAGCATCATTTCCATATAGAACCTCTACAAGCATATACTATTAGTTGTTTGATGGTGAAATTGACGTTAGTAATAAATGTGTAAACGGTAAATTTTTGATACTGTGGGAAAATGTTTTTATATTTCTTGTGCATTTCAGTTTTTTAATCAGTTTTCAGACTTTTCCCTTCCTTTATGGCGGCATCGATGCTGTTGTTCACTGTTCTCTCAACATTTCTTTCTGTGTTTTTGTTGCTGAATTTACGTCTGCCCACTTCAGCTGTTGCAGATCCAGCAGCTGTTCCAACAGCTCCACCAATCACCCCTCCTAAAATCACACCAAGCACCAGACCCAGAATGGCCCCCACGATGACTACCTTTGGGATCTGTTTAGCAGTCGTCCCAATCTTCTCCCATACTGAGCTGTCTGCCACCATTTTGGCCCTGGCTTTGGCTTCCGTACCCACCTTCTCCCACACGGGACTCTGTGCTACCCTCTTTGCACCAGCACTAATCCCAGATCCAACTCTCACCGAGCTGTCTGCCACCAATTTAGCTCCAGTCATAGCACCAGAACCAACTTTACTCCACACCGGACTCTGAGCCAAGTTCTTTGCTCCAGTTCCAATTCCAGCCCCTACACGGACTGAACCATTAGCTACCAGTTTGGCCCCTGAACCCACTTTCTCCCACACTGGGCTTGCTGCCACAGCTTTAGCTCTAGTTCCCACCAATGAAGAACCATCCACCACCACCTTAGGAACCCTCCCTCCCACTGCTTTAGAAACTTGTTCCATAGTAGATCCCATCTTTTCCCACATAGAACTGTCAACCACCATCTTCTGGACATTTTGTGCACCACTGCCAACTGTTCCCCACACTGGACTGTCCTTCATCTTCTTTGCTCCCTCTCCAACCCACACTGAGCTATCTGCCAACAGTTTAGGGAGGTACTTTGCACTAGACTGCATTTTCTCCATAACAGAGCTGAGAAGTGAAGGAGACATGGTAGAAAGCGTAATAGCAGGGAGGCTTTCTATATTCATTTCACTCACACTCATCTCTGCCTCGTCCCTTATTCCATCAATCTCATCCTCTTGTATTTGAGGCAAACGCTGCCTGTCAGTGCTAAGCCATCTACCATCTTCTGCTGTTTCATACTTTGATTTTAAGTCCCCTCTATCCTGAGCGATCTCTAACTGCTTCTGTCTCACTCTTTTCTCTGCCTCCTGAAAAGCAGGACTAGAATAACACTGTCCTCCGGCCTCCCTCACCGTCTGTTCTACCTTCTCTAGTAACTCTGCCACGTTCTTCTTCTCCTTTCCAAGAACGTGAAACCTGTCTCCACAATGTTCCACAAGCTTTAACAAATCCCCACGCTGAGAGGCGATGTACTCCTTCACACTCTTGTCTCCTGCTTTCCCGGTTGCTCTCAAGCGATCTGCGTAAGTAAAGAGGACCATAGTGTATTTCTGAACTGATTCTGGGCCAAAAACTGTTTCCAGGGCTGTGAGGGACTGTAGCTCAATCTTTGCAGTCTGGTCCACTGGGACACACAGGAGGAAGGCGTGTGGACCAGGACTGGACAAAGCAACACAGGAGGAGATCTGAGCTCGCACCTCATCTGGAGTTTGTTCTGACTTGAACCAATCAGGAGTGTCCACCACTGCCACCTGCAGGTGAAAGAAGACAGCATGAAGAACTATGATGAGCTGATTTTATCACATGATACTGAAACAGTCATTTTCTGTACCCGCTTGTTCTAGTACAGGGTCACAGGAATCTAGTGTCATTAGGTGAGTGGGGGCGTTACACCTGGACAGGTCACCCGTCCATTACAGAGCCACATATAGAAAATCAACCCTTCACACCTAACGCCAACTAACAGTAGCCAATTGACCTTATGTGCATATTTTAGTCTGTGAGAGGAAGCTGGAGAAAACCCACACATGCACAGGGAGAACATGCATACTCCATGCAGAAAGGTCCAAGCCTGGTTTTAAACCCAGTAACTTCTTGCTGCAAGGCAACAGTGCGACCCACTGCACCACCATGCGGTCCTGGCACTGAAACACTCTGGAATATTTGAGTATTTCTGGTAGCGCCTTGTAGGTCAATGAATGAATCAAAATAAAAACAATACTAACCCTTCTTCCTTCAACCACTGCCTTCTTCTTCTCACATTTCTGAGTGACTGCTGTGAAGCTGTCTGAATGGGACTCAAATGCATCCTGTCCAAGAATTCTGTTTCCTGCTGCACTCTTTCCTGCTCCGGAACGGCCGAGCAACACCAAGCGAAGCTCAGGAGAGGATGAAGAGAAAGAAGAGGATGACTGGGACATGGATGATGGAGACATGGATGACTGGGACACGGATGATGGAGACATGGATGGCTGGGAAATAGATGATGGGGACATTGGTGATTGGAACATGGATGATTGGGACATGGATGATGAGGACACGGATGATGGAGACATGGATGGCTGGGAAATAGATGACGGGGAAATGGATGACAGGGACATGGATGATTGGGACATGGACATCAGTGATGGAGAGGCAGCAAAGGTTTCTGAAGGCTGGAAGGAGGAGGGTGAAATAGGTGACGTCTCAGGTGTTTCGTCATCAAAGCTGTTGATTCTGTGGTGAACTAAAAGTCATCCAATAAATTTCAGAACAACCAACATTTTCCAAACATGTTAATAACATTTTTAATAGGAGTAGCTGGAATAATAAAGTTGGACTGTAAAGTCCAGTAACTTACAAGTAGAGATCACTTTCGGTGTTGATTTCACCTCGGAAATTTGTGAAAGTAGTGCACCATCTAGAGGAATAAAAAAGAAGCAAAACTTTTACATTTTTGTTCATTTGAACTTTATTACTACTGTCAGTGGCTATTTTTGATCAACCCAGTACGCTGATATGAAGTAGAGTAACTTAATAATATATAAACTGATGCACATAGATTTTACCATATATTTTTCCTAAATTATAATATCATTTGTATCTAAATTAAAAGGGCTTTTTTCAAATATTTGATTTGTCTTTGCAGAGGTATGATGCTTCATACATGTTTTGTCTGTAATTAGTAAAAATTGTACTAAAAAGTGGCTGAAAGATTTTGTTAGCATCCCCATTCACCTGCATTCAGTCTGAAACTGGGCGTCCTGTTAAACTGCCGGTCGTCTCGAGACTCTGACCGAGCCTGTTGCTCAAGGGCTGGAGCTGAATTAAGCCCATTCGACAGTCTGGTCTCAGGGATTCTTCCTTCCAACTGGTCTTTGTCCTCTCTCATCGTCCTCCTTTTTAAGATGCCGAGGGATTCTTTTTCTCTATTGAGAGGATCTGTGTTTGAGAAGTTCTTTGGTGAAACAGTCTTTTTTTCCTCCTTCTTTTGAGCTCTGAAACTTTCCATCAGCTCTTGTTTTCGTTCTTTTACACGTCTTTCCAACTCTTTCTCTTGGGCTGTTTTCCCGTAAAATGCTCCATTTTTCTGCACCATATTTTCCACCTATTGATAAACAAAACAACACATTATTTGACTGTAATGTATTGTAATACAATGTAAGTTTGTCTTAAATAAATGTACACATCATAAAAAGTTTTATTAGAATATTATAGAATCATAAAAAATCTGAACTAAATTAAAGAAACCTCTAAATACACTGAAAGTCAAATATTATCAAACAGAAACAAATGATTTAATCATTGCATTTATGACCAAATGTGTTGGCCATTATGTTTAAAATTAGAGTGATTTTTAGAGATACTGATAAAAATTTAGCTGATTCCATGGGCGCCATCGGGGGGGCGGGGGGGGGTTGCGGCCACCCTGTTACATTTCCTGGCCATCCCACTTGCCCCCCCACTAGCTAGTCACATATTCATAATAGGCTTTGAACCAATATCTTACATTAGATAACGCAAAGCCCTCAAAGGAAGTAATTGGCTTCTTGATCTTCATCTTGATTCACTTTGAGTCTTTGGAGAGTCTGACACTCCACTCAAATCAACCCTCCCCCTGCTCACTGCTAACCTGCCCTCGCTAATGGTCAGGACGGTATCAATATCTGGAGTCAGTCTCTCAGCTCACTTTGACACCCCATAGTCATACATGTCAACCTTGAGAACTCAGAAATAAGGAGACATTTATGGAGAATTAGGGAGACCGTGGTTGAGGTGCCTCTGGGTGGGGGGTCCGATAGTAGTAGTATCGCAGCGGGGGTTTGATTGCCGCATTGCAGCGGGGTGGGACTGTTTGTAGCATGTAATCTGTGCTTGTAAGACAGTCCTTCAGGTGTTGTCGCTATAAAGGCTGGTCAGAAACAACGCACGGCAGAAAGTGTTGGAAATAGGGAGAATTTTCGGGAGGGGCACTGAAATTCGGGAGTCTCCCGAGAAAATCGGGAGAGTTGACATGTATGCACACTGTTAACAGGTAATTCATCGATATAATATGGGTTTTTAAGAAAAAGAAGGGGTGAAAAGTTTGTATTCAGTAAACTGTCGCAGCCAGTTTGATCGCAGTGTTTTGCTGCTTTTTTTTTTGTGGCTTTTTTTTATTGGCATCAGTATCAACATCAAGCAGATCACGTTAGTCTGTCTGCTGCTGGTTTCTCGGTGGTGAAACTACGTGACTGATATGTTTGTAAAGTACATTGTGTGGTCAGTCAGACCGCAGTGTGAGAAACCGCACAAGGGCGGAGCCAGTGTGAGCACTGTTCCAAAGTCCTAGACTTGTAATATAGACAACAGTATAATAGAATTCCCAAAATTCAGTAATGAACCAAGACATTTATATTAAATTCTTCCTGAATTCATGACAATCTCAAGCAATAATGTCTGTAAGAAAAGGATAAAGTCTTCTGGGACTTTTTGAAGGATGTTGGCCTGTGGATAAAATGAAGCATTTTATTTTGCTGCTAAGTATTTAAGTGGACAGGCCCAAATATTAATTTTGTTTGTTGTGAACTGTGATACTCTGAGACAGACTGTAGTCTAAGTATTGACATGTAAAAGAAACACACAAACAAGTTGCCATGATCCAGAAAGGACAAAGGTGGCAGCAGTGTATCTTCTTTTTGGCACAGAAGATTTTCCATTTGATCTGCGATTTTGTGTTGTTGTTATTTTTACTAACTGCTGACAGAGAAACGAAACCAAAAAACAATAGCATTCGTGCAACTGAAGTAAAAAAGAAAGATATTCTTTTTCAAACCAGTCTCAAAAGTAGCTGGGTGACTTTCAGTATGTGAACCAACACAATGCAGGAAAAAAAACCTGCATTCTCTGAAGGTGATTAACTGAGATGAAACACAAGTAACAATGACAAAACTTTAAACAATTTCTGCACTGGCAGAGCTGTGTTAATTGTTTTCTGCTTCAACAGCTTACCTTCTTAAGTAGTTCTTGAACCTGTGCTCTATCCAGCTGCTGACGATTATTCAGGACATGGTATCTTCCTCCGCAACACTCAATCATCTGCCTCATACCTGAGTGTTCCTTCTGCAGGTATTCCTGTGGAAAAACAATTTGGATTAAATTAATTCATATATGCAATGTTTAGCACCTCTTCCACACTGATCCAAGCGTAATGCTCTGTAAGCAAATACTCAAAAAATATAAGATGGGCAGAATGAAGGATGTTAGAAGAATTAAACCCAAAAGGGGAGAGAAAGTGCAGATCACAGCCTATTGGACAGAGCTAGATCACAGCTTTACGATTTTTGGTCAACAAATACTTTACAAATGCTAACTAATCACCTAAAACTAAAGGTACATGTAGATCTCTAATACCTCAACAGTTCTTCCCATCAAGTAGTCTCCACATGTCAGTAGGACCAAGGTGTGATCCAATACCTCCTTCCCAAACAACTCCTTTAACTCTGCAGGTACACGACCCTCCATCTGGGACAAAACAGGATGAAAAACAAGTCAGTACTGAAAAATGTAGGGAAAAAAATCTACTTTCTAATAATTGATGGAAAATAGTTCTTTACATGATGTACTGAACCATAAATTCTTCATTACTGATAAAACATTTTGTAGGGATGCACAGATACCAATTCTGATATTAGGGTCGATACCATTCTAATGTACTCATAAGCCATTTTTAGACAGACGTTCGGGAATATTTACGGCCAATCCGATCGGGTCTTTAACCAGAATTGTATTTTCAGACACGCCACTTTTTATCGGAGCATTGCCTTTCGGCTGCTTTCAAACAGCACAGAATGTCGGGGGAGGTGTTGGGGGAGCTGCAGCCAGGTGTACTTGGAACTACTCGATGCCCCCCTCTATGCTCCTCGCTCAGTCATCGTTCCTACGCTCCTGACAAGAGCTCCAGATCTTCTCATCATTTGCCTTGTCAGGACACACGACAGGCAGGATCATGTGTACGAAACAGTCTTTATTTGTACAACTCAGACGCTGAGGCAGGAACGGGACAAGGAGGCCAGCGAGGAGGATGGCGCATCGCGCCGGAGCAGTGAGTTTACTTCAGGGTGGTGAGCAGGATCAGTCTCTGAACGGGGATCAAAGGCAAGTGATGAGATCTGGAGCTCTGGTCGGGAACGTAGGAGCATAACTGTTTTGGTTCATTTTTTGGCCGGGAGGGTAAATCACATGTTCTTATACACTGTCGTTTACGCGAGATACGTCATCAATGTGTTTTCAGTGTTCCCCGTAGCACCACCGTCACACACCCCTCCTGCTTTCCCGGGACATCTCCTGTCTGTCTGAATACAAACACTGCACCGCGTTAAGTTGGCTCTTATTACTAGGTCTTCAGTAGGATAAGTCCCGGACCAGATTATGTGGGCCGACACCGCAACGGCCCTTTCAGACAGAAAAGCGCAACAGACGAAGCCGGGAACATTCCCTTTTTTCATGGCCTGTCTGAAAGGGGCTATATTGGTATCTGTTAGTATGAACCAATAATTAAAATGTGGAAACTCATATTTATTGATATTTTTTTTCTACTTCACCATCATTTGTTGTAACAAGCAGAGAAGAAAAGGAAACCTCGTCCTCCAATTATTTGTATTTTTTTGTGTAGTAGAAGTATTGGCATTGGTACTCAGTATCATTAAGTGCTCAAATCCAAGTATTGGTATTGTATTGTTTTTTTAAAAAGTGGTATCTTTGCATCCATAATGTTTGGATTTTCAATAGTTTAGGGCAAAAATACAAAAATAGAGGCAGATGATGACTAACCTCTGTAAATTGGTTAACAGGCACCAGCAGCAGAACGGCATGTGGGCCTGGTGCAACCAGAGCCATGGCCTGCTCTGTTTCTTTTCTGACGCTATCATCCAATTTGCAGCCCTCCCAGTACCATCGTGGGGCCTCCACAAGGGTGATACTCCTGCCCTCGCTGAGCCCATGTCGCATCTTGTAGCTCTGAGAGGGGTCACCAGAGATGGGGGACAGCTGGCCTAGGATAGTGTCTGCTGAAGATGTTTTCCCACATCCAATGTTCCCGAAAAGAATCAGCCTTAGATCTGAGGAGGACCCCCGGAGGCTTTCACTCAAATGTTCACTCATACCTGATAAAGGAAGGAGTTAGATGTGCTAAGAATACATCTACCTGCAGTAAAGTGATGAAAAAACATTTTATGTTAATTTCAAACACTAAATAGATGCTAGATATTCATCTGATACGTCATACATATGTACTTCTCATCTACTAGGTGCCAGTTCTTCTCCTTTAACTTGTCGAAACCCTTAATTCAGTGGAAACCACATCCCTGTGTCTGTTTGATAAGCCACACCTTGCCAATCCAGTTGAGCTACATTCTGTTGAGACTTTCACATTATTTCCAGACTAATATACAAACAATCCCCAAACCAGCGTCTGGTCATTTAAACTCTGTAACTCTACTGAGATGCCACACAAATCAATACAAAATGTCATGAACATATTCATTACATAAAGTCAACCATAAAATAAACATCACTTAACATAAAGTAGGGTACAAGATGATCGTCTTCATTTGTAGTTTGTGAAACGCTGACTTAATACTAAAACCACTTCCTCTTCATGTGTTACACAACAGTTAACTCCCCACAACGTGCTTCAAAATGACTTAAGAAACTACATTTCTTAAACATCAGCATTTAACTAATACAATTAATCTATAGTTATTCTTTTTACAATTATTCTAAATTATTGCTTTAGAGTATTTGCATTTTAGAAAAGGAAACATACTCACTCATGTGTGAATTCTATAAAGCTGCATTCATATAACGTCTCAGATTCTCCAGTTTCATCAACGCAGCTTCAGTATGCGATGCTTCCTTCTCAACTACAGGTGTCAGTTCAGGTGAGGAAGACCTTGTCAGCGAGTTACCCATCTAACCACACCCATCTCTGACCACATATGCACACAAACACCAGTAAGTGTATATTTTTTTTGTGCAACAGGTTTTTCTGTCTGCAGGGAGTCAAGCATTCCAAGATGGGGTGGAGAGGTAGAACCAACAACTCATATGAATCACTCAGACTGTATTTTATCAGCCGCTCCCATGAAGAGTCAGAACTGCTGGATGTCTTTCAACAAAAGATGTCCCTTAGGGTTTATAGTTGCTAAGCAGAAAAGCTGGTAAACTGTGTGTACATATGTTGTAGTCATAGCCAGTTTGGGTTTGAGGCATCGCACAGACACATAAAAAGTTTACAACATACAGACAATAAATCAAAAAGCCTTGAGTTTGTTGTTTTGTATGTTTATCTGATGGGAAGTCAATGATTAATAACTATAGCTACAAACTGGTTCTAGTGATTCATCATATATTTAGTCACAAGAAAAAGAAATCCTACCCTTTTTATTTGGGGATTTTATATATCAGGAAATAATGAAATTGGTCTAAAGCTGCATGATCAAAGACTGGCGTGGATTTCCTCTTAAAACATGACAGACATGACAGGAAATGCATGTGTACAAAAAAATCCAGATGTATGAACCACGGTATGCATGTAAATCCAAGCACATTTCCTTTGCACAAATAAGCAAATAGTTGTAAATATGCTCTGCAGGAGCAGATTCTGCTCCTCTCTGCATAATGGAAAATCCTTTCTAATTGTGAAACAATGAGGATATTCACAGAATCTAATTTCAAAATTTTCTTGCATAAGGAAGAGGTGCAAAAAAAATATTGGTTTGGTACATCGTCCTCTGGTAGGTATTATTACAAAACACACAAGGTGAAAGACAGGAGGAGAGAGAGTGTAGGTGAAGTCTGGGACACAGTCACAAGAGTTACGAAATAAGGGTCAGGCATAAAAGTGGAAGTGAAACAGAGGATGGCTACCAATGCCCAAGTATTTCAGACTTTATTCTGTTAATTTTATACCCTTCCATAAATCACACACACTCTTACAGTAAATGAAGGCAGAATTACCCCAGGAAGTGTTTAAAAAGGTAATCTCACCTGTTGGTTCAGTTCTACATCACATCAAACTTGTACAATGATTAAATAAAACTGCTTCTTGTTTATTAAAACAAACTACAAGCCAAAAGTTTGGATACATGTTCTCATGAGGAAGTGTGGTAGTGTATGTGTGAAGGTGTTTTATAACAATGTGTGGGCCTTTGATAATTCCATTAGGAAACCTGTTTCTCACAGCTATTGCTCTTTGACGTTGGCCTCTTCAGCTGCATTGTGGGAATTTGATGTACCTGGCTGACGTACAGCTAATTCTAACCCACACAACTGGCATGTCTTGGCTCAGTGTGGACTGACAGTTTGCCAGCTCCCTCTGAAATGCACATGTTGCTGGGGACTCTAGTGTGGTCAGTAGCTGTATGGAAATGGGCGTCACACTCCAAGACTAACTACAGTTTTGAGCACAAATCCAACAGGACAGCTCTTGGACACCTCAAGCAGCTGATGAGCCAATCATCACTGTGGGACACAAAATCCTCTCCACCTACAATGACTCATATATTAGCATGAACATTCAATGGAATCATTTTTCACCATGTTTCTCTGCTGTAAAAGGCAATTTAAATTCCCAGTTTAAACTTCAACAGACAAATATCTCTGGAAATGTGTGTTACACCAGTTGGTGTGGAGCTGCCCATATTTCAACAGTCATTTCATTACTGTTATATTTGAACTTTTGCATAAAGCAGTACTAAATAACTTTTCCCATCCAGTGGTTAAAAGTGGAATTTCAACTGTTGTAAACAACCATGTCTCAGACGGCCATTGCTCGAACTGGTGTTGCCTTGCCGATGTTTACTCAGGTTTTAGCTCTTTCCCTGTCTTGGTCATGCTTTCTTTGCTTCGCCTCAGAAGACATCACTCTTTTCCTTTTATGTTCTGACATGATGCCAATGAAAAGTGAACTCCGGTTAATAAGTCAAAAAAGCTAACTGCTAGCCTTTATAGGAGCGAATGGCAACTGCTGCCGCAACAAACAGCTGTTGTCGTAAAGCAACAAAGGAACCGCTCACACAGGGCCGTGACCTGAAACACTGAAGTTGTACAGCTGAACATGTTTTTTGGTTAGTATCCACTTAAGACAAGTTTTAAAACAGTAACGTAAAGTTTTAAAAGTTTTTTAGTAGGCTACTGCTTTAAAAGGGCATAGGGGCACACACCCCTTGTACACAAAGTCTTTGCTCAAAAGTTATTCCAGTTTAAAATGTAATCAATTATTAAACAAAAATAAAGCCAAAATACAAAAGTTGAAAATTTTTTGGCCAAATGTTCTTGAGAGCATTGTTTCAGTTCACTGAGATTTGATTTGTTTGCATTAGTTTATGTACAGCTCTCTTAAGGCTCCACTATTTTTCCAACAGGTTGAAGTCTGGAATTTGACTTATTGCAACCCCTTGATTCAAGGCTCCCATGGTTCAGGAAGAAAGCTGTCCACTAATCATGAAATGAGCAGTTTCCTTGAAAGTATCCTTGGGTAAGATACTGAACCCCAAAAATTGCCCCTAGAGTGCCTTACTGCATCTGAGAGGCAGCCCACTGCTCCTTGGAATTGGTCAAATTCAGAGAAATAGTATCACCCAAAGGGATCAATAAAGTATCAATTATTATTGTATTGTTAGATTTGCTCCTGTGCTTGGTATTGTTGCCTTGCATGACCCACTTTTGGCCGAACTTTACTGATTAGGCATGTGATCCAACTTTTGACTCTAGATGTCTTTAATATAAAGCAGTTCCTTATTGATTCAATGACTTCAATGTGTCCAGCTATTTTATGTGACGTCCACTGTTTTCTACAGTTCTGTGACTGTGAGGAAAGAAATGTTCACGCTTCACCTGTGGCATAACAATGGCAGGGAGAAGGGTGGGGCATGTGAATGTTGCATGCAATTAGACCCTCCTCCACTGAGGACTGTCAATTACTCTGTGTATTACACAGTCTGACTTTGGCGAGTATTTGTCAGAACATTCATGGAAAGATTGACAATTGTTTTTCTTCCCACTTTTGAATAATCTTCCTCTTTGGAAATGATCTGTAACTTTTCCCAGATTAATGGGCACCAAAAAATGCATCTTTAAATTCATTGCTGATGTCTTTCGTACTTGACACTATGTTAACACATACACCTGCAGGCTCCAGATAAGTTAATCAAGTTCATTTAATTCAGTGTATTTTGTTTAATTAAATGAGTAATTCAAGTAAATGGACACATAGAATAACCTTTGACATTAATATTACACAAAAATTAAAAATAAATGTGACTTTCTGGGAAACATGTCTTTCATTTCATCATTGTTGTTTGCAGCCATTAGTCTTCTCGCTTCATTTACAGCCCTGGCATCACATAACCGATGTTATCCAGGGAGGAGGCCTGTAAATAGATTAAAACAAGAAGGTTTGTTTGGCTTCAACACAAAAAGATAACACGTAAAACAGTGTAAGGCATGTTGTGTTTGCACAATAAACTCACCAGTGTGTGTTGTGTGCAGCTCTCCAGCTCAGGTATCTGTGTGGTGAGGCACGTTAGTGGAGCCAGCGCACACAGCAGAGAGTCCAAAAGCAGAGAGAAGCTACTTGATAAACAGACTGTTTTCTGCAGAGATGCACAGGGATGTCTGTTTGACTCCACAGGGCACCAAAACAATCAACACATTAAGTTGAAAGGTTTTCAGTAACCTGAAAGGTCAATAATACCTGCAGTTTTCAAAGCATAATACCACTCTTGCTTGACGAAAAATGTTTGTTACGTTAAAGGAAATTATACAGTGTCTAAACTTTCTCAGAAGCTACAGAATCTTACATAACAAGTTGGACATTAAATGTTTTCCATTATGTATAAAGTTAGTATTTCTTAATTCCACAAATAATCAAACAGCAGTGAGGGACAGTGAAAGTTTGTATAAGCCATAAGTTTAGAGTAGCCCAACTGGAAAACTAAAGTATCCAAACTAAATTCCCCACTCATTAATTTATAAAGTCTACTCACATTTGTCTCCTGAAGATGGTGACCAATCAAAGACAAGGATTCTCCCAGGAGGTGTAGGTGTGCAGCAACTCTGACAGGATACTGGTCAGAGGATGTGGGACTTCTGGATGTGGACCTGAGATCATCCCAGACAGAACAGCTCACACTGCATAAAGAACCATTAGGACTGCAGGTATGAGTGATGAAGCTGCACATCTCGGTACTTGCAGTGGCTGGTAACGAACTACAACCCTGGTAAGGATGGAAAAGTGCTGTCTGAAACTGGATGAACAGCTGGACTTACAGCTCTCTTATTAGTATTATTCACCATGTTGTGCTGGTTATCTGGACACACTCAGAACTCCAATTTGGGACTAGAATGTCTTTGTCAAAAACACAAATGAAGGGAAAAAAGCTGTGAATCAAAATAAAACTAGAAAGAACTTGAAGCATACAGACCTTACCCAAGCAATTCATTCCCCCTATTTCATGATCTCACAATAATAAAGAATTCGTCAAAACGTTCCTGGATCACTTCCAAATTAGAAAATTTCATTCGTGTTTGTTTATAGAATTTTGGGTAACCTTGTTAATAAACAGACAAACTAATGCCTCACTGGTAGAGGTAATCAGTAAATGCCTAGCAAGATATGAAAACTATCAAAATACCAGAGCAATGCTGCCCTCTACTGTTCAGCCTAAACACAACAAATTGGGATATTCTGGGAAAAAGTTTCCACATTGGTTAGAAACTTTAAAAAGAGAAATAAACTTGCTGAAGTTTATACTTGTCTATACAAATTTGGAACATGAAAAAAGCTTACAGTTTGTAATTTCAGACCATGATGTCTCCTTTTCTTTTCATACAGAACTAGAACTGCCTTCTTTGACCTGTGTAATGTTGCCAAGGTTAGAAGCATCTTGTCCCCACAGAAACTTTACTCCATGCATTTATTACTTCTAGGCTTGAATATTGTAATTCTTTATTATAAGGTTATTCTAACAGTTCTATAAAAGACCTCCAGCTGATCCAAAATGCTGCTGCCAGAGTTCTAATGAGAGTTAAAAGGAGAGATCAGATCACATTTCTCCAGTTTTAGCATCACTTCATTGGCTCCCTGAAATTTTCAGAATTTAATCTATAATTTAACTACTCACATATAAAGCTCTAAACAAACAAGCTCCACCTTATACTAAAGATCATATTTAAATTCAAACAAACTTTATTAATCCCCAAAGGTAAATTAGATGTTGTTGTAACTCAGTGTTTCTTCCTAGAATCACTATAGAGGGTTCTATCCATAGACAGGAAGGATCTCCTGTAGGTTACAAGAAGTCAAGTCTGTTCTGTCCCCTCCTAAAATCACTATTTTGTCTCCAGTTCAGTCTGTTGTCCAGATGAACACCCAGGCATTTATACTCCTCCACCATCTCCACTTCTCCCATGATGGGAATGGGGTTTGGCATGTTGCTGCTGCTCCTAAAATCCACAATAATCTCCTTTGTCTTGTCAAGATAAAATGATTGTTCCCACATCATTTCACAAAGTGGTCCACCAGTTCTCTGTATTTGGTCTTTTTTCCATCTCTGATCCACCTGCAGAGTCATCAAAGTATTTTTGCAGATGGCAGGACTCTGACCTGTACTGAAAGTCTGAAGTGTACAGAGTGAAAGGGAATGGTGAGAATACAGTCCCCTGTGGTGCTCCTGTGCTGCTGATCACCTGGTCAGACACACAATCCTTCAGTCTCACAAACTGGGTCTGTTTGTGAGATAGTCCTTAATCCAGATGATTGTGGTGGCTTTCACCTTTGTCTTCTGGAGTTTCTTACACAGTAAGACATGCTTAACTGTGTTAAAGGCACTGGAGATATCAAAGAACATGATCCTCACAGTGCTGCCTGCTTTGTCCAGATGACAGTGGGCTTGTTGAAGCAGGTGTATGATGGCATCTTCCCCTCCAACCCCACGACGATAAGCAAACTGCAGTAGGACCTGAAACGTCTTTGTTTGTTTATTTAGGTGGACCAACATGAGTCTCTCTGAGACTTTCATGATGTGGGATATCAGAGCAACAGGCCTGTAGTTGTTTAGGACTGATGGATCAGATGTCTTTGATACTCGAACAAGGCAGGGTGTTTTCCATAGAACTGGTATCTTCTCCTGGGTAACACTAAGGTTGACGATACGCTGCAGAATCCCACATAGCTGATTTGCACAAGCCTTAAGGACTCTGGGACTAACACCATCTGGACCGGTTGCCTTGTTCCTGTTCAGTCTCTCCAGCTGTTTCTTCACCTCACTGTTAGATACAGGTGGGAGGCAATGGGGACACCAGCTTCTTCTAATGTTGGAGAACATGGAACAGCACCAGAAACATGATCCATGACTGAGGTAGAAGGTGAGACAGTTGAGGTGTGACAGGAAAGCTGTGGGTGAAGGGATGGTGAGAGGACTGTGTTACTTTGGGAAGGAGAGGAAGATGTTGAGCTTGTTTCTAAACTGAACCCATGGAAAATCATGTTCAGTTCACTGGCTCTATCCAGACTTCCATCTAAATGATCCTCCTCCTGCTTAAAGCCTGTGATCTTCTTCATCCCTGACCACACATCCCTTACATTGTTTTGGTGGAGTTTGTTCTCCAGTTTTTTCCTGTAACACCTCCAAGATATTTTTTTGTTCAGCAGTTCTTTCAGGTCACCAGTGATCCAGGGTTTGTTATTGGGGACTCACTTCACTGTTCTGGTGGGAATGATGTTGTCCACACAGAAGTTTAAATAATCAGTTACACATTCAGTCATATCACTGATGTTCTCTCCACATGGCTAACAGAGTGCATCCCAGTCCGTAGCCTCAAAACATCCTTGAAGTATTTCTTCAGCTTCCTGTGACCAACTCTTCACATTTCTTTTGATCATAGGTTGCCTCTGAACAGAGGGTTTATAAACTGAGCAGAGAAAAACAAGATTATGATCTACCTTGTCAAGAGCAGGTCGTGCAAGGGACCTGTATGAATCCCTGATATTTGCATAAAACAAGTCCAGTGTTTTATTTTCTCTGGTGGAGCAGTTGACAAACTGTTGAAATGTTGGGAATGTAGACTCTTCTACACTTTAGTCACAGAAAGGTGTAACTAAAATCTCCAGATTTCCAGATGATGTGTCTGTAGTTTTGCAACAGCTGAGCCAATGAGGTCACATGCTGAGTCAGCATTAGCTGATAGTGGAATGTAAACTGCTACTAAAATAACACTGGTGAACTCCCTCAGCTGATAATATGGACAAAAACCTACAGCTAAAATAATATCTGGATTGCAGAGATGATATTTCACAACAGCGTGTCCAGGATGACACCATCTTTTGTTAAAAAGGACAGCTATCCCACCTCCTTTTCTTTTGCCACGCTACTTCAAATCTCTGTCTGCTCGTATTGTTTGAATTCCAAGCAGAGACAACTTGGAGTTTGAGATTTGCTCCGTTCACCAGCGTCGCCATATTTGTTTTGCTTTGCTTGGGCACTTTGCTGCCATCTTCACAACTTAACATCCGCCCCAAAGCACAATGCTAACACATGATTGGTCCACACTACCAGTGGAGTTGAGTCATATGATTTAGTTGGAGAAGTACAAGATGAATTTTCATGGGTTTGTAAAACTCCAAATCTTGCGAGAATCAATTTTGCAGCGCAAGGTTAACGTCTCAGTGAAACACATGAAGCTGCACTCCTGATACTCTGGCTGGACCTTCAACAGAGTTTCAAGTTTGTCAATCTTATTAATAAGAGATCCCACATTCGTCAGTATGACTGATGGAATGAGGTTTAAATTTCTTCTGTCTCCTCACTTTGCTCCTGCTCTGCAACCGTGACTTCTTTTTAACTCATCAGGTATTTTGGGGTCTCAACTGTAGTATTATTTGACCATCTAAGTAAAATTACAATAAAATATAAATAACAAGCAGAACATTGCAGTGAGTGTTGTCTGCTCAGCTTGTAAGAGTAAATCTATTCAGACTTTTCTATGCATCCAGACAAAAATTCTGATTGTTTATCGCCAGACAGGACATGGGGGGGGGGGGGGGGTATTAAAATGTGCTTGATAATACTGTGAGTGTTCTCTCACCTCCTCCTCTTCTGTAACTATCCATCCATCTGAAAACACATGGATTGGATGGGAAGGGAAAGAACAAGAGGACTCTGACAAATCAAGGTCAGAATCCATTCCACTACTGCCTGAAATCAAATATATGACTTTATAATAAATGTGCACTAATTTAACACCTTTAAATTTTGATGGAGTTCATTGTTTAAGACAAAAATTCACATTTGCCCAGTTGATTAATTTACGGTTGGTTCATACATATTTCAAAAGCAAAAGCAATGAATTGCAAAGTTAGAATTGGAAAAGGGTTAGTGTACATTATAATCATTCCACTAATGTGCTTTGCTGTTATATCTGATTGGATAAATGTTATATAATAAAATGTTAACTTTAGAACCATTTAGCTCTTTAGCTGTAAAAAGCTATCTAAAAAATAAAATAACTAAAAAAAATGAAAACACAGCTGAAGCACAACTTTTATTGAGTCCTTCAAATATTACTCACCCGTATCGTGTGTGTGCTTGTTCTGATGACCATTTAGTTCCTAAACAAGACATTTGATTCTGAATGTCATAATGATCAATGACAGCACCAAGTACAACAGCTGCTACAGTAAAAATGTAAGTATCACATTACTGCAACATGATAATGTGATGCTAACAGTCATCTGCCATCATTGAAAAACTCAAGACACAATCTAACTCCTTAAAGTGTTACTAAACAACGTGAGCAAGCCTGAACCAATGGCTGGATTATTAAATTAGAATTCTAACACTTGTGTTTAACTGAGAAAAACCACAAGCTGGGCTAAAATAGTGGTTAACATGCTGCAACACAATTTAAACAAAAATCTGCTGCAGGCTAAGAAGATACAAGTGCCATGATAGAGGAAGACAAGGCTATAATCACAAACACACGCTTTCAATTTTAAGGTTTCATATAGTGAGTCACAACAAGCTCATTTGCTTAACCTGATTTTGAACTAATTGAAGAAAACCTAAAATCAACAGCAGCACATGGGAATTTCTAATACTGTTTGATGCTGCTCCCTCAAAAGGTGACTGCAGATGTAAACAGATGTGGGTGGGAGTGTGTTTGTGTAGCCCTGTGGAAACAAGCACCAGCTCCCTGTGACCCTCCGCAGGATCAAGTGGGCACAGAAAATGGATGAAAGGATAATTATTAGGGCCGGGACTTTAACGCGTTAATTAAGATTAATTAATTACACAAAAATAACGCGTTAATTTTTTAACGCATTTTAATCGCACTTATTTAAGCACCGCAGAACATCTCTCATGAGTTTCAGCGGACCGATTATACTGGAGCACCTACCAGCGTTCATTATTTAGGACAACAACAAACCACAGTGAACATGAATGAAGAAGCGACCGCTTTGATTGGCCCCGTGGATGGGAAGTTTTGTTATAAAAAATGACTGGATGGAAGCGTGGATAAGAGCATGTGTGCAAGCTATGCAGCAAGGAATTTGCACATCACCGCAGCACATCGGGCCTGAAGTATCACCTCAATGTTAAACATATAGCAGCTAGCGTGGACGTTAGCCCGACTCCGAGTACAAGTGTAGACATTTTCTACTTAATCCACTGGTCTGTTGGACTTGGTTGAACAAAAATAAACAATATTTTGTTGCTTAAGCTTATGTGTATTCAGTCATGATTCAATGGTATACTAAAAATCCGTTTGGAAAAAATTCTCACTGTTCTCTGGTCAAATATTTATATGCGATTAAAATGCGATTAATTTTGATTAATTAATTACAAAGCCTCTAATTAATTAGATTAAAATTTTTAATCGAGTCCCGGCCCTAATAATTATATAAAGTTAGCTGTTAAAGGTGATGCTGTAAGGTATTGGGTTATTGTATTCACCTGTTTTTCACTGTTTTTGCATGTCAGCCTAGTTTATGCTTCATAATTACAAAATGTAATACTGTATGCATTTTAATCTGTATCTTTATTGGGTCATGACAATCCTGAAATTGAAAGAAAGTTTAGTTCTCTATCACTAAACTTCAGTGTTGCAGCTTTTAAAAACCTGTCTGTCCACCATGTGCAGCCTCTCTGTGCTGTATCCCTCAGCATCCATCTTTGCTTCTTCCAGGTCCTTCATTTTTATCAAAAGGTCTCCGTCTGTGATGTGTTCTTCTCTTCTGCTCACTCCATCTGCTCCATCATCCATCTACACCGCAACAGCAGAAGAGAATCAGACTACAGGGACTTTTAGTAAACTTAATGGAAAACAGTGTGTAATATGGTATTAGGAGTGACTGACCCTATATGGTTTAAACAGTATTTTCCAAAAATAAATTAAAAAACAATTAAAAAAAAATTTTGTGGTGATACGTTATTAAAAACAAAACTGATTAGTTTAATGATAAAAATGTTAAAACCTTATTGGTCGATTCATGGCTTCATGGATTTGTTGTTGTGAACTTTGCCATTAAGCTCCTTGTTAGCAAACAGCAAGTTGTGTAAAAAGTACTGAAACATTAAACAGTTGGACATGAACTTTCAAAAGTTTAGGGAAGGTCACATAAAGATCACATGTAAACGTTATAGTGCATCCAGAAATTCCATGTGAAAGCCAAATATCCCTCATATAAATAATACCGGTAAAAGGTTTTAGAACATCCTGATTTTTCCAGATTTTTTATTGATAATTATGCAGTTTAACATGTCACCACACTCTGAAATTAAAGCACAGTACAAATAAGCATTTAGAGTTAAAAATAAATCATGGAATCAATTTATAGACCGAAATGTTTTCTAAATTTTGTCTCATCAAAGTCTCTACCTCTAATAGATACAACAGCTGAACACACTCATAACATTCTTTCTATTATAAAAATCAAATATTCTTCAGAAAGTTCTTCCTATCTATTATAGAAGTTTTCATAACTGTGAGGAACCTGGATGTTGCTGCTCTCACACTGTCCAGTTCATCTCAAACCATCTGGATGGGGTTTAAGTCTGGAGACTGTGCTGGTCTCTCCATGTTTACAAGCTTAACATCTGGATCTTTATTCCAGAAGTAGTTCTGACACAGATTGGAGTTTATATTTTGAGTCATTACCTTGCTGTAGGACAGGGATTCCCTAAGTGTGGTGCGCGCATCCCCTGGGGGTGCGTGAGCTGCCACTAGGGGGAGGGCGAGGTGAAAAATGTAATGGCGGACAAATGTAATGATAATAATTACAAAATACAGTGTTGTTTCCCCACACAATAAAGATGTGTAAATAAATATTTCCTCTGTAAAATTGTAAACAATGACAATTAAAATTACTATTCAAAATGCACTTCATCTAGAAATAAAGTGTAGAAGAAGTTCTTCTTCTTCTACTACTACACAATTTATGTGCGCACCTAGCTTGTGCCTCTACTTCATTCATTATCGCAAATATGCTCAATTGGCTTAAATCAGGGAAACTGTCAGTTGAGAAATTGAAAGACAAAGGTACTGATAAAGGAGAGGAACCAAGAGAGAGTGACGAATCAAAGATACATAGAATTGCGACGGATACGGGAGAAGAAAATGAACAGGAGTTAAAAAATGATGAGCTGGAGGAGACGGCAGAGGGAAAGAGTGTTTCAGATTAATTCAAAAGCAGGAGTGCATTGTTGTGGTCATTAGATCATCATTAGATGTGTTTTATGTTCATTTGAGTAAACATGCCGTCTTTAATATAGCCTAAATAAAATTCAACATCCTTTCAACAGTAACAAAAATGCTTGTGGCATTTTTTTTTAAAGTGCGGGGGGCTGGGGGTGCTTCAACACGGCCGGGACATAAAAGGGGGTGTGTGGCAAAATAAGTTTGGGAACAGCTGCTGTAGGATGAAGCCCAGACCAACTAGACAACATACCAGAGGTCATTGCATGCTGCTGCAGAATGTTGTGGTAGCTGTTTTGGTTCAGGGTCTCTCACAAGTCACTGACTCTGGATACAACAAACCAGCCCAGACCATCACACTTCCTCCTCTATGTTTAACAGCAGATGCCACACAGTGTGGAACCATCCTGTCATCTACATGATGGCGTACAAAGTGATGAACCGAAGATTTTACATTTTGATTCATCAGTTTATAAAACCTTCTTCTAGTCTTCAGCAGTCTAATGACAGTGTTTCATGTTCCAGACAATCCTCTTAGTCTGGTTCTGATCTCTTATCAGTGGTTTTCTTGCTACAACTCGTTCTGTCAAACCTGCAGCTCCAAGTTTTTTCTGCACAGCTGAAACTGAGACTGACTTACTACGACCAGTATTAAGCTGTTTTTGAAGCTGTTGTTCTTTGAGCTGCCCATCACACAAACTGTTTACTCTCAGAAACTTGTTCCTTGATTCAGTTGTGGCTTTGGATTTGCCAGACCTCTTCCTGTCAGATTTTACCTCAATTTCTGAGAGAAGGAAACTGTACTCACTGACAATGTGACTTTCTTTGGAATTTTTCTGTAGGAAAGACCTACATTTGAAGTGAAGTTCTGTCTCTATTCCATTGTCCAGTAACAAAGACCAGGACTGCTGAATAGAACAACATTCCTCTCCTATAACTCTAGTAGAAGGTCTTCTTCTGTTACATATATTTATTTAAATGTATATGTATCATAATTCAAATGAAAATGTATTAACAAAAATGCATTTTCATTTTCACAACACAACTTAATTTACTCATAAATCCAATTTTTAATCAATCATCCATACTGCTTTTGAATTTTCTTATTCAACATTGATCATTCTGTAACTCAATCAAAACGATAAAGAAAATTACATTTGAAATTTAATTTTCAATAAATCCTCTAGCAAAAAGTTACCAAAATTCAATTTGAAATGTCAAATTTGAAAATTAAAGGGATTCTAAGAAAGTTTAACCACAAATAAATGTATTGAACTGTACAATTTCTTCCTCATACATGCTCCAACAATGTCCAGGTCACTAGAAAGAGCCCAGGCATTTTTAGCGTTTGCTAACACTACCTAAAAGCTTCAGAGAGTAGTATTTGAAGCATGGATTCTACGGAGAACAGGAGACACACTCCAGCCCAGAACCAAACCAAGAGTTTTTTCCAACATGACAAAAAGGGTGAAACTTGAGTCGGATCGACGGAGGTAAAGATCGGTTCGGCATTTGAGAAGGGGAAAATGCTGAGAGAATCTTGGTATGAGAAAAGACCTGCAGTTGGCGTCATTTTTGCTTGAAAGGTAAGAAATTATTACTAAGTACGTGGAGAAAAAGAATTGTGTCAAGTTCTGTGAGCGACTGTAGTGAGTGAGTCATCTTCTCAGGAAGAAGATCTTTGGTTGGAACGCTGGAACACCTGCTCGTTAAGCTGCTCGGGGGGAGAAGAAGCGCACGCTCATTGAGCACCTGGTTGTTCACCTTGTTGGATTACGCTCAATGCTTATGTGTCTCCTTGTGTCTCCCTCCAGCTCTGTGAAACCCGGAGTCATCTGAACCTGTCTCTCTGCCTGCTCATGGCCCTGAGTTTGATCATTGTTGAAAATAAAGTCAGTTTTAACAACTCTGAAATCTGAGTCCAGCCTGAGTTCTGCATGTGAGTCAAACGCTTATCTGAGAAAAGTTGATGCTTCCAGGAGTTTCCACATATTTACTGTAGCAGAAACATTTTTAAGCTGTCTGATGTGCTCACAGCTGATTTGGTTTAAATATCATAGACCATATTTATTATCTCAGTCAAATTCATGCCTGCAAATCTGTAAATTGTCGAATACAGGACTGACTCAGCTGCGAATGCACGCACAGCATGCGCGCCTCATGTACGGGCTTCCCATTAAGGCTGCAGTTACACATTGGGCCTCACGTGGCAATCGCGAGTCCAAAAATGTGAAAACTCCTTAGAGCAGCTTTAAAATGCATTAACAGAAATACTTTTTCATTTTCAGAATAAAACTGAAAAACATTTATTGACTCTAAAATCAAATTATTATTCAGTCATCCAAACTGCTTTTTCATTTTCTTTTTCGATATTGGTAACACATGGCTTTTCCATTTTCACGTTGGAGACAGTACCACTGAGGAAGGGACAGGAGACACAGAAGTAGGAGAACATGTTGAGCATAATATAGATTAATATTTCAGGCCAAAATATTAAAAAGAAAATACTGAACAAACACAAAGACTGTTTCTGTTTAACTTACTAGGAACGTTAGCAGAGGTTAAAGCAGACAGGGAGGGGACAGTGGATACAGTGGATGAGTGGGAGACAGAGGACAGGGTAGGACAAAGCCCTGCAGAAGATGAAACAACAACCAACATACACATTTTATACCTAAAATGGCTATAATACAGAAGCATGAAAACCATTCAAAAAGATATTTGATTGCAACCAGTAAAAAATCTGGATCTGGTGTAAATTAAGATGTAAAAAGTTCCTTATTATATTATCTATCATGTATTAAATCTTAAGAAGAAACTTTGACTAGAAATTAAACACCTTTATACTTATTATCACACCTGCTGTGTCTCAAGCTAAATATTACAAAAAACACCAGAGTTTAACTTGTAAGATAACTTACCAGATAATAAAAATTAACTATCAATATAAGTTTACCTTAGCAGTTAACTAATTAGGTGGATTAACATGTGAAGAACATGACATCAATTTTTATAAGCGCAAAATACACAAGCTAACGCTAGCTGATATCAGCTTAGCTCCTTTTTACCAAAGTCCAAGTGAAATTTACCTAGATGTTTTCACCATCTTCTTGTGTCTTTCTCTTTCTTTTTTTCTGCTCCTGATAAATTTGTCCTCCTCGGTTTTTTTAAAAGTGTTAATTTTCGTGATGTTATCGGCTGCAACGAGTAGCTCTCCTGTCAGACCTCACTGCGCATGCGCGAGCAAAACCAAGGTATCCAGCTGAGCGACTTTCAGAGCAGCAATATTCATTAAAACACACTGTTAACAACAGTATATATTGTATGACATACTTTTGATAAGAAGTCTATCAACAAACACGCATAAAAAACTGCAATAAAGGATAAAGGAAAGAAAAGCCGCTGCTCTTGGGGGGGGCCCCCTAGCGGTCACGGGACCAGCAGCAGTCTCTCGGTCTCTTTGCAAAACCGGAAGTGAAATTCTGCTTCGTCTTTCAACAAACCAGAACAAGTAAATTATTAATCTTTATTCTTCCTGAGTTTCAAACTCATGTGATTTGACTGTACTTTGACAAAACTAATAAAAAACGGAGGAGAAGCAATGCTTATGTCAGCGATGTCAGCAAATAGAAACAGTTCTCGTAATTTGCTGCAACATGTGTAAAACAAATACAGGCATGCCTAAAATGTAAACTTAACATCTAACTTCATTTTATCTACAATATTTAACATTAACATTGAATAAAGCAGTGAACAGCATATTTAATTTAATGTGTAAGCTCTTTACCTCCAGTTGAAAACTCTGTGCTGGACGTCAGTCACTCGCGGTGCTGAATTTGCTGCGTCACGTTTACTCCCTCCTCCTCTCCGGTTCTGTTCTGCTGAGTCACGCTTTAGTTAGAGTCACGGGTCATGATTGAAAACAGGACGGTTCCGTGCTGCTGTTGCGGATTATGAACAGAATCACTCCTTATTTGACCAGGCTGTTAAAAAAAACGTAGTATTGATCCAAAACACGAGTTTTTATGAACGATATGAGAATATTTCTGAGTTTGGTAATAAAAATAAAACCAAATTTGTCTTCAATCTATCACAGCCCCCAGAACTAGTTTTTTCATTGCTTTGTCTTGATGATTATTGGAATTTAAATCTGCAAGCCAGCTAATTTTCAGAAATGAGTGACAAAAATGACAGTTTTGTGGTATAAAAATATATAAATGGTTCAAAATTAGTAATAAACCAGGTTAAAAATCATTCCCAACATTTCTCTTGAATTACTTCTGTTCTGATTTGGATACTAACAAAGATTTCTAAGACTCACTCAAATGATCCAAAAATTGAGACCCCAAATCTCTGATGAGTAAAGAAGAAAACATGGATGCAGAGAGAGACAGAAAGTTTAAACCTTATCTTCCATCAGCTAGAACCTTTTACAATGACTCACTGATGAAACACTGAGTTACATTAAATTCCCCTTCCAGTGACTGAAGTTCAATTCAGTTTCCAAACGAGTCTTCTGGAGAAAAAAACAGATGATGTCGATTTTACATCGGAATTTTGGTTAATAAACTTTAGTCCCTCAAATGAATCAACATATTTTCTCATCCAGCTTAAACTTTGCTGTAAAAGCTCAATCAAATGGCAAGTCTCAGCTATGCAGTGTTCTTGGAAACTGCATGTTCAGGTTTTCACATTAAAAAAGAATCTATCAGTCTGTAGACAAACATTACTTTTCACATTTCTGCAAGTGTCATTTTAGATATTCTAAGAAAATCGCTTATAATTCCCAGAGTATCATCTATTTCAGTGTTTTATGTCTTTGAACAGAACTAACGATGTGGTCGAACATAAACAAATAACTCTAAGTACTTGAAGCTGAACAGAACAGATCAGCGCTGCAGTTTTCTGTATATTAGCTCATAGTTTTGGTCCTCTAACACGAGTGCAGCTTTTTTTATCAAATACTTTCATATATTCCAAAATGTTCAGCTTTAATCCAACAGCTGACTGATCCGGTGTAATTTTACCAAAATCCAAACACTTTCCATCCCAGGATTTCTGGTCAGTTCGAGAGTAAATAGACACAATCTTAGAAAGCAGCTTTTTGTTTTTCTGTGACTTAGAAAATAACATACATGTATCTGGGTTTTCGTTGTATTTCTTGCCCTTCTAGAACATTTTTTACTGTTAGACTCAGCAGTTACGTGACTGTATGTTCGTTTTTCTGGTTAAAATCACAACACGGTGCAGCCATGACGTTGTTTCTCTCACATGAGTTAATGTTTCAACACTTCCTCCTACTCAAGTCTCACGAAATGTCATTGTCATGTTTAGGATTTGCTCCTCCTCTCATCTGGTTTAACTTTGGAATCTAAAGTTGCTCTGTCATGTTTAGCGCTCAGCCTCCTCCCTTCCTCAGTCATTGGAACTCCCGTCGTCCCTCCTTCTGCTGCTGCATCATGTTAAATCTCAGCCCCTCCTGCTGCCTCTGCTGTTGCTGTGTCATGTTTAGCTGAAGCTTTGTGACTGTGTTCCTGTTTTCAATAAGAGGGAAAGGGGAGGAGACAAATGGAACAGAGTATAAAGGAAAGAGAGGAGCACAACCAGCTTCACAGTAAAAAGAAAAGGAGAGAACAAAGACTGAATCAACACGCCGAGAGGAATTTATTACAACTGGTGAGTAAAATATCAAACTTTAAACCCTTTTAAACATCATATTTTTACTTTTAAGAACATTTTGCTTATTTCTTAAATCTCCTAAATCCATTTTTTGATACTGTAAGGTGATTTATTTGATGTAAAAACACATTTCTAACAGTTTAAATCTTTTTCAGGACCACGATAGAGATGGAGAGGAAAACTCAGACGACAGCTGTGCAGATGACTGACAGGTTAGAATCGACTGCTGAGATTTTTCACATCATTAAATCATCTTTTCTGCACTTTTTTAACTAGTCAGACTGTTACATCACTAAGACTTTGAGTTTGCAGATCAATTTTTATGATTTTATGGGTTTTGTATCTTTTTTTTAAATCACACTTTTTTCTATTTTGTAGTTTTAGTCGCTGTGGAGGCTTAAGAGCCGCTTTTTGAAATTTTCATTGAATTCAGTTCCATTTTATTTTCAAAGTCCCAGTTTGGAATAAAGTAATTTCAAGGCACTTTATGGAAATATCAAGTTAATCAATAGAAATAAAACATTTCCTATCTTTTTTAGTTTAGTTTAGTTTATTTATTTGAGCAGTTTACATTTTCTTATTACAGTACAAGTCAAATTTTTTTTTGATATAATGTAAAGCTCAAAAGGAGTAGGCTGAAGCAAGATTGCTTATTTTTGCCTACATCCTGTTCAATATTCAAAATCCATGCATTCAAACTTAAACAAAAATAAATAAACCAAAACCAAAAAAAAAACAATTACATGTTAGAAATGCAAGGTTAAAGGTTAAAGCCACAACTTTTTCTTTTAGAGAATAACCCTTATTTCCATATGGCTGATCTCATTTCTCTACCATTTAAATGTACATATACATATGCATTCTATTCTAATCTGATAGGGTTGACTCAGTAATTCATGTTGTGTTATCATGTATTTTCTCTTTCAGAGACCTGTCGGAACAAATCAAAAAAGTGACCAAAGACAGTCACGTCAGAGCCGAAAACACAGAAATGATGTTGAGCTTCCAGCGAGGACAGGTCACACTTCCACAGTACAAGGTAAATAAATGTAAAATGTTGAGTAAATCTTCTCTTTATGGGATTGTGGCTCTTTATTTTACCTCCATGCTCTTCCTTCTCTGCAGCTTCTGCTGTGTTCCCTGTATGAGATCTACCAGGCGTTGGAGGAAGAGATGGACAGGAACTCCAACCACCCTGCTGTCGCACCCATCTACTTCCCTGCTGAGCTGGCCAGGCTGAAGTCCATCAAGGCAGACCTGGAATACTTCTATGGTCGTGACTGGAGAGAGAAGATTGTTGTCCCTGCTGCCACTAAGAGATACAGCCACAGACTCAGACAGGTAGATTTATTTTAACATGTTTTAAACATACAATTCATTCATTTTCTACTACGGTGTTAAAACACTTTGTTTGTATTCTTCAGATTGGGAAAGAAAACCCAGAGTTTCTGGTTTCCCACGCTTACACCCGTTACCTAGGCGACCTTTCTGGAGGGCAGGTCCTTGGTCGAATTGCCCAGAAGTCCATGGGGCTGAAGAGTGGTGAGGGTCTGTCTTTCTTTGCGTTTCCGGGAGTTTCCAGTCCCAACCTGTTCAAGCAGCTGTATCGCAGCCGGATGAACAGCGTGGAGCTGACGGAGGAGGAGAGGAACGGCGTGCTGGAGGAGGCCGTCAGGGCCTTCGAGTTTAACATCCAGGTGAGGGGGCGGGGCAGAGAGATGACACACAACATCACCCTTTGTGTTGATGTCATTATTTTATTATATTATGTATGATTCGTTTCAGGTCTTCGACGACTTACAGAAGATGCTGAGTGTTCCCGAAAATAAACAGCAGGATTCTTCACTAAAATCTAAATCAGTTAATGCTACAACACTCCAGATGTCAGGAACCACTTCACCTCTGATCAGGATGGTCCTGGGACTCTTCGTTGCCCTGGTTACCGTCACTATGGGACTCTATGCATTCTAAAACAATTCTAAATCTAATTTAATTTATTTTATCTTTGCTTTGGCAGTGCAAAGAGTCCAAACCCTGTATGTAGAATCAAGACGAGTCTTAAAACGTGCAATTTAACAAGATTACACTTTGTTTATATACATTGATCGAAAACTGTACTGGTTTTTACAATCACACTGATCTGCAGAGGGCATTAAATGTGCAATACTTTGAAACATGTAGATATTTTCAATAAACTATTTTGTTAAATGAACTTTCATCCTATTTGTTTTTTATTTTAGTTTAGTTTTCACTCATGTGGAATGTTTGAGAGTACAAAAAACAAAGTGAAGCTCACGTGAGACAAAGACTGTCGACATCCAAGGATTAAACATGAAACAGACAGAAAATAATTAGTTATTCTCATTTATTGTGGTTTTATAAGCTTTCCAAACGCTGTGCACTTTTAGCATACGTACATTATAAATTAAAAGACATAGATTGTTCTAACCAAGCAGCCAGCTTGGTGTCAGACCTGTTTCACACCAGTATTTGTGTCCTCCTAGAGGAAAACTAAAAACAAAGTCAACATGATTGTACTTCACATGAACTGGCTTACATCATTCTTTTAAAAAGGCACAGTGAGTGCACAGTAAATCACAAATACCCTCTTACTCCATACAGTTCATATTTCTCATAACTGAAAACTTGCTTTACATTCAACGTACATTCCTTTTCAGGGATCTACGGTACACGCCTTCATCATTTCACTTGTTTGAGAGAGAGAACGTATCTGACAACAAAAGGCAAGAGAATTAGATGCTACCTTATTCAAAAACGTTTGAAACAAAAATTCATGAAAACTGAAAAAAGTAATCGAGTTTAAACCAAAGAAACAACTAGTAAGACTGAAAATGTAAATTCCCAGTGTTACCTGATGTTTCCATCTTCAACAACCGTTTCCTCAAACACTAACATATATCACAACTAGGCAGAGCGTGTGAGATGAGAGGGAGCCCAGCATACTGTGTTTTTAATGTTAAACTATAGTAAAGTAAATATAATGTATACTGTGAAAAGGCAAAATGACAATTACATTTAGATAATCGGTTTAAAGAAAAAAAGTCTAAATTCTCTGCAACATAAAACAGATACTAACTTTGAGGTTGAATGAAAGTATTCATTGCACTGCAGATGAGAAAAGCAATAAGATTTAACATCCCCGTTTGAAGAAAAAGAAACACCTCTTATGGAAAGTTGAAGGGTTACGTGTCAGAGCAGCCACCGTTTGAAACGTCTACACAACACAGTTATTTCACCACATCGTTTCAGGGCTGGTTTGGACAAACAGCATGTGATGGAGATACATTCTCCTCACTGGTGTAAAACAATGCACATTAATCAAAAGGGGAAAATCCTCTGAAAATATTAATGTAAACCTGAAGTGAAACTGTCTTGTAATAATGCTATTTTTATAAACTGGGTTTCTTCATTTGTTTTGGCACATTTTTCTGCTGCAGAAGGCAAACAGATGCATATCAGACCTGTACAACGTTCCATAGCAGGAGTTTGTGACACTTGTGTGCGTTTCCAAACACCCTGCAGATACCTGCTTAACATGACTTCACCTTGGCTTCCTGTTTGAACAACTAGGGCAGTTTTGGTTAAAAAGGTGCAGTTATTTGTAGGCTGGAGCAACCACTAGGGGGTTGCTCAGTTGGTTTCATAAGAGGAGAGCAGGGCTGCATCTACAGGCTCCATGCAGGAGGGACAGGTGAAGGAGCGCATCAGCCAGCGGTCAATGCAGTCTACATGGTAGATGTGAAGGCAGGGCAAGAACCGAATGGGATCTCCATACTCAAAATCCATCATGCAGATCACACACCTACAAGATGGTGGATAACGTATTGGCAACTCATTTATATAATGCAGACAAAAAAAGAGATTGAAAAGATAAAAAGGAACAACCAAATAAAAAAAATATATATACAGGTTTGCCATGATGTCATTATTTAAGACTTACTCTTTTACTTTCTTATCCGAGGGATCAGAGCCTGGATCAAAGACACCTCTGGGAAGATGATGGATGAGTCCAATACGCTGTGCTATTCGGATCTGCTCTTCCTCGCTGAGCTGGCTGGCCAGACGACTCTCACCTGGGGTGGGATGGAAGACCGGCACTGGTTGGGTTTGCTGCTGGAAAGGAAGGAAGTATCTGTATCATCTTCAACAGCAGCGATTAAAAGCTGACAATAACACCAGGGAAGATGTTTTCATATAAACCTTGTTCAAAAGTCCTTTTAAAATCAAAACTAAAAGGTGGTTTACTGGGTTTTTTCAGTGTTTATACACTAGAGCAGTGTTTCCCAACCCTGGTCCTCAAGGCACACTGTCCTGCATGTTTTAGATGTGTCCCTGCTCCAACACGGCTAAGTTAAATGAGCAAATTACCTGATAACTTGGCTTTTGTTGTCTGGTATTTTGCTCATTTAACTCAGCTGTGTTGGAGCAAGGAAACATCTAAAACATGCAGGACAGTGTGCCTTGAGGACCAGGGTTGGGAAACACTGCACTAGAGAGCTGTATACAGGATACACTTTCCCAAATAAGTTTCCAAATACTCAATGAGGTGGAGACAAGATGTTGCTCATGTAGAACAGCAATAAAATAAGTTGGACTCGTCTTCTGAAAACAAAAAAAGTTTTTTTTTTTTTTTAAATAGATGGAATCAGCTGCATAAGTACACTACCTCAAAGTTTAACACATCAAGATATCCAAATCTTAACTGACTTCTTTCTGACACTCTAGAAAGACTGATTATGATTTTGGATTTGATTATTTTTCTAATATATTTGTAACTACAATGTAGAATCGAATGCTGTGAATGTCTTTGGCAGGGTGCTCTGATTAAGAGCTATTTTAAAGACTAAAAAAATTTTTTTTTCACTACATGATCTTCGCTAAAATCAGATCTGACTTATACCGAAATATTTCTTCCTGGAAATAGTACAGAATCTTATGACACAATGCTATAACAATGTTACAGAATGTCTTCATTATGTGAATAAATAAATAACTGTAATTAAACTATGCTACATCATTTTTTTATTATCCAATATATTTGTAATCGCTATAGTAATAATAAGACAATTCTGTTAAAAAAATAAATCATTGACTTCACATAAAGCAATAACATGACCAGTGAGGCCCAGGAGGTGTCATGAATCCTCGGGCTGGATTACAGCTGAGACCCCGGCTGCTTACCTGGTAGGGCGGCGGCGGCTCTCCGGGCAGGCTGCCCCCCTCGGACTCGTTTAGGAGCGAAACGTCATCCGCACCTTGTGAAAACAGACAGTTCCCCATTGACCTGAGACCACCATGAGGGAATGTAACTTCTTTCTGTAGTCAGAAGCAAAAAAAGTGAGCTTTTGTATGAACTGCTTAGCTTAGCTCAAAGCGGTTGTTAGCTAGCAGTAAAAAAAAAAATCCGCACAAGCGTCAATTTTAGTCAATTTACCGCACAATAGAGACTCACAGAAACTCTGACAACAACAGGTGGTACAAATGGGAACCGTAATTACAAGATGACGTTATGCGCCCAGCTATATGTTGTGTTTACATAAACACAAGTCGGAAATGTCGTTTTAAGGAAGTCCAACATTACATTTTCGCTTTTCAAACTAAAAGCAGAAAGACATTAGAACGACCTGCAACAGTCTGCATCTATCATCAGGCATGTAGTTTCACAGGAGAGTAGCAGCCAGCACCAGATAAATCTAAATAAATGACCATCAATATTGTGCTGTTAGCAATACACAAAACAAACAGGAAGAGAGAACGTCTGACGTTGCCATGTGCAGCGGGGCAGGAAACAGTATACCTTGCTCTCATAGGCTAGTTTGTTAGCCCATCCAGCAATTCAAATAATGAATATGAACGAGCTGCTGCCTGAAGCTTGACGGAACCAGACAAATTTTGATGCAGACAGATTAAAAGGTCTGTTAATCAGTGTTTCCTAACTTTTGGCCTCTTTAAAGATGATCCAGATGCAGGAACAAAGTCTCACCAGTGCAGAGCTGCTCAGGAATGGCTGCAGGCAGGTGTGGGAACATCTGCACACAGTGAGGTGAAGACGTCTGGAAGATGGTCTGGTGTCAAGAAGAGCAGCAAAGAAGCTGTCTTTCTCTAAAAAAAAGCATCAACAGACTGATATTCTGCATGAAGTCCAGTTAGTGGACTGATGAGGACTGGAGTCAAGTCATTGTATCTGATGAAGCTCTTTTCTGATTGTTTGGAGCATCTGGTAAAAGGATTGTCCAGAGAAGAACAGGTGAGCGTGACCATCAGTCGTGTGTAACAGTAAAACATCCTGAGATCATCATGTGTGGAGCTGCTGCTCATCCAGGGAGTCGACTCATTCACAGCCATGAATAAAGAAAGTTACCAAAACTTCCTCCAACACAAACTTCTTCAACCATCCAACAACAGTTTGGTGAAGAACCTTTTCCAGCATGATGGAGCTCCGGATCATCAGGACAAAGTAACTAAGTGACTCGAGGAACAAAACATTTAAATTTTGGGCCCATGACCAGGAAACTCCTCAGACCTTAATTTCATTGAGAACTTGATGTCAATCCCCAAGAGGCGAGAGGACAAACAAAAACCCAGTAATTCTGATAAACTCCATCATCGATGATGAAAGAATGAGTTGCATCAATCAGGATTTGGACCAGAAGTTGATTGACAGCAGGATGAACTGCAGGTCTTTAAGAAGAAGGTCCAACACTGTAAATATCGACTCTTTACATCACAGGTGTCAAACTCCAGGCCTCGAGGGCCCCTATCCTACATGTTTCCCATGTTTCTCTGCTTCAACAAACCTGATTCAGATGAATGGACCATTAACAAGCTTCTGTAGGATTTGCTGAAATGCAAAGGATTTGAATCAGGTGTGTAGAAACAGGGAAACATCTAAAACATGCAGGATAGTGGCCCTCGAGGCCTAGAGTTTGACACCCCTGCTTTACATCAACATGATGTAACTGTTAATAAAAACCTTTGAAACTTATGAAGTTCTTGTAATTAAACTTTAATACAGAAACAACTGACACAAAGCTCTAAAAATACTGAAGTAAAAAAATTTGGAAAAAATATTTCTATCGTTCTTAAAACGACTTGAGTTGAGGTGTGGTGATCAAATGTTCATGATACTAAAGAGGAATGAAACTACAGTGCAGTCTCGCTTTGTTGCTATAGGTAACTGCAAATTAATAGTCTTAAGGATTTCTGGAAAAACAATAATTATAGTATTAAAATAAATATGATGAAATTCTGCAACTTTATTTTGAAGAGTATTACCGGAAGTCGATTGTTGACGTGCAGCCAATGAACGAATTGGAGGCACTTTCTCGGAAGAAAGTTGATGTTCACCTCTCGCGTAGCTTGTTTTCATCTTTCATTGTTTCCCAAAGAGCTAAACATGGTGAGTAGAGGAAGATGAGACTGCTCAAGCTTTTCATCTCAGGTTTTTACTTCACTTTGTGTAAATATAGAAACGCCATATTGTCTGTCTGTTACTGTGTCTCCATCATCTGCTTTTACTTACACGTGTTACCTGTTTTCTCCAGGATTTATGTTCGTGTACCACGTTAAATTAGTTCGGTTTCTTAAACTTCAAACATCTAACTTTATATGGTATTTATTTTAAATACTTTTATTACAATTCTTAGCCGACTTCCTACAGTTATTTTGGCGTGGACTTTTCTGTCCTATTGCTCACATAGGAACAAGCAGAGGTGTCAGAAGTAGAAGTAGAAATCCAGTCCAGGAGCTATTCCAACTATCAATAAACCAGCTGAATTCGATTAGCACAGCTCGTTTACCAGGTAGATGAGCTAGTTAGTGAAAACACCTGTTCTAGATGTACAGGCAGATCCAAAAACATGGCAGGATTTCTGCAGGATTTGTGCTTTTTTTTACTTTCTACTTCTACTTTTGACACCTCTGGGAACAAGTAAACATCACATAAATCTTTGCAGAATCATAACAATCTTCATGATGTCTGCATGCTGCTGTTTACATGTCTTGTGATCACAGCGAGGATCACAGTAAAGTGTAAAAAAAAAATGCTGGTAAAAGGTCCGCTCCGACAACTTGGAGTTTTAAAAATATCACAGGGGCATGGTAAGGGTCTGAGATGTTTAATATTTTTTAATTTCTCAGTATATAAAATAATATCTTCCTTTTTAAAATTGGAAGTAAACTCAGACGGAGTAAAATCACAGCTGGTACTGTTCATTTTGATGACGTTCATGCCTTCCAGCATGGCGCCTGCGCTCAGAGAGTCAAGTGGCGTCCAGAGCTTTGTATCAGTTGTAGTAGAAGTAAAGGAAACATTTAACCCTGCATTAGATTGGCTTTAAATAGTCAATTTTACCCTAGCAACAGCAATGAAAAGTTGAAATTATTCAACTTTCTGGGATCGTGTCACAGGTCTGCAAGTGCACGATACATGAACGAGCACAAAATTTCAGATGCACAATTTTCATGTTTCGCTTAGCAGGAGGAAGATTTGCAGATATCTCTTTGTTGCTCATGCCCCATTGAAAATGAATGTGAAGAGAGGTGATGTTGCTTCCCATGTGTACAGCCCATAATGCTGCCCAAACTCGCCATCAGTTTATACATCTGTGATTGTTACTGTTAACAGTTTATCTTTTATTTATGATGCTGATGGAGGATCATATGCCGGTGACGGGGGTCGAACCCTGATCTTTCAAGTGAGGGGCGAACTCCCTCCCCATGAGGCTACAGCTGCCCACTGCGGATCATGTTTCAGTTTACACAACAACTAATTAAAGAATCAGGTGTCAGTCTGTGGCTTGTTGACTGAATCAAAGGATTCAAATGGTGCTTTCATTAATTGTATTATCTTTACGTTTAGGAGATGGTTAGTCCACCGCCTCCTCCACCTCTACCTCCACCTCCACCCCGTGTAAAACCCCCCTTCAAAGTCCGTCCTACACCAACTCCTCAGGCTTGTGCAATACCATTTTCTCCTGGAGTAACATATTCAGTCCAAGAGACCAATGAGCCGCTGGATTTACAGGTAAATGTCTCGATTTCAAGTGGTAAAGACCCTATAAAAGTGTCCCAATGACATTCCTGTCCATCCAGGGTGGAGCAGCTTCCGCCCAGTTCCCAGAACAGAATGGACTGGTGTCTCCACCCCTACAAGCACAAGAGGACAGTCAGTCTGATGATGAGGAGAAACACTACCCAGTGCAGGAAACAAACCCTGCACCACAAGAAAATGAGAGCCCACGGGTACGTTATGTTTATAATAAACACTTTGTCTTTTGCTTAACAGATATTTTGGGTTTAAGGAAAATGACTTACCAGGAAATCCTTCTTTTCATCTCCAGAACTTTGAGATTGCAGATTACGGAGATCAACATGGTGCGCTTGGTCAGATGAATGAAGCTGAAGACGACTTTCTGGCATTGGGCTCTTAAATTACTTTAAGCACATCTTTTAATGTTGAATTACACATTATTATCAGCAGCAGTTTATACTGAAATGCTAAGAATTCCTTCATTTTCAGTTCAACCATAGAAAGTTGGCTCTGATCACTTAAATAAACTAGTTTATGAATCCTGAGTATCACATTTGGTCTAAGCTCTGCTTGAAGTTTTTAGAGGCTAACATTAAAGAAGTTATATCGCAAGGTTTGACCATTTATTGTAGTAATGGCTGGGTTCCATATTTATCACACATGTATGCTGAACAGATACTTAAATATATATAGGAGTCGATGAATTCCAGCTTTTGGTTGTGTCAAAATCCCAATAAATTGCCAACAAAATGCCTTTTTTCCACTCAGAAACTTTTAAGATTAAACAAGCCCAACTAATGAAGGTGGGATGTGATGGTGTCTCATGCCAAAGGTTAGGATAATACTTGAATCAAGTTTTGTGTGATAAAGTGTCATATTAGTGGTGCATAGTATCATAGCTTCATCACGTCTAGAGTGGATCCACATCATTTCCATGTTACTGCACTCAGCAGTGCACTAAGTGAAAAGCAGAGTTTGCACGTCATTGCAAGCAGCGTATCAGCTCAGCTGGTGGAGTGAGACAGGTGAACGCCAACTTTGATCGTTTGGCTGTTTTATCAACAAGACTGAAATCTTGCATGTTGTCGGTCCAGATCATATGCTGGTGCACCAGCAGGAAGTAAATCCAATGAAGGTTACAGAGGCGTGTTAGTCTCCAGAATCTAATAATATGAATGAGAACAGACCTATTTAACAACGGGTGGAAGAAAAATTACTGTTAATGCTGGAAACTTTTTTGAAAGTTTGGTTGCTTTGTGGCTTTTTGGTTCACATTTGTGCCCCTTTTCCACTAGGGTCGGTATGGTACCGAGCGGGTTGGGTCAGCACAGGCCAGAACGGGTTGGTTGTGTTTCCATTACCATCTCGAGACATATATGAGGGCATGGGTGTGCTCAGCTTTGCAAATGATGCGAAAGGTCCGTGATGTCATTTGTGATTGACACAAGAGAAGTAAACAAACGTGGACGTGCGCATTGAGAGCAGGAAACAATGATGGAGGACATCAAGGTATTTTTGTACTCCGTACTCGGACTGTTGCTTTTTCTGAAGAAAAAGCTTTGTGCGTGACATGCGACAAGACGTTGCATTTGAGATCGAACAGGTGCGATTCAGTGACATGGCTTCACTGCAGACCGCCAGGCCAATCAGTGGCTACCACTACGTAGGTAGGCGTGTGACTGACATCACTTTACTGGACCAAATCAGTCCATAGGTGGGCATGTTGGGTCGCTTCTATACGCTTTGGACCGAGACAGACGTGGTCTGAAAAAAAGGGGTCGGACCTGAAAATGGTAATGGAAACATGCCAGAATGGGTCTGAACGACCCTAGTGGAAAAGGGGGAAACATTTCTGGCCAATTTTATTAGATAATAGTATTTTGTGCACCTTTCTGAAGAGCTACAAGTACTTCCATCATCTCTATTAAGCTGTTCTGTTAAATGTTTTACTCCATATTTCCAGAGAAAACATGAACATTTGTTTAAATGTGAGATTTTTTATGTTTGACCCTTGACAGTTACTAGTAGAGCATCATCTACTTCTTTGTTAGTTGAGCTACAAACTACAAAGTCTTTTGTTATACTTGCTGGTTTCTCAGATTTTGGACAATAATGCAACACTTCCTTTCTGAAAAATACAAGAGAAACTAGAACCAGACCAGTTGCAAACAAGGTACCTTCTGGTACTGCCTGAAATATAACAAAGTACTGAACTATGTGTGTTTGGTAAGGGAACATATGGTGTTTGCAGCATATGGTGTGTTTGCAGCTGAGACATGTTTGTAAAAACATTTACACACCAAGCCGACACTCGGCCCTCGAGAACATCTGGAGTGTGTGTGAACGTTTGTCTCATCTTTCAGTGTGTAACACTCCATCTGTACTGTTGGTCTCTGTTGATGGTTTTTTTAAATATGTTAAATTAGTGTCGGGGCAGTCAGAAAGATCATTGTGATTGGCTGCTTGGTTAAATGACTTACCATTGACTGTCTGTTAAACAGTGAAGTAACGGACTAAAGGATGGTTATCACTTTCATTTGAAGATGTTTGTTTTAATTAGCTCATGTGTTTTAAGAAAATGTGCAATACATTTAAAATACATAGAAAATGTGTTGAACATCAGAATCCTTGTTTAAAAGTTAACATTTTTTGACCAACAAGAACTAAATGTTTTTATTTTTAAATGTACGTAAAATAAAGTTCAAACTATTGAAACCCATCAGTGCTTTGATTTCCTGTTTTAAAGAACGAAAACATAAATGTATTAAAGTCAGAAAACAGCTGGAGAGAGCAGACTGCTAACATGAGCTGCTCGGTGACAGTCTGCTCTGTGCAGGTGTTTTCTGGCTTTAAAGTACATTCATATGCATTAATAAGGAGTAATTAAAACATTTCCCGTGATCCTCAGTGCTCCCAAAATCGAATCATTCCCAACCTATCCTGAAAATCCATTCATAACATTTCAAATCATTTTGTTAAAAAAGATTATGAAAGTGCGTCGGCTGCTCTGTGTGGTTTGTACTGGAGTGACTTTAGCATGTTTACAGTGAAACAGACATCAAGTATGTTAAAGTTGAATATGGAACATTTTCATAAGAAGCTATATTTAAAAAAACAATACCTCCACAGGGTGTTTAGAGGGGTGTAGAATGACATTACAGTTCTTCTTTTAAAAATTACATTTGAATTAAAATTAGAGATGCAACAATACCACTTTTTTCAAACCGATACGATACTGATACTTGGATCTGAGTATTTACCAATACCGAGTACCAATGCCAATACTTCTACCACTCACCAAAAAATACAATGAATTGGAAGACAGGTTTTATTTTTTTCTCTGCTTTTTACAACAAATGGTGAAATATCCAAATTTTCCATGAAAATATAACAGAGTTTCCACATTTTAAGTATCGATTCACAAATCGGTTGACTGATACGAATACATTAGAATGGTATTGGTGCATCCCTAATTAAAATATAATAAAATATTGATCTTGATGGACACGATGTTGGCATTATGTTTACATATACCAGCTAATAGTGGCGCCATTGCAGGTTGCCTAATACGGTAAATATTCCGAGGATGGTGCTGTGGAAAATTGCGGAGTCGGCAAGTCAAGCAGCTGCTTCAGAGCCCTGGAGATTTCGTTATCCTTCTCAGAAAAGGATCGACCAGAAGATCAAAAACCAGAGTGAGTTTAGGTGAAGCTACAATAGATGGAACCAAATAAAACATTTTCACTGCATCAAAACGCACGTGGAAATGTTGAACTTACATTCCGACGGCTGGAAACCGTGTTCGGTTGTTGCAACTACAACATCCACACACTAGATGTCGCTATAGCGCACATGTTCCATATCCAACTTATAAAATTTGCACTTGAGACTCAAAAGGAAGTCGTGAAGAAGTGAGACAGAAAAATAAGACCAACACTCTAACAATCATGTTACTTTCAGATTAACCTAGAAGAAAGTGACGCTAAAGATAATCCAATAGGAAAGAAAGAGCTGACTTTTTCAAAATGATTATTACAGATTTTTTTCCCGAGGCATCAAATGAAGACATGACAGCATTGGTACAGTCAAGAACATCCTTTTTATTCAATTAGGTGCTGCTCTTCTCAAACTGTTTTTCTTCTTATGGAAAAGAAACTGTAATTAACACATGCATTTCACCTAGAGCCCTGGGGGTGTTTTCTGATCTGAGGGCTTTGAAAGAGGTGCAGAAGAGCTGGGAGTCATGGGTGGGGGTGATGGGGTGGGCTGTGGCGCTGCCTGTCTCATCAGTAACCATACACATTTAATAAGATAAAGACCAAAAAAAAAAAGAACAAAAGACTGGGAGCAATCCCGCATGAGGTGGTCAGAGGAGAGAAGTGGAGGGACTTTCCCGAAAACTCCTAAACAATCCGAGGGTTTCGGGTTTCTGCTGGCTTTTTAGTGATCTGGTTGGTGTGAAATTACTGGCTAATACTGCTGAGGGTGTCACTGTGTGAAACCCTTAGTAAACAATAATAACTCACAATGATAAAAAGTTTTCTTTGAGCTGACATGAGATTTAATTCAAGAATTTCAACCCTCCTCTTTCAGCCTCATGTAGGACAAATCCAGTTATAAGGTGCTTGTAGCTTTTATGTTACAGTCCAAAGCATCCTCAAAGACATTTTACCCTGATAGCAAATATAGAAAAAAAATAAAAATGAAAACAAAGGGGAATAAAATAATGCCAAAATATAAATAGCTAAAACAAAATAGGAAGCTCTCATCCTTGTCTGAGCAGCCTCTTACCAACCTCCCAAAGCACTTCATACAGCCCTCTCAGTCCCAACGGGTTCCTCTGTAAACCTCTTTTACCGAACCCTTCGACTCTGTCATCTCTACCTAACCCACCCAAAGACACCCCCAAAAAGCCCCCCAGCATAATTTGTTCACTTACATTAGCTGCTGAATGGAGAAGCTGAAGAAGATGGGTATGGTAATACAATGTGAAGCATACAGACAAGAATAACATGTGAGCTAACTGCATTCTGCTCCGACAAAAAGTTCCTCTGCAATTTTTTTTTTTTCCTTTTGACCCTCCGTCCTCCCATCAGCAGAGAGGATGGGAGAGAGAGAGAGAGAGAGAGAGAGCAAGCAAGAGACGGAGAGTGACGGACACACAGTTACAGACTACTCCAGTGTCTAAGAGAAAACAGACAGTGGAGACAGAGGAAAAGAAAAAAGCAAGAGTTGAACAAGAACAAGTTTTTTTGCCTTTTGTTTTTTTTTTCTCCTGTCATTTATCAATAAAAAGTAAAATAACTAATTCACACCAGTTTCCTTTTATACTTTACAAAGGCACATATCTATATATCTATATGTACAGAGAGCGGCATCTCTCTCTCGTTATATATATATACATACATATAGATAGATAGATACTCAGCTTTGAAAATGAAGAAAGGTTAGCGGGGAGGATGGATGGGATTCATTTAGAAGCTGGAGGGAGAAGCTGTAAACTGCAACCTCAAGCTGATCGAAAAAATAAAACAAGGGGTGATCTGATTTACAAAATGGAGTCTGTGAACAAAAGGCACTTTCAAGGGACGACCTTTACTGCTGGGAAACTATACACTACAGCACGAGCACTATAAGAATCATTTACAGAGGAGGGGGTGGGGGGGAAGGGGAGAGGCTCACCTTGCTGACTGGTTCACAAATGGCTCATTTATGCCTGATTATAATTTTATTTTTTTCTGCTTCTCGTATCTGTACAGAAGGACCTGCTTAACTTCACGTTAACATCGGTAGTTTCTCGCTAGCACTTCTCACAAGGCAGGGAGGAACTTGACTTGTTGATGCATAATAATGATAATAAAACTGAATTAAACTGGGAGGGTTGATTTGTATTTGCTGGTGAGTTTCAGGCAGTTAAAGGCCAAGTTTTTTGTTCAGGTTAGACAATAGAAATTATTATTTTTTTCTCTCTAAAATGCTTTTTGTGCCTCAACATTACCGAACCTCTCCCCATACTAAGTACAAAGAATACAAAGAGAGGAATAATGGTGTTTCCTAAATGATTCATTATTTTTGTTCATTCATTTATAATGTAATTTTTAATGTTGAAGCACCAGTTTTCTGATGATAAATTCTTATTTTTTTTAACGTTGTGTAGATTTTTTTTTTTCCTTCAGCCCTCCCACAATTTTATAAACAAATGATTACACGTTAAACATAAAAAAAAAAAAAAAAAAAAAAAAAAAAAA
>SSNP01000156.1:67418-142581 GCA_006937955.1 Pachypanchax playfairii | reverse complement strand
AAAAAAAAAAAAAAAAAAAAAAGAGACAAAGGAAGTAAAATCAAATACCCCCAACTTACAAAGACTAGGTTTTCTCATGGCCCTCTAGTTTAGAGTCCTGGAGCTTATGGACTTGAAACAAATACTTTTTTTTTTTTTTCTCTTTTCTCTTAACTTTCTTAAAAATCTCTAACAGACAAACACAATGATCTACCCAATGCATTGCACGTGGCTCAATCGACACATAGTTTTCAATAATAATACTTTCCATCAAAAAACAAACACTTTTCTTCAAACCTACTGTCGATTTCTTTTTTTTTTTTTTGACATGATCATCCAGGTATCATGATGCTGTACTGCAGATGGCGTGTGTCATTTGATTTGTAACAGTAAGATGATGTTACTGAAACGGGTCGTGTGTGAGGGGGAGGGGGGAGTGAGAGCTCAGAAAATAACTAGACTGCCAAAAAGCTGATGTAGTAAAAGTTAAAAAGGAGAATATATCATAAATATATATGTATAACATCTCTTTCTCTGTCTTTACACAAAAAAAGTTGCAGTCTTTTATAAAGATTTGTCCTGGGCCAATAGTTTCCACAACACCAACATCCCCTGTAGCTTTAGCTTATAAGCAGGAAGAGAACCTGAAGTTTATTACTAATTGCATGAAGGGAATAAAGAGGCACTTCCATATATTGTTATAGTCTCGATGTACATAAAACTAATGTTTCTAACGAGGCTGAGAGTGACTCACAGCTGTTTATTATCCCTGCAAAACAGAACCAACAGCCAGGCAGTCCAGTTATTTTTTGACTTATTTGATGAATTGTGTCAAGATGAGAATAACTGCATTTTTTATGCGAACATTTACATAAAAAATAGATTTCAAATTAAAGAAACAACACTTAAATGAATGAAAAACCATTAACAAAGGCAGTTTGGAGAACCAAATATAAAGGCTTCCCTTATTTAATCAATATCAGCTTGCCTGTGGTGTAAGTGTGCATTTTAAATGTGCGTGTGTGCATGTGTTGTGATACAGCATGAAGCAATGCGAGGGATGCATGTGATGAGTTGTTGTTGTTGTTACTGTGCTGTCCATTTGTGAGAAATTTGAGAAACTGCTCTGGCTGTGCAACTAAAATCTGAGCGCTGTGCTTATTGAGTTACTGTAAACTACAGAAAATGATGTTATGACATGCAAGAGAAGGTTAAAACAATCCCAAGTAATGCAAACCTAAAATCAAGTCTGGAAAAAAAAAAAAAATGAAAGAAACAATCTCAAGAAACAAAATTAAAGCTGAAAATCTGAAGCTGATGCAGTGTGTGCGTGTTGAGCGTGTTTGTGTGTCTTGTGCAGATTCCAGGGCCGAGACGTTACCACAGCTTCATCTCTGCAGAGGCAGCCGGCCTCGGTTCTTTCCTTTTGTTTGCTCATCTGACCACTGATGTGCAGCACTTTTCATCCCTTATGTAAAAATTAATAGTGCATAGGTGAGGGAACGAAAGAGCACATGCAGAGTTAGTGTTATGTTTGTCTGTCGTGTCTTCACTTTCTTGCACTCGCCTCATGGCTATCTCTTCTCCCACATGTGGGACACCCTGACACCTTGACAGGTAAACAAAGACCAGCCACTTTAGTGCATATATGTCACACCATCAGATGGTGTCACCATGATTAGTCAATTGGAAATGAAAGATGCTCAGGGTAAAGCCAATCGAGCGGCACACAGATATGCAGCTGTGGTTACAGTCATGACCCTGAGCAGCACCGGGCTCCAGGTGGGATGTATATGGGCGGGGCAATGAGTGTCAGGTGGGACCCTGAACCTGGAGGAGAGATGAAGGTGCACAATCTTTTCAATTTGCACATCCATTTACCACTGCTTGTTTTTTGTTTGTTTTTTTTTTTTTGGGATCTCCCAGCCAGTGTATGGAGTTTCATTGTGTAGACAACAAAATGAAGAAAAAAATTATATATATATTTATATATGTGTGTATATAAAAGAAAGAAAAAAAAAAAGTTTAATTGGTCATTTGTCAGGTTTCTACACTTTGTTTTCTTTCAAAAGGTTTGTGAGACAGTTTGTCATCGTCCTCTTCTTCCTCCCTGCGTTCTGAGCGTGTCCTCTCAATCTCACAGAAGCCTCCAGCATGTAAAGGGGACAGGCAGTCCTATTCGGATCTCGTTGGTGTGGGAGTACTCCTGGGGTGCTGTGGATGGGGGGGGGGTCAGGTTCTGTAGTAGTACTTTCAATAGTGTTTGGCGTGAAAGACCTTTTAGTGTCAGAAGTTTGTTCGTAATCAGCGGTGATGGGTGCGTTTTCAGATTTCCAATTTCAATGACAAACATTTAGCTGTTGATTCAGAGAGGCCGTGTCAGAGGAACCAGGACTGTAAAGAAAGAAAAGATTTCATTAGTCTTCACGTCCTATTTACAATCAGCTGACTCAGCTGAGTATTTACTTGCAGTGTGCAATTAGTAAAACAGAAAGTTATGACAGAAAAGGAAGAGTTATGTATAATGTATACAGGATAGCATTTAATAATTCATAGACATGCTGGAAATCCAGAACTAAAAATATCCATCCAGAAATACATATTTGGTATAAACCAGCTTTACATCCGTGGTTCCAAACTTGTTCAGTAAAGAAAACAAAAATCAGACAAAACTCAAAATTAAAATAGAAAAAAAAAAACTGCAAAAAATGTTTATTTTTAGTTTAGATGTTTCTGTTTTCTTTGACCTTTTTAAACTAGATCCTCTCTTCTTTTATAAAACAAATGTAGAATGATATTAAATATATACAGTGTTTGAATTTAAATGTTTTTACATGTTTAATACCTGATTTCAACTTTACAGACACATAAATGAATTTAAATCACACCAGGACTCTGACGTCTCTATACATCAGCCACTAGAGGGCGTCTTGTTACTCTTTTACAATATCTGTGGAGCTCAGTCATCTGAGAAATATTACAACTTCAGCCTCACTGATTGATTCTCAAATTGAGAGTTTTTAAACTAAGAATATAAAGATTTATGCTTCTACAGGGTTTATATTTCTGGTATCAGTGTATGTGGCATGTGGCTGAGCTGTCATTCACTAGCAGTTTACATGTAAGGTGATCCTCCTGACACGTCTGTATTCCGTGAGCCAGAACTATGTCAGACTACAATGTGAAGCAGCTACTCCTCGGATCAAGTTTCTCAGCTTGATAAGACGGCAGGGGTCGAGGCTCTGGCTCGGTCTGAGCTACTCTGGCTGCTGCTGACATTCCACAGCTTCAGCTTAGAGAAGAGCCATTCACAACACCTGTACAGCAAACTCTCTGTTGCCCCCCCCACCCCCAAATTTCCAGCTAAACTTCTCCACATTTGCCTTCCGTTAGTATTTGTTGATGACACCTCCCTCAGCTTGCTCCGACTTCCCTTCCACCCCTTCCCTTTTCCTCCCTTTACTCCAACTCTCCCAATGTAATCCTTGGCAGTGGACCTGGACACCCCCCCCCCACCAAACAACAAGTCCAAGTTCAACTGCCTATGACATCATGTCTGGTTGCTCCTGGCAACCAGACAGCTGGGACGTGACTGTGGACTGCAGGAAGCTTCAACTAACTCTGTCTTCTTTTTCCACCCTCCAGTTTTCGGAGGCCTTCACATATTTTTTTCATATTTTTCTACACTTACGTTCTGCATAGCCGAGGCGTCGCCACCAGAGAGCTCCTCAGACCAGCTTTTCTGTGCACGTTGCTGTGACACGAATGGGAAAACTCTCTCCTTCTGTCTTGGCTAGTTGGCTAGCAGGCCTCGAGGAGGTCTGGCAGGGTCATGGTCTGAACCTTGCCATATGCCAGAGAACAGCAGGACAGGCAGAGACCTCTGTGACTCACTCCATCTCAGGCTGTCGCTGACCTACTAGGCTCAGCTAACACAAAGCTAATCCTACCAAAGTCCATATTTTTCGGTCATTATTTGAAGCACAAGAAGAAGACGACACACATTCTGAGCCTCGTGGGTGTAAGATGTGAGTTTTACTCAGACACTCGTTTAGATCATGTTTGGATGAGAGCTGCATCTCTGGTCAGGCTGAAGAGCAGTGGGAGGAGAGAGGGAACATGGACTGCTGATGGACTTGTGGGGGGGGGGCAGAGCTTAGCCGATGAGGAATGCAGATTGGTTCCATGTGTGTGTGTGTGGGGGGGGGGTAGGAGAGCTAAGTTGGCTGCAGGCAGGTGCGGTTAGCCCCTAATGAGAAAAGTTGTGTTGATGATGGAAAAGGCCCAAAACACTGCAGCCTCGTGGCAGAGCACAGCTGAAGCTGAAACCACAATGTAGTGCAGCACTGGCCTCGGATGTTGCATTAATACACACTGTGGAGCCTTGTTGAGATAAATCAACACTGCTGGCACTGATTACATTCACGGTGGGGATCCTACTGTGGTATATGCACTGTAAACCAATACTGAAACTAAAGGCCTTGATACTTGGACAACACTCTGCTTCAGCACAGCTCCAAAAATCAGTAGATGGAATACATTTGTATATTTAAATGACCTATCAAAAAAAAAAACTCCTTTTCATTATAATCAGACCCTTAAAGAAAAAAAAAATCATGCTCATTTGATTAAAACATAAATAAAATCAGAAGTTGGATAAAACCAACAACTTGATCTCAAAACGTCAAATAGCTAAAGCTCAGACTAAAGCAGAGCAGTAGTTGTCTAAGTATGCCTTTATCTCATGGCCTCTGCTGTGAACTTCATGCTTCATTCAAACCCAGAAACCTGCAAAGTTGCATCTATACAAACAGCAGTGTGCAGACGAGGGCTCGCAGAGGGTGAGTAGAAAAGTGAAAAAGACACAGCGGAGGAGGAGGAGGAGGAGGGAGAGGTGGACATGTCGATGGTGAGTAAATGAGGGAGGCTGGCAGGGTACCTGAGTCTGCTGGGGGATATTCAGAAAGTTGTCCCGTGTTCCGATGCCGACAAACCGGTTGGGAGCTGTGGAGCCTGGCGTGGAGTATGCTATAAACAGAGAGATACAAGTGTGTACATGCTTTTACACACACACATACACACTCAGTCTGCAGTTGAGCTTCATGCCCTCACTATCATTGTGTTTATTATTTAACAGATAAGAATTAACCTGTTGAAACTTTGACTCGGTATTTCTGTCCAATGAGTTATTTGGTAAAAAACAAAAAGGGGAAATCTAAATCTTTACTGTCACCGTAGCGACCTGTTCAAACTGTTGGAGTTTTATTTTCTTTGAACTTTATATTTTGTTAAAAAGGGGCACAAAGCTCAGTGCTAACACGGAGAGGGTTTTAACTTTAAATCTAGTCACAGGCACTCCTCAGCAGCCCCTGATCTCACATCTGAGCTACTGGGATTTCAAAATAAAAGCACTGGAGAATCACCGTGGACTTCAAAACGAGGTGACTGAGGGCAGACACGTGTTCACCATCACTCAGTTACAGTTAAAAGGGATGAAGAGGTGCCTTTCCAACACAGTGACACTGCATTGTGATGACACAGGACCAAATTTAGGGCAGTTGTGCTCACGGGACTCCAACCTGACGGCTGAGCAGAACCTTGGCTGTGCTTGGACTGAGTGAGTAAAGGAGATGGGGGATGTGTAGGGGTGATAGTGATAGATCTGGGAACTGATGCATGTGTGACCAAATGATCTGCAGCTGTGTGTATGTATATGTGTGAGCCATGACCATTACTGAATAACAAACAACAGAAGAGGGGAAAAAGTGCAGAGATAACAGTCATTTAAATGAGGGAAATAAAGACAGAAAAATCCCATATTTATTTATATAGATGTTGATATAAATAAATAGGAGTGACATTTTAATCTGAGAGTGTAGACAGAAAGGAGAGGAGGGGAAGTTGAAAGAAAGGGAAGAGGAAAAAATAAAAGCCCCGGTTGCTCTTCCAGTGCCCCCTCTTGGTGTGCCTCTCCCATGACCCGACTCTGGTAGCTCACCTGTCTGGGAACCAACCGAAAGCTTCACCGCTCTCAGATCACACTCCTCTGTCCTGCTCCCCCAGTACTGCACTAATTATACAAGATTGATTCAACTGTCTTATTCATACATATTTTTTTTTTTTGTACAGTGCTGTGATTTCTTTGTTTTTTGTTGTTCTCAATTTTTAATTGTTGTGAGACTTGTGTTAAAGTGGCGAGGGGATTGCGTGGGTAAAGTGGGGCATGAAGTCTTTTTTGGAGTCCATGCCAACTGCCCTAATTTTGTTCCCTTAAAAGGAAAAAGAGAGAAATAAAGGCAGAGGAAACAAAGAAAGGAGGATATGAGCATATATCAAATAAAGAAAAGAAGAAAAAAAAAAAAGAAGAAGAAAAGAAATGAGAACGGGGGTAGATTATATTGCAGCTGTCGGAGCGACATGCAAAGTCTGCTGTCATCAAAGGCTTTGAAGCTACAGAGAAAATGAGCCCTGCTCTGCTTTTGCAACGTTTTAAACATCCTTAAGAGGGAAGATAAACTACACTGCCTCTTGTGGTGCTAGCAGGAAGTGCAAAACCAGACAGAGAAGGATAAAAAGACTTTCAGAAAAGATGATGGAAGGAAGTAGAAATGGTTTGCAAAGGCACGGAGAGAGTAAAAAGCTCTTTTCAGACATGCACCAGGAATCTAACGGCATCCGAACAGCATTATGACTGAATGAGAAACCTATTCAGCAACAAACTACCTTATTAGATCAGACTCATAACATTTACCAGTAAAAATACTCTAATCTGCTGTAGGTCTGCCTTTAAGAAGAGTCTAATGGACTGGATTGTAATTTAGTGCAGCATTTATAAAATTACACTACAGTTAAAGAAAATAAAAGGCAACTTTAAATATTAAACAGAACAAAAGTTGTGCAGTTCAGCAGTTTTTGATATTGTATGTTTATTGTTGATTTTATTTTGTTACTGCATTGTGTTTTTCCCATGTAACTCTTTTTATTCTACTTCTTATTTATGACACATTTGTTTCTTGACACTGTTCATTCTTAATATTATATTATTACTGCATCTTGTTATTTTATTTTTGTTTTATTGTTTTTTTACCTCCTTTTTATCTGTAAGTGTATTTTAATTGCCTGACCTTGAGAGACTGCACAAGGAATTCTTGTACCCGTCTGGTGCCTGTGCAAATAGTAATAATATTCTATTCTATTCTATTCTATTCTATACCATACCATACCATACCATACCATACCATACCATACCATACTATACTATACTATACCATACCATACCATACTATACTATACTATACTATACTATACTATACTATACTATACTATACTATACTATACTATACTATTCTATACGATACCATACCATTCTATACTATACTATACTATACTATACCATACCATACCATACCATACCATACCATACCATACCATACCATACCATACCATTCCATACTATACTATACTATACTATACTATACTATACTATACTATACTATACTATACCATACCATACCATACCATTCTATTCTATTCTATTCTATTCTATACTATACTATACTATACTATACTATACTATACTATACCATACCATACCATACCATTCCATTCCATTCCATTCCATACTATACTATACTATACTATGCTATACTATACTATACTATACTATACTATACTATACTATACTATACTATACTATACTATTCTAACACCATGGATAGAGCTGATGATAAATATCACTGGGAGAATTAGTTATTTTTCTATAAGTATAAATATTTTTGTCTGAGCAATCCGTCCCTCACAAAAACAAGACTAGTTAAAAGGTTTTTATTCTCTCTTATCGTATAGTTATTTTATCCTTTTTGCTGCTACCATCCATAGCTGAACTGTTATATAAATCCATGATGCACGTGACATGTTATTCTGAATAATGTTGGCGAGACTGAGTTTACAGTCTAATCTGGGATAAAGTTCATGTAATCTGTGTGTTTTGCTCCATCACTGCATGGATAAAAGTAACAGAGACATGACATGTGCATCAATAATTAAACGCTGTCACTTTAACAGATCAATGAATGTCTGAAAAGGTGCTTCAAAAGAGAGTGAAAGTGAATCTCTGGTATGATAAAGGATTCTGTCTTCACTACAGGATGATGTATAATTGTGTACAGCTGAACAGGGAGTTGAGCTGCTGGGGCTGCTGAGTGTTTGACTGAGCAGATTGAAACATTATTGAACATAAACTCGAGGAATCTTTAACAATAACTTGAACAAATGTTTCAGACCTGTGTGATATTGTCCTCAGTTAAGATTAAAGGAGACAAACAGCACTGCATATAAAGATGGGAACTCCTATGATGATGCATCTGTTCGCTCATACTGATGGAGTGGTGTGTAAAGTTTAATTAGCTTGGACCGGCCCACAAAAAATCTTTTTTTTTTAGGGGGGAGACGGGGCATAAATGCGAGTTTGTACAGGGGAGTGGGAGAGAGGGGGGGTGACTTACACGGAGATGCGGGTGAGCTGAGTCCGCCGTCAGTGGGCGTGCTGATGGTTTTAGAATCGGGCATTGGGAGGGGCACAGGGCGTGCCACTGGGGGTGGCGGGGGCAGCAGGAAGGAGCCCGGCATTTTGCTCTGGCCACCTCCATTAGGCTGCAGATGGACCATACAAACAGGGTGAGGAAGACACACCCCAAGAATATTCAGTGTACAGGGAGACTTACACACAAACATCAGACACAACCACGGACAGACCAACATCAGAATCTACACAAGTTAAACACACATGCACACTAGGGAGACTCCATTCTTTTTAGAAATCAAATTAATCATTAAACTGTTTCAAGATGGTGTTAAAGAAAGAAAGAAAAGTGATGAACATTGTCACACGTAAGGTAAATGGATAAACCACAAAGATAATGAGGAATGGTTACAAGAGAAGTTACTGTTTAAAAAGGAAAAATAACCAGCTGAGTGTAACATTATGTATTTGGATGAGTGTTTTGTGTAGAAGTGTTTGTAGTTTAAAAAAAAAAAGATGTTAAATGTGTTAATGAGAACAAAAGATAATAAGTTATGAACAAAGGGTTTGACAAGTTGCTCAGAAGGCCCAGTTAACAGTAGAGGTTTACAGTACTACTCAGTACTTTAGTCAATGTGTATCAAAGAAACATCACTAAAAGGCCAGTTCAGTCAGCTGCTTACTGCATTTAACATTTAAATCTGTCTAAAATCAGTCTTTTTTTAATCTTTTCTCAATTCAGGCACCAAAAAAAAGAAAAAAGCCACAGCAACAGAACCTGAAACCTTCTGACGTGTCCCTGTGAGCTCTGGCATTTAGTTTCCCCCTCAGTCCAAATGCACACTTTACCTGACACATGGTGTGTTTAAATAAACGTACTCTTCACTTTCCCATCCACTTGAGAATTCGTCACAATGGGGTGCTTTCAGAGACATAATGGTGTATTACTTTATTCCATTTACATCACTTAATCCCTCACCATGCCTACAGCTACAAACTCTTTATACACTGCCAAGCAGACTGCGGAGGTGTTTGTGCATTTTGAGGGAACACTGTTGTTGAAGAGCAGAACTAAAAATGGCAGGTGGGATTGTTCCTGAAGTGCACACATAGCCTTTAACACCCTATTTGGGTTAGGTCCATAGAAACTCAAACTCTTTAAGTGTAGATAAAACCTCAGCTGTCTACATAGTTGTCAGGTTTGTCCAGGCTGACCATGATCAGAGTATCACTACTGATGAAACAGCTGCTTGCTTCCTCCTGTTGACATGTTTGCCCTAAAACCTTCCTTGATGATGAAAAGTGATCTAACGACTCATTTATTGTTTTGACTACTTCCTATATTTCTGTTTTGACAGAAACAAAGTGTTTTTTTTAGGCTCCATCAGAGTGTCGCTCCTCATTACAAACTGCACGGCAACACAACACAGCATCTCCCCCGTCTGCCTTAGAATAAACCCTCAAATCACTTACCTGTGCACTGGGCTGTCCTGTGCCGTCGGTGCACACAAACTGCACAAAGTCCTTAAGCGGGTCCTGGTGATGGTAGCGTATGGTTGGATGGGTGAAGTACGGGCTGGATTGTTGGATGATAGAAGAGGAAGGGAAGTGCAGGGCTGAGGCTGGTGCACGGGGACTCCCTGTGAAGGAAAGAGAAAATGTTTGGAAATCATGTCAAAAGTTACAAAATTATAAGGAAGTTCATCTTGTTTGATTTTTACTTAAAAACACACATAAAGACATAAAACAAACAAACAAACATGTACAACTAAGCAGTGAATCAACTGGCAGGTTAAGAGTCAATTATCATTAAATCATATTATTATACTAAGAAAATCAGTGTTGTTCTTGTTTGGTGGACTGACTGAAACTCTTCCTGTTTATAAATGACAGCTGGAAAACATCTGGTCTCATTCAATTTATAAATGAACCCACAAGATTCTTTTATAACTCTGATAAGCTTGGCATCTGTACAAACACACACACACGTTCACCACTTATGTTTTCCTGCTTGTCAGTGACGTGTAATTGATCTGACACATTTCCTTGCTGTGTGGTTCTTCGGCCCAGTAGCTTGAAGCTCGGGAGAGAATCTCCCCTCTGCTCCCGTCCAACCACAAAACACCTCCCAGATACATTAGTCAGACAACCAGCCAACCACACACGCACACACTTGTACAGACTATGGCTGCACTGTCTGTCTTGTCTGCTGTGATTCTATGGCTTTGGCAATTGGCTCACCGAACTAAAGAGGCAAGCTGCTAGGTGACTGGAAGCCTGGCAAACAAGCATCTGTGACTATGTCTGTCACCTTCTATCCTCTTGTGCATACTGTACGCAAACTAAGTTCAGCCCTATTTTTTTGTGCAACATTCCTGTTTTTCATGTCTGCTGGTGAGTTTTTTGAGGAGGAAGGTGGAGTGTGTGTGTATTTTGTTGTTCCATGTGTTTTTTAGAAAATAAATTGATGTAAGAGTGTAACTGCTGTTGTAATGGCCGACTCTTCAAGCTAGTTTAGTTTTAGGCCGTGTTCTACAGCCAAAAAAACATACCATCCAAACTGAAACCCCAGGACAGAAACTTCTTAGACCTACAACTAACAGCTTTAACCATCGAGCATATGCCATAAAGCCTCACTAGACTGTTTCTCTCCCTTTCCTGTCTACCTCCACCTCTCTTCTTACACTCTCAGAAATAGAAGTACGAGACAAGGACATTTTTGTACCTATAGGTAAATTGTTTTAAAATGTTCCCTTAAAAGTACAATATTGGTCTTTAAAAGGCCAGAAATGCCCCTTAGAGTGTTCAAATTGATATAAAGTACAAATTTGTACCATTTCAACTGCACCTGCAACCCTGGTCAAGGCTGGTTAATCTCCATTTTATTAGGTTTCATCCATCATTTTCAATATTATGTTTCAGAATGTTGGTTTAAGACTTCAAAATGTGGCAGAATTTTACAGTTTTAGTGGAACAACGTCATAAGGTACAAAAATGGACCTGGACTACAGGGTACACCCCCAGCGACAAGAAGGGTACAAATTCTTGTCGCTGGGGGTGTACCCTGTAGTCCAGGTCCATTTTTGTACCTTATGAAGTTGTTCCACTAAAACTGTAAAATTCTGCCACATTTTGAAGTCTTAAACCAACATTCTGAAACATAATATTGAAAATGATGGATGAAACTTAATAATATTGAGATTAACCAGCCTTGGCCAGGGTTGCAGGTGCAGTTGAAATGGTACAAATTTGTACTTTATATCAATTTGAACACTCTAAGGGACATTTCTGGTCTTTTAAAGACCAATATTGTACTTTTAAGGGAACATTTTAAAACAATTTACCTATAGGTACAAAAATGTCCTTGTCTCGTACTTCTATTTCTGAGAGTGTACCCATGTTCTTTTCTCCTTCCCATCATCTTTTCAAATTAAGACTCTCCAGAGGGACGTTTCATTTGGAGAGCAGCCATTTTTTTTTGCATTCAGAGTCGTCCACAAGAGTGTAAATTTACACACACATGCATGAGTGTTGTGTAGGTGCACATAAGCACCAAGACACAATCTCTAAATAACATCTAATTTCAGCATATCTGTTCCATGAAAACATTCTGGATACCAGTTCACATAAACTTTGGAGTGTGGAGAGAGAAGTTTGAGAACAAAGAAAGGTGAGATCGTTTTTAACACTTTCCACACAAATCAGAAAAAACACATTTCAGCTCAAAATGTGATCTATTGTTCTGGATTCATGAGAGTACATGAGTTTAATCTGTGCAAATAAACAGCACAGTCTAACTGTACAAAAACAGACAAGCATATATTTTCTATTAACACTGGAGGAACTTTAAGAATAAAATTTAATGTAGTTCAACATGTTGGGCAAAGTAACCTCTGCATGGAGGCTCTGGCTTGGCTGCACCAGTTGGTCCCTTGGAGAGACAATGGGAAAAGGAAATTTTTTTTCTTTGAGATGTGAAACCACCGTATTGGGATTTTTTTTTGGAAGACTTGAGATTCAGGACACTTTGGGAATTCTTACCCCTCCTTTCCAATGAACACGCAAGCAGCACGCATAGTTTTGCTCACGCAAACAGCCGAGCGTCCCTTCCCACCGGGGGCGCTTCACATGCGCTTCACTCGCGTAAATCCAGTTGGTCCCAGGAGATGGGATTTCGTCAGTACACAACCACAAGCAGGGAGAAAGACAGTAACATGTATCCAGAAGGTATGGGGCTTATTTTCACATCACCTGTGGACTTCAAACCCGTCACAGGTACTGTATTTTTTCAAAGTCTTGCAAACGGAGATCCACACGTATCCTTTTATTTTGAAACTTCCAGGTATTTTACGTTTCATGAACTCCTGATTTCCTGTCTGGTCCAAGCTAAGCTGCTGAGCTTGACGCATTTTAGAAGCATACCGTGTAAAAAATAGAACTGCAACGTAATGCTTGCAACATTATGCTTCTGGGACGCGTCTCATGCGCGCTGCTTCGCACACATTGGAAACTGTCTCATTGACTGTAACGGTGTGTTCACACCAAACGCGTTTAAAGCGACCAGAGCATCAGGTTTACATGTAAAGTCAATGTAGAAGCGTGATGAAGAGCGACTGGGGGTCCCGCGATGCTTCAGAAGCAGATTTGCGGCGCAAAAATGCTTTTCTGCCTGATTCACATGAATCAGGCGTTTGATGTGCGAACGAAAATATGCGCTGCATTTTATGTGTTGCATTTTGTGCAGTCGCGTTTGACGTTGAAGTTGGAGAAACCGGAACTCCAGTGACAAGTCGCGCCTCGTCAACCAATCAGGAGCCTGGTGACATGATGCTCTGAGCCAGTTCACAGGGTCAGGTCCAGCTAAAGCCATGGAGGAACGATTGATAAATGCTATGGCTAATCACCCAGAGCTTTACGATACCAGCTGTTTTCTATACAGAGACCAAAATAAAAAGGACCTAGCTTGGAGGAATATAACAACCTGGTAAGTTCACTTCACTTTTGAAAGTTTTGACTGACCCGGCGAAGCCGAGCAAAAGCCAGAGAACCTGCCTACTGTCCCGCTGCTCTGCTCTCCAACATACATAGACAAGGGAGAAAGGTAAAAATACCATCTGGTACTACTTCCTCCCACAAGTTGCATATTTCCGCAGTTTGCATTGGACATGCTTTGAAGTGTGAGTGTTCAAGCGACCAGCTATGCGTGTACGGCACTTTGTAGTTGCTTCAAACGCGTTTGGTGTGAACGCACCGTAATCAGCCGCGTATTACACATCACCAACGTTAAGTGTCTGTTGCACATTCAGTAGAAAGGAGAGGTTATACCATAAAGACTAGCTACATTGGATATCCTATCCAACCACAAAGTTTTTAAGAGGACAACTTACTTTTAGAGCCATTTATTAATGTAAGAGTTTGGAAATGTAGTGATGACTGAAGAATTTCGCAATAGAAAACCTGAAAAAGCAAAACTTAAAAAAATAATTAAATCAGGCCCACAGACATGATGCAGTACTAAGTACCATGCAATGACAGTATTAAAAACACAGGGACAAAGATGGTGGTGATAATGGATGGAGATAGGCTGAAAGAGAGAGAGGAATTTATGCCAAGCCATGATGACAGCAGTAACACTGAACAGGTGAAACTCTGCAGGCATATTGCTTCTCAGCAGCTGAAACTGTAGGACTGGAAAGCTGCTATTATTTATTTATTTACTTTTGCTATCTCAGCAACAAGAATTCTCCTTATCAGACCCACAACAAAAGAACCAATTTCAGTTCTTTCCAGTAGAGTTTGGGTATGTAGATGTGCTGATCGAAGATTAATACTCCCTTTCCTTTCTCTCTCTTTTTCAGCTTATCGGGGGGGAGGGGGGGTGTTAGGGGGGGTGTTAAGGCAGGGCTCTCACCTGGTCTCACTCCTGCCAGCACAGGCAGCGGGTGGTGTGTGAACGCCATGCGGGGGGACCTCGTCTGGGAAGTCAGGGCGTTGAAATCAAACTTCCCCGGCTTCTTAAGTGAACCAGGCGAGGACAATCCTGACGGAAAAAAAAAAAATATATATATATAAAAAAATGGGATCAACAAAAAAAAAAAAAGGAGGGTGAAAGGGAGAAAAAAAGAGAAGTGGTTTTAATCAACAAAACGCTGTTTTTTTAGTTAGCTACACTCAAAAAAAAAAAAAAAAATTAACTTGATTTTTATTATATGGGACTTAAGAAATCATGATTCGTGAAGGAGATTGTTTAAATGTATTATTGGTTTGTGGCAGTGCTTTGTTCCCATTCTGTTTTGGCTGTTTGCCACTGACTCTTATCAGTATTATTCAGCCAGACAGATTATGCATGTGATCAGACAATACAGAAAAAGTCATGAAAGCTGATCTTGGGACAGTAATTTATTGTTGCTGAAATGAGAGAGACTATAGAATCCCCACTCCCTGCTGTAAGGTCTTAGAATATAAACAGGGGAATGTTGAATAACTTAAAAAGAATCTCTTCAAATGAGAGAAAAAAAAAAAGAGAAAATAGTTCAATCCATTATAAATATGCTATTTGTTTTGGTGCCAAACAACATCTGTAGCTATATAATCATCTCGTATGTTTTTGTGTCTGATCTCTCTCGGTTTTCTCTCTCTTTCAGGTGCCAGTATGAGCTCGGCTCGCACACGGCCACAGTCAACGAGCTGCGACCTGGCCTCGGTGAAGCTCACAGGCTGGCTCCACTAGAAGACAGCTTCATTCAGAAATAGCACACACTGTACAGTATGGACACAGCAGCTGGTGAGCGTGAAAGACAAGCAGACGGACAGAGAGAGGAGACAGAGGGAGAGAGGTGAGAAGAATGTGGGAGACATGAAAACATGTGAGGGAGTGAGAGAGCAAAGCAGAACCTGTAAAAAATGCAGCAGTGACTTTTTTCTTCTTCTTCTTCTTTGACAACATGTATGAAATTAGAATGTCATAAGATGTTAAATATGGTTATTATCTCTTGTACACATGCACTCAAAAACATCTGAACACACTGTCGAGTGACTGATGCAACAATAGACTCATTCCCTCTGCTGTAAGTGTCGTTCTAATCTTCCTAACAAGTGAGTGCAACATTTTGCTCTTTTTTTTTTTTGGGACTTTTGCTTTGTAGGCTATTTTCATGGCCCCTTCGCATCAAACAAGCCATTAAATATGATTCCTCTTCAGTTCTCCAGCTGGAGACGTGTGAAAGTCTATGGGAGTGTGGAGGCGTGTAAAACCTTCCCTCCCTGTGTGAAAGAGTTAAGTCTCAAGCAGGTGGGAGTGAATTTGTGTGAACCATTTATGTCTTTAGCAGATATATATACTCCACATCCCTCCTCACCCCACTTTAGCGGGAGTCTGGGGGCGTATTGTACTGTCAGAGAGATTCCAAGCATGAAAACAACCCCAATCCCATATCTGACACCAGCAGTTAGCAGTGATTGCTATGACGTTGTCACACTTGTGGGAGAAAGGTAGAAATAGGAGCAGTCTAAAGATGAACGCTTTAGAAGACTGAGTGCTGGACAATAAACAACAAACTTACAGATTAAACCTAACTGGTTGCATTGAACTTATTATTTACTTTTATTTAAGGGTAAACTAAATTTAAGGAGTCCTGAAAAAAAAAATCTGACATTCTCACTATCAGGAGATGTTACAGACAATATTTCAGTGCTTCACAGACTGCGCCGAGGTCTGATCAGGAATTGTGTTTGTGTGCCAAAACTGCACTGTTTCCTCTTCTGGCAAGCTTTAATTTTTCACTGGCAACTAATCAAGCGTTCCCATGATGACCCTTCTGTCTCTTTGCACTAACAGGCCTGCCACCAGATGCGCCTCAGAATAACACACTGGCACTGACACACACACACACATTGTAAAAAAGATGGGTGATAAAATTATTTAAATAAGTAAAAAAAAAAATTTAAAAAAAAAGTTGGGGAATTCTTTTTCCAGTGGTTTTTAGTCACATATGTGTTACTGGAAGTCCAACATGTTACAATTCCCTCATAGCAAGGCCGTCACCACCATAAATCTCTGGTGTCTTGGGAACATTTTACAATTATTTGGAACTAATATAAAATTATGGTTGACTCGATTGCCTCCTCTAACCTCCCCCCATCTCACATCACCCCTGTGGAGCAGCTGTCTCCAGCATCCTCGTGGATCCCAAGGCTACACACACACAGAAACACCATCTGGGACTACGCTTCAACTGTGCATGTGTATGTGTGTGAAATAAGACTGTTTGTACTCAGATATCTGAATCTGTTTATGGGAGTTATATATAATAAAACACCTTCATGCACCTTCATGTCTTACTGAATATGCATGTATATGCTGATGGTTGTGAAGGAAGTTGGGCATCATGGACGGATATTAAAGGGCGCCTTCTGGGTTAGCTGGTTTGTTTATACTACCCACCTTAATGGGAATCCTCAGGTGAGGTTTACCAGTGATAGGTGAGATCAGTCACACTACAAATACCATTTTAATAATCCTGGTTCAACTTTAATTTTAATTTAGTTCTAAAGGCTTGTAAAGTTTTTGACTTGAATTTGGTTGTTGGGTAAAACTGGATAAAAGATCCAAACCCACATTTATTAGAAGGTTTAATGGATTATTATAGATTAAAGGTTAAATAACAAAGAGGATTGGGTATAAATACTGAGAGAGGTATAACTATTAGGGATGCACCGATACTGATGCTGGTATCGGGTATTGGGACCGATACTGGTTAGTTAACCGATACCATGAATCGATACTTAAAATATGGAAACTCTGCAATAATTTCACAGAAACTTTTTTTTTACTTGAAATGTCAGTTTTGTGTCTTTTTTGTTTAATATTTTATTGTTTTATCAAGTTCACCATCATGTGTTGTAACAAGAAGAAAATAAAACATGTCTTCCAATTCATTGTATTTTTTGCGTTGTAGAAGTATCGGCATTGGTACTCTGTATCAGCAAGTACTCAGACCCAAGTATTGGTATCGTATCGGTTTGAAAAAAGGGGTATCGTTGCATCCTACTAACTATAATAAGTGGGGAAGTCTGGTGTGCTATAAAATACAGGAGCCTCTATTGCGGTCTTTGATGATTAGCCTCTTAATTACTTTTACAGCTAAGTGGAGCAGAAGCTGATGAGCAGTGAGAGTAGACTGTGTCAAAATCTCATCAACCCTTCTCTTTCATCAACTAACACCACTTTACAACACAAGTCGACTTCTCTCCTAGTTACTCCCCCTTGAGCATCTCGTTTTCCTCACTTACTTGCCTAATTTCCAGTTCTCTCCACCCTCTTTCCTCTGACATGTTTTCTCCCTTCGTGCTGTACACCTTTTCAATTAGACAGTGGGGAGGCAGGGAAGCTGAGCTGAAATGAGATCTAGGGAGCTGGAGGATGGGTTTTACACCTCGGATCCACGGGAACATCTTAAATAGGGATTTGAGGGATGGGAGGGAGGGAGGTGGAAACAGGGTGGCCACCTGAACACCTGCAGGGGCGGGGAGGATGATAAGTGTGTGTGTTGCAATGTGTGACTGGAGGAGAGCTGTGAGTCCGTGTGTTGGAGTGGAACCTCGATTTACATATGTGCTGAGCATGTGTGTGCATGAGTGTAGGCTCAACATGAATATGAGTAAGTGTGTACATGTTCTGAGCGGCTAAACATGTCAGTGAATGTGTCAAAGAAGTGTGAACCAGGGGGTTTAAAAAAAATAATAGTTCCAAAGAATAAAACGTTGTATGTTACACAAATAAAAGCTTGTAAATGACTCTCCACCCACAGAATATTACATATGAATACATAGAATATTATTATGAATCATAACTACACAAAAGAGAATCAATTAAGGCTGATTAACCTTTTCCTTACAACATTTATACAGCTCAAATACAAACACACAAACGATTTGTATATCTGAAATAAATATACTATATACATTATATACAGATACACACAGACAAAGGAATCATTCTGTTTGATACAAGCTAATAGATAGTATATAGATATGAGTGTAATCAATGTTGTTCTAACCATGGTAAGGAAACTGCACGCCATCGTTTTCATGTTTTATCTTCCTCTCCTGCACACTCGCCAAATGGTGCTGCACTGAAAGTGAAGAAGGGTATTGTTAACAATGTGGTAGAGGAAGAGAGAATATAGGAGGGAGGGGTAAAGAGAGAGAGAGAGAGAGAGTTTGTGCATGATGAAAGAATGACTGATCAGATGTAAAACATCAGATGGACTGGATGCATGATGTTAGCTTCAAGGCAAGGATGAGGAAATATGAACCTTAAAGTGACCCTTGGTATAGGCGGGGGATTCTTACAGTTACTGGTTGTAGGATGGGTGAGGTTAGAGTTATAGATGAGGGTAATTTGTCTACAGCACAACCGCTGTTGAAGCTGTGACCGGCAAAACAATGTAAAAACAATCAAATCTCCAAATGATCGGGACCGGATAGCTTTTAGCATCATTATATTAAAGGTGGTAAAGAGGATTTTGCCCCGAATGAGAAGCTCAACGACTGTTAGTCATTTCTGAGTAGTGTAAATGCGTCGCAACCCCCCCCTCATCCTCTTCCCTCAACGGAAGAAACGCCTCTGTTTGAAATTTGCAAAAAAAAAAAACCCTTTGATTGTTTACTATTGATATCGCTGGAGTTTTTTCTGGAACTACTACAACTTTATTTCTTCGAACATGTCGGGATCATCAATAGTAAAAGGCTGGTTATTGTTACGTTATCTATTGGTTACTTTGTTTCAAGCCTCACCAGGTCTATGATTCATGAATATTATAACTTTTGGAAACCATAAATACAAGACCGTTACAAGTTGATAAAATGATTTTAAAGTTAATTTGACAACTAAATTTGCTACAAAATCCTCTTTACCACTTTTAAATCATCTGTTGTGGCCAACAGAATAAATAATCTAATATAACACTTGTTTTAAAACTTTCAATAATGAATAATTAGCATGATTGCCACAACCCCTTATTTTTTGCTGTCAAAGATCGAAAAAACAAATCTAAGAAAACTGTGTTACTCAAAACATTTTCTTTTACAGTTCTTTATGCGCCGAAAAATGGCTGTCTTGGTGAGAGAAGTGTCTGTGTTTCTCTTCCAAGCAAAATTCCTTGTATTGTGCAAATGATACTTGGCCAATAAAGCTGATTCGGATTTAGGCTTGTGAATATGAACATTATGTCGTTTACGCAAATACTTTGGCAAATAAAAATCCAACGATCCGTCAATCACTCACACATCAATGGCAGCCCACCAGCTGAGAGTCACAGAGTTTTCTATATTTTCTGTGGATATAATGACAATACCTGTGTGGTAACAAGATATATTTATAATGATGGATATGATGTGGAGAATAAAGGTGCCGTAGTGTTGGTAAGTTTGCTTTTTTCTACTCAATCAGTCCGAGGCTAGGCGCTTGCGCTACTAACGTTTCCGCCAGTATCGTAGACCATAATGGCGCATGCCTTGAAATTATACTGTTTTAAAAGACTAGTATCAGGCCCCGAACACGAACATTCTTATTCGCGAAAACGTACTTTTGGATCTCAACCACGAAATATTTTATCGCGAAAATATTTGCGGTATATTTAGATAGTTTAGTACTTCAGTTTTTTATAGCTAGACAGTGTTATCAATATTACTCAATTAAATATTACGTTTTCCTGTTTCTGGGTCATTATTATGCTTAAAAATGTGTTTGGTGGATGAGTGGACGGTCTGGAGAGACATTCAGGACTGAGTACACTTCCTAAGCAGAGGGATCAGTCAGAAAGTGCGGATGATCAATTTGGACTGTTGTGATTGGGTTGTCATCGGAGAAAGAGGGTGTGAAAGGGTCATCATGCGTGAAGGGAGAGTGACAGGCTGGAATGGTGAGGGGTGGTGGTGGTGGGGGGGTTATACCTGCATCCATGTCATTGGGCCACGCACTGGACTGAGAAGAGCTGGCAGCAGGTGAACGTCCGGGATAAAAAACATCATCTGTGGGGCTCTCCATCTCACTGTCATCTAAGGACTTCCTCTTGGTAGAGCTGAGTGGGAAGATGTTTGGGAAGACAAGAAAGAGTGACGGACAGAAAGATATGACAGGAATTAGGTATGAATTTTATTTATAAACTAACAAAAGGCAGTCGTATAAACAAACTTTTACATGACAGAGGAAAAAATACAACTTTTGCAAAGTTTTAGGACAGAGAAGACGACAAAGAAGAAATAGCACAGAAATAAACAAAAGTAAACAAAAACCTACATCAGACATAAAGGACCCTGGTGTGTATTTGTGCATATGGTTTTCTAGAATGTTATAACTACCTCCGTGGAAGGTTTGCGTACAACTCCACCTCAGACCTAAAGTAACAACAGATGACAGAAGGTAAGAAGACAGATGGAGAAACACAAAAAAGAAGGAGAAAGAGCCATCACACATTCATAAAGAGGAAATAAGATAACAGACACACACATTAAGTTTAAAGCCTTGAAGGAGCCTTGAGTGATTTCAGCCCACTATCACACAAACCTTATCTGGCATTAAAAAAGCAACATAATAAAAAGTTATTGCCTAAAAAGCCGGACGCACTTCTTTCTGTGGTCGACCCCGTTTTCTATGCATCTGTAGGAGTTTTTCCTTTCAAAGCACTAAATCTGGGGAGCAGTCAAGATGGATGACGTGATTGTTTTGCTGCAGACATTTTACTGCTGATTGCACTATTACTTCCTGTCAAAAAAAAGGATATATTAAATTTTGCCTGTGATAACTGCCGTGTGGAGGAGGTGCTGCTAAAACCAGACAGTGTGTGGTAGAGAGGTTTATCTCAGATGCCGGTGAAAGATGTTATCAGGTTGTACTGATTATTCTTCATTTGCTGGAGGAAATCTAAGACAAGCTCAAGCTGCCAAAACTAATAATACCAAGGCATTTTAATTGTTACCATTTTTGTTCCGACTGTTACAAAGTGGTTTCCACAGACATTTCTAAAGTGAGATTAGGGGCAAAAGGCCACAAAGGAAGGAGAATTAAAGAGGTAAAGACTGCATTGTTTGCTGGCTATACACAGGTTAAAAATGTTTCTACATTGATTATTTTTTCACAGGATATTAGAAATTAATTAATGAAAATATTCCCACTTGTATGTGATGTCCTTTGTCCTAAATCTTCACAAACCAACTAGTGTTTGGAATTTCAACATGCTGAAGACTGAATCTTTATAATATCTTTTTATTGAAATAGGCCAGTTTAATGATGTTTTCTACATAAAAACGAATCCCACTGTTTCAAAAACATTGCTTAAAAAATGTAAAATAGGATACAAAGGACTTCAAGACTTTCACATAAACTAAAAAAAATTGTTTTTATAATTTAATTCCGATTCATTCAAAATTGAAAGTTTTTCAACTCAATTCAGTGTTTTTATGTAATTGTAGGCTACTTAAATAAAAAAAATTAATAAAAATACCAGCAAATTACAATAAAGCTATTGACATGTCTGTTAAAAATAATTCACAAAACTCTGAACAAAAGTATGTTAGTTGATAAGGATGAACTTTTTTGAATTTTAATTTGTATAAAATAATTAAGAATCTCAATAAATGGCATTTCACAACAATTGTGAACAAAATTTCTCATATACATCTGTCCCTGCATGTGCAGTTAATACAGATTATAACGTTTTATTATTTTTATTTAAAAATACCGTGAACGGGGAACGACTTCACCTCTCTCTTTATTAAAAAAGATACTCTCTTTACCGGCATACTATGCATTACTACCATCTAGTGGTGGTGGGTAGAAACTACATGTGCTATTTTTACGTACAGACCTGTTGCAATTCTGTGACTTTGGTGCCTAAAGGTTAAATACCAGCAAGTCATGTTTTAGCAGCTCGGTTATTTTGATGCCTTTATTTCTTCTGCTCCTGTGATTCTGAAGGGTTGTTTGCTCCTGGCGTGTTCAATAGACTTAAGGTGTTACTCCACTGCTAACGAGCTAAAGCTGATTATCGTACAGTGTAGTTTGGATTCATTTGTAATAGTGTTATTGTGATATTTAATCACCACCCAACACAGAACAGCTAGTCTTGGTGCTGAATATCACCGAAGACCTTTGCTTCGGTGTTTCTCTGCAGATTCACTGCAGATGAGCTGAAATGCGAACTGTATTCATCTGTATTTGAGATCCAAGCACCTCAAGTACCTTCACAATATACAACAGCTATACAATCAGTTTTACTGCTGTCTGAGTGGTAACACAACTGCGTACCTGGTTGAAGGAGGAGAGGTGAGGGAGCGCCGCCCAAGAGCCACTTGGTTAATGTTGTAATAGCTGGGACTGCTGTCCAGCTCAGCCAATGAGAAGTTCGGCCCTGATGCCGTGGCTACAGGAGCTGATAGGAAGGAAGGTAGACAAATGTCCAAACACAAACAAATAAAATAGATCAACATACATAATTTAACAAATGTGCAGTAAAATACATCGTCCAACAAGCTAAACTCTGTCTTCTAACCCTAAAACCTTACACAGCTGAAGGCAGTGACTTCTTATAGCATCAAAACTCAAAGTCAAGTTTAAATCACAATCAGTAAATATCTACAGTGTATTTATACTAGGAACCCAAATGAATGTGTTTCTAATGTGTATTTTGAACTTACTCTGTGACACTCTGACCAGCTCGGTCACATTCCACACGCCTGAGGTGACGAAGCAGTCCTGAAAACTCAGGTGTCCTGTACAAATAAAACAATCTGAACTTTATCTTTATCCCACATATCCACACAATCCAGAACAGGAACTCTGCCTTAAAGATGACAACCATCTGTAAACCAGTGGATCAACGTCTGTGTGTGTTTTTGTTAATTGGAACCATAGTTCTAATCACTGTTAGTGTTTGGACATGTGAGTACTTACCATTGGGTGGAGGTTTGATGTCTGTGTCTCCCTGTTGGCTGGAGCTGTCTGATTGTCCAGATTCTAAATGGCAATGAGAAAAGAAAAAAAATTAGGGATGCAACAATATCAATTTTTTCAAACCGATACGATACGGATACTTGGATCTGAGTACTTGCTGATACCGAGTACCAATGCTGATACTTCTACCACACAAAAAAATGCAATGAATTGGAAGACATGTTTTGTTTTCTTCTCTGCTTGTTCCAACAAATGACAGAGAACTTTAATAAAAATTACCACAAATTAAAAATTTCAAGTGAAAAACAAACATTTTCTGTGAAATTACTGCAGAATTTCCAAATTTTAAGTAACTAGCCAGTATCGGTTTCGGTGCAACCCTAAATAAAATTAATAACTTTTAAATAAAACAAGCTACAAAAAGTTTTGTACCATCGCTCTGGCGATTATGGCAACAATGTGATATTTGAGGTGTGAGAGTGAATAATAGGACCTACAGTATGGTACATATCTTGTAAATTTATAGCTGTGAGATTTACACATTTTGTGTGTGTATGTGTCTAAGAATGTTTCCTCTGTCCACACACAGTCAAGGTGCAAAGATTTACAGTGTGCTGCTACGGCGTTTAGTATCTAACAGCGCAATCAGATCACTGGCTCTAATCCTGTTTAATTTGTTTTTGCTTGTAGGGATTTAGTTGACAGAAGCAGAGCACCTTACACACACATAACATAAGCAAACAAACTTGTGCCCTCTCTCTCAATCTGTTACTCCTCTCATTTTTGCTTCATGCTCTAATACATGTTGTAATCTTTGCACGAACACACACACAGATCAAGTGAAAATGCTGACAAGTCCGGTTGCACCAGAATTTTGAGGCAACGTTTGGTAATGTTGTGGCAAATCCTTTGGTTTGAAGAATAGCGGAGAAAACTGCACACGCACGTGCACAAGGAAATAAAAACAGAGAGGTTTGCAACAAGTTGCAAAGACTGAATATTTCTGAGTTTGTGCGTGTATGTTGTGGGTGCGTTATAGATGCATATCTTCATTCATTTTGTCGAGAATAAGCCAGTGAATGATCTCTAGATACTAGAATGGGGAAATATGAGGGGGCCAACATGCACAGCAGCTTTTAGCAAGGCTGCATCTAGCTAGCAAGCTAGGAAGAAGGTGTTTATCTGCAGGCTGTAGGTGATAACAGAGCACAGAGATTCCTGCCAGGAGCACTTGCCTTGCAGCCACACTAAGCCACAGATTACTGAACAGAAACAATAACAGACCTGTCTCACTGCCTATGAAGCACTGCTTATCCACAGAGAGAGAGACCGAGACAGACAAGAGCAAGAATGAAAGAAAGAAAGGAAAAACCAAAGGAAAGAAAGCTTCTCTTGCTGAAACTCTTGCTCATCTGTGTGTCTCTCACTCGCTGGGTGTAATCCTGGCAGCCATCTTAGAGCTTGGCAGCCATCTTAGCATTGGCGGTAGTGCAACATTCCAGCTAACTGACAGCACTTGCTCCAAACATACGTGGCTGTGCCCCGCTGCGCACACACCCAGACACATTTAAACTCACACACTCATACGTGGACAAACACCGAGGTGTACACTCAGAGTAAACATGCATGATGGCCAATAAAAGCTGTTGAGAAAATCAACCTGACTTTCCGAGACTTTTTACCATCATGTAATATTTCACTCTAGAACTCTACATTAAGATAAATACTCTATTTCTCACACCACATATGCACTGCTAGCATGCAGCGTCCTTGTATAGTGTGCTTGGAAAACCTCCTATAAACCTCTCGTATTGTATTGTATTGTATTGTATTGTATTGTATTATTTACTGACTTTAAGAGGACAAATAGTTAAACTATTGACTAAAAATGGTTTGGATTTTACAAGTTGTAGAACTCCAAGCTAACGGTTTCTCGGTTTGACGTGATGATGTACTTAAAAAAAAATAAAGAAAACCAGGTTGTTACTACTTTTTTAATACTAAGAACAAGTTGTCTTGGTTTTTGAATAGATTTACATCATGGAAGTTAAATATTTGCATTAAATAAAATAAAATAAATACTTTTATCCTATCAAAATATGTTCTTTATTCTGTTCCTGGAGCATTTTAAAGGTGACTGCACATTAGTCCGGTTAGTTTCACCTTTGTAATTAAAATAATAAATTAAAACCTTCTAACAATACCACATTAAATGTCACCAGTAACACTTTTTTATTCCTGTTTTGTTCACTAGTTTACTGTAGAGGAGTTATAGCCATAGATTATAGGTAATCAGTATACGCACATCTTTTACATGTACATATGTTCTTATTAACACACAACTGTCCTCTGCTGTCAAACATTAGCGCTAACATTTTAGAAATTTTGATCCACACGATACCTCACAATTTTATTCTCAATAAAAAGGTGTAAAATACGGAGCCCTTTAGAGGACATGGCTGGAGAAAAAAGTTTTTTGGTTTTTCGTGCGCACTAGTTAGTTAGTTAGTAAAGTATCTGGTGAGCATGAGAAAGTATCTTGTGCGCACGAGATACTAAGTGGTACGCACAAGATACTAAGTGGTACGCACGAGATACTAACTGGTACGCACGAGAAAACAACTTTCTTTTTTTTCTCCAGCCATGTCCCCTAAAGGGCTCCGTAGTAAAATTCGAATGTCACGTTAAATTAGAGACTGACTGGTTTAGTGGTTAAAAAAAGCCAACAATCTCACTGCATTCTCACAAGTCAAAGAACAGATAGTTACTACATCACTCACAGGTTTTTCAAACATTCTCAATTAGATTCAAATATACTTTGATAATCCTTGAAGGGGAATTAGATACGTAAATGTCTTTATTCTGAGTGAAAACGTTTGAGTTAAATGTCTTTGCTGACAACATTTTCAGAGTTCATCATTGGTGAGATATTCCAGTTGGATAATGGAGCTTTCAGCACTGTTCTGTTCTCCTCTCTTGAGCCAACGAACATGCTTACAACACATCACTACATCGCTGAAAATAGGCTCTGCTGTAGAGTTCAACAGTGCATCACATAGCTGCATAGGGAAGTGCATGAGGAGGAGGTAAGGCAGAGGTCTGGTTGGTTATCACTGCTCTGCAAGCTGTAGGCTACAACAACAGCCACAACCCCCAACTCCCCCCCGCCAACCCCAGCCCCGCCCAGCCTCTGAACCGCACACCCAGCCCCTTATCTTCTCACCGCAGCCCCCTAAAGCCCTCCCTTCAGTGACACCAATCAGAGTCCTGCAGCCCCCTTCCCAGACGCCCTGCTGCGTCCAAAGCCAGAATACACATTTCTAACCTCAAATCTTTCAGCCAACTCTGCAGCCCCTCAAACCAGAGAATTAGAAAACAATACCCACAGATAAAACCACAGCATGGCCCAGAGGTGTGTACAAGAAACAAGCTGTGCTCATGTTTTGATACGCAACATACTTTATGACCTTTAAATATTCGTTGGAATGATTAGATGGAGATTAATGAAGTTCTTTATATTATATACAATTAAAGTGCACATAATTTGATACATTTACAGTAGACTGGCAACCGTTGGCGAGGATCTCCCAATCATATTCCTCACACTGTTTATGACAATCAGTAAAGAACTCGTGGTACTTGAGCCTGGTTGGAGAAATGGTTCTCAGTTTAAGGTTGAAAATGGAACAATTTAATAAAAAGCTATAGTGTAAACATATCATACCTCCACAGGGTGTTTAGAGGGTGTAGAATGAAAGTAGAGTATTTCCCTTAAAACAATTATAGTTGAAGTAAAATATAACAAAATAATGATTTTGACGGCACAACATTGGCATTTTGTTTACATCTACCAGCCAATAGCGGCACCACTGCAGGTTGCCTAATACGGTATATAGTCTGAGGCCAGTGGAGTCGGCGGGTCAAGAAGCTGCTTCGGAGCGCCGGAGATTTCGTTGTCCTTCTCGGAGGAGAAGCAACCAGAGAGGATCAGGGAGGGTTTGGGTGAGATATTTTCGCGGCATCGAAGTGCACGCAGGGGTTGCAAGCCTGGCATCCCAATGGCTCAAGACCTTGTGTAGTTGTTGTTGCTGCAGCAGACAAGCACCAGATGTTGTCTTGGTGTTTTTGTTCCTTATTGTACCTTTAAAATATAATAAAATATTGATTTTGACGTGCACAATGTTGGCATTATGTTTACCTTTACTAGCTAGTGGCACCATTGAAGGTTGCCTAATACGGTAAATAGTTCCGTAAAATTGTGGAGATGGCAAGTCAAGCAGCTGCTTCAGAGCCCGGGAGATTTCATTATCTTTCTCAGAAGAGGAGTGAGCAGAAGATCAAAAACCAGAGTGAGTTTAGGTGAAGTTACAATAGATGGACCCAAATAAAATATATCACTGCATCAAAACACACGTGGAAATGTTGAACCTTCATCCCGGCGGCTGGAAACCATGTTTGGTTGTTGCAACTACAACATTCACACACTAGATGTCCCTATGGTGTTCATGTGCCATATCCAACCTTTAAAGAGACCCGTCCATTAAAAACAGTTTTTCTGAGGTTTCTGTTGAATATTTTAGCTCCACAGGTGTTCTTACCTTCATAGTGGGTGTGAAAACAGGTCAACAACTTCTCTTTCAGTTTTAATCTCTCAAACTACGCAGGTGGAGATAACACCAGAGTTCTCCCGAGTTTGAATGGCCGGTACTTGTTTTGTCACAACTCCTTTGTTCGTTAGCATTCGTCAGCATCCGCAGTTGAAACCACGCCTAGCATGCTGCTGGCTAAAAGCTGTAGCATTAGAAGTAACAAACCGGAAGACACGACATCTGACGTTGCCATGCACAGCGGGGCAGGAAACATTCTACCGTGCTCTCAGGCTAGTTTGTTAGCCAATCAGAGTCCAGTAAATTTGAATAATGAATATGAACAAACTGATGCCGAAGCCTGACTGAACCAGTTGGAACCAGCTGAATTTTAACGCAGACAGATTGAAAGGTCTGTTAATAAGTGTTTCCTGACGTTTTCTAGATATAAAATGTTTCATATTACTGGTTAATACTTAAGAAATAACCACAAAGTCCTGAAATTTGTATGAAATGGCCTCTTTAATAGGATTGTTGTAGTAGAGGGATGTCACATCAATGAGCAAAACTCAAACCCATCAGATTAGCATGAACAAATTCCCATTTAATGACAAAGTGAAAATATGAAAGTTTTCTGTAGTGTGTTTAAGTTTAGAGTCTTTATTTGAACTGTCATAACTCTATGCGGCAGCAGCAAAACGAGGACGGCCGTTGTGGATGGATGATTACAGAATTTCTCTACAGGCTCCAGGGAAAATCCCATGACCCCACTGCAATCAACATAACCCCACTCATCATCACCCTGACACCCAGTTCTGGGCCCCGTGCTGCCCTCTTGCAATCCTTCCATCCATCAGTGGAGCTTAACTCGGACCACTTATCTAACATTCAGAACATATTTCTGTGGCTTTCCTTAGTGTCAGTTTCATGCGTCTGGCATTCCACATGCTACAATTTTTGTCTTATATTACACAGTTGTGGTGCTCTTCTACACGCACCTCAGTGCAGAAACAATTGTACTGAATTTCTAACACGTCTTCTATTAACAGATCACTGATCCATAAAAGTGTCCAACCCACAAACCAACTAACCCAAACAACCCATCATGCCTCAGTCATTGGTGGATTAAATATTAGCTCGGAGACTCGTTGGACTGTGTTGTTGACCAACAGGTGGTGGGGATAAGGCAGAGTCCCCTATCTGTCAGCAGAGCAAAGTAACTTAAAATAATATTATATATAATTATTATAAGAATGGAATAAAACCAAAGCAAAAGAAAAGGTTAAATCTGTCTGACAGATGTAGAAGCTGCGGGTCTGTGCAGTGTATCCACACACTCGCAACATAAACATACAAACCAACAAATCAAACGTTGGATTTTGGAGTCACATCAGACCAGTTTGAGTCCATATGTGTGAGCATGCATGTGCGTAACACCCCAGTGTGTCGATTCTACTCCTTGTTGGAACAAATGTCAACTCGACTACTCCCCCTCCCATCCTCCTCCCCCACTCCTCTCCTCTCCTCCCCAAAACACAGGATAACGCAGTACAGCTTCCCAATTGGGTTTCACTTAAGAGGTTTATCGGTATGTTGCTAAACATTCTGACCTTTTTTTAATCCTTAATGCGCTTAAAATGTTCCAAACCCTCCTAATCCCCCTGGCTATCCCACACAGATGTTCACTCGGCTCATTTATTGGACGTTATTTTATTTTTCACTTTTATTTATATATTTTAGATATGACTATATATTCCTGGTCTATTTTTTAAAATTACTTGTCTGTGTCATATCAGGATGGATTTCTCCTTCAGCTTTAAGGAAGGAGCTGAGATTGAAATTTGTTTTAATTTTGTATGTATACAGTATTGCTTTTTAAATAAAATTTAAAAAGTTTGATGAACTCATTGTAAAAAAAAAAGAAGTGCAGACCTTTTCCCAATCTCTGTAGCTTTTCAGTCTTTGAGAAACAACGCTACATAAATAAACTATTCCTCCATACTGTCTCTATACATAATAGGCAACTTCGTAAAAAATACATTTCAGTTATGTTCTTAAACAACTTGTCATAAAAACATATAACCTGAACCTGTTGAATTTGAAATAAATCCAATCCAAATAGTATTCAAGAGCTAGCTTGTTTTTTATTTTAATACTTATAAATAAATATATATGTTGTGTAAAGAAGTATTCATGTGTGTACATTTGTGTTTGTGTCCCTCTATCACGCAGTGCCAGGCAGGCAGGCTGCGTGGAGAGGTGGTGGAGTAGGGCTTTGTGTGTGTATGTATATTTTTGAGTGAGCTTTTGTGTGTGTGTATGTGTGTGTGTATGTGTGTGGAGCAGGTGTGCCTGGCCGCCCTGCACAGCTTGCTGCCCATCTGTGCTCCCGTCTGTGTGCCGCCTGCGCCCACGCGCTGCCAACAGCACTGCGCTACGGCAAGAAGACCCAGGAGAGAGAGGGATGCTGAGAGAAGAAGGGTGGGATGGAAAGAAAGAGAGATGGAGGGAGAGGGGGGGAGAGATGGAGGAATGAAAGAAGGAGAAAAGAAGTGAGAGAGAATGGGGGGTGTTGGGTTACAAGGATGAGAATTTGATGAAAATAAATGGAAATAAAGTTGGAAAGGGGAAGTGAGGAGGTTATGGGTGTGAAGAGGTGCATGAACTTGAAGGGAATAGGTGGAGCAGGTGATAGCGTGGAGGTTTGGGAGAATATCTGGCTGGCTGGATGCCCATGGTTGTCCCCCTTCTTGTTTCCTCTCCTCAAAGTGCCCTCCCTCTTTCCTCCTTACTAACACTCACCTAATTGCTCCATGAGGGCAGATAACTGTACCACACTGTAACAAGTATCCATCCATCCATCATCCATCCATCCATCCATCCATCCATCCATCCATCCATCCATCCATCCATCCATCCATCCATCCATCCATCCATCCATCCATCCATCCAATCATCCATCCATCCATCCATCCATCCATCCATCCATCCATCCATCCCTCCATCCATCCATCCAATCATCCATCCATCCAATCATCCATCCATCCATCCATCCATCCATCCATCCATCCATCCATCCATCCATAGGCAGTTCCCCTCCTTCCAAGCTTGGGTCATCTGGTCTGGGAGCTTGAGAATCCTGCACAGGATGCATGTTGTTGCCTGGAATCTGCTGTAGCTACTCCTCTAGTTTGGGTGTTACCAAGTGTTCTGATGACCAGGTACCAGTGATGCCTTCACCTTCCTCCAGATCTTCTCTGAGCCATGCATGTAGGGTCCATCATGTTCCTTGTTTCTTGATGTTGCATTGATGTGATATATCTACAGTATGTCAACCATGGCTTTCCTCTGCTGTTTGTCCACCACCACAATGTCCAGTTGGTTCACCATCACCATTCTGTCAGTCTGATTTGGACTTCTCACAGAATCTCAGATCAGTCATTCTCTAACACCTGTGGAGGTGTTTCCTATATGACCTTGGGGCTTCCAGTCCATACATCTTACATCCTGCAGTTATGTGCTGGATTGTCTCAGGGGGCCTCTCTGGACAGTCTACACCTGGACTGTGTCTTGTATGTGGTGGTTGTGGAAAATGCATGTTTTGGGAAGCTCATAAAATTCAATGAACCCTCCAAACGACAACACACAAAGATCCAGAGCTTGTTCCACACAAACATGTCATCAAGTAATCATAAGATGGACAGATTGAATATGAAGCCTTAATATGATGTTTGGCTGACTGATAAAATCTGAATGTGTAAAATTCACATTTGCAGGACAATCAGTGTTAATTTCTTTAGATAATGTGGGAACAGAGCACATGGAAATATTTCTTTATTGCAAATCATTTCTTAGGATTCAGAAAAGTTGAAACTCCTTTTTATAAAACCAGTAGAAGCTGTGTGTGTGTGTGTGTGTGTGTGTGTGTGTGTGTGTAGGTTGGGAGGCCCCCAGCATGGTTCACGACCCAGCCTAACAGAGTGTGAACGTCCTCCTGCCGAGCTGATACTGATATAACCGTCCTGTAAGTGGTGTTGACACCAGCATTATTATCCTGTCACCCTCCATCTCTACTTAGCTCCAAGGAGTCAACTGGGGTGGGGGCCCAAGCGTATCAAGGGTCTGTGTCTTTGCAAAGTTCTGATACAGCCCAAATAAATACAGCTGCACAAAGGCAGGAAAAGGAAAGAGAAGGGGAGCATGGGGCTAGGAGGAGGAAGGAGGCGGTTCACTTTCTCTCATTCCTACACGAAGCTTTCAAAATTCTAGACATGCAGAGACGTACAGAGAAAAGGGTTGCAGTAGGGGGTTATCACCACCAGGTGGCATTTTCCTGGCTCATGTACACCATGGTGAAATGCAAATAAAGCAACAAGGCCTTGGGCCAGGCGTCTCAGCTAGCTCAGACTTCACTCTCTAGACTGTGAAGTGAAGCAGGCCAGGAACGGAGAGAAAGAAAGATGAAGAGATGAAGAAGGAGAGAAATGTGATGCGAATAAATTCAAAGTGAAATATGGAGCTGTGAATATTATTGAGATGTGAAGAAGTGCTTTTAGACCCTTACAAAGCATGCACACGTGAAGCTTTTCAAATTAAAAGCATTTCAAACTCTTCTAACAGAAGGAGGTGAATAATGTTAATGACCTGGAATGTGCAGCGACAGATTTGCAGTAGACAAAATGAACAAAACATTGTGAAAAAAAAAAAAAAAACTACAAGAAGAAAGTTTTAGAGAGGATGGCAGCTTGGGAGCAGCTTTGGAAATGATAAAGAAAAGTACAAGCGCCAAGGCGAGTGCAGAGCTGCAGAGTGAGGAAAGGGCCTGCATTGAGACTTGTGTTTCTCCTCCCCCGATCCCTTTTCCTGCTGTCCTGTATACACACTGTGGCTCTTTGTTGAGCCGTCACACACACACACACACACACACACACACACACACACACCCAAGTGTGTTTTGTTATCCTTATGGGGACCGTCCATTGACTTCCATTGATTTTAGTAATTAGATTTATACCTAACCCAAACCCCTTTCCTAACCTTAACCATTACTGATCTATAACTAACCCTAAGACTAACTAAAACTCTATTCACACCATACCTATAAACCTAACCCCTAACCCTAAAAAGGGGAGTCCCCCCCATGGGGACCAGGCTTCAGTCCCCACAAGAACCCTCGGACCCCAGAAAGATAGTAAAAGTCAGGAATCGGGTCCCCAGGAGGTCAGAAATACAAACCCACACACACACACACACACACACACACACACACACACACACACACACACACACACACACACACTGCTTGTCTGGCCAGCAATAGGGTGATTTAAGGTAATCCTCAGCTATGTTCTGTTGCTGGAACTGTCACTGTTCATTTTTCCAATTACACTTCATATTCAGTCTTCATTCACTTTCATACGTCTGGTTTCTTTTTTACCATTTTAACCGGTTCTTTATTAACTTGGTATTTAGCTCTGTTTTTATTCCATATTATTTTTTTAGACTTGATCGACATTGCAACACTTTTTTTCACTTTTATGTATCTTAAACTCCGGTGTTCTTTAAAGACACATAAAAGAAAGCAAATTACATTGATAGGAGGCTGGTGTGTTTACACAGCCAAGGACACGTTGATAAGAGTATGAAAACATCCTAAACAAAGACACACACACACACACACACACACACACACACACACAGGCACAAAGTGATACTAAGCAAGGTTGGCAACTCCTCCAAAAAGCACCACTGAGATAACAGTGATAACAAACATTCTTCCAGCAGCCAAGTCTTTTTTCTCCTGAGGAACACTTCAAAGAAAAATTCACAGCAAATGTGCCACTTTATGAACATAATAATACGTCAATAAGTCAGCTGGTGAGTGCAGTGCACTGGAAAGCAAGAGAGCCAATTACAGAAGAACACATAAGTTCTTTGCTCCTGAGAACACGAGCAATGAAAATAAACACAAAAAAAACTATATCCATTTAAACTGATTTGAAAATCTTAACGACTCTGTCGGGGATTAAATAAAAGTCGAAGTAATTGTTGAAGAAAACTTTTTCTTAATATAAGCATTGAATCATGTTTGGTGAAGACGTTTGGAGGGTCATTACAACACCAGCTGTAGTGTATTGTGCAGGACTCGGACACGATGTGCGTCTCGATGGGATGTATAAACGATAACGGGGGGGTAATGGAATATAAAAGAAGAGAAGATGGTAAACAGAAGCAACCACGGGATCGAAGTTGATCAAAGAGGCTAAACTGTTAAGTTGAAAACACAGAAACACAAAATCCTGATGAAGGGAGAGAAATGAAGCTTGTGCTGCCAAGCAGTGGTGACCTTTGACCCTTTGGCACTGTGGTTAAAGATGATGCCAGCCAGACGGCTCAGGGCAGGGCAAGGAAAGCAAACAGTGTGTATGAATTTGCGTCTGCGTGGACACAAGGGGTGTGGACACACTGACCAATCATAGTGATGTCAGAATATGAGCCAATGGAAACAAAGGTTGATATTCCCTCATGTTGTTCCATGTTAATAGGTATTTAGCATTGTGCATATTTAAATCTGAGTGTTTCCTGCTGGATGAGGTTGTTTGAAAGATGGAAGAAGGAGACTGTGAACTCGTGTCTTTAACATCTTGTGGAGTCTGGTCTGACTAATGTCCATTCCTCCATTCTGTTGTTTTCAAGCATCTGAATGAGTGAATGATCTGAAATGATTAACAAACCAAAATAAAATAAATCAACTCCACACCAGCACCACGTGAAATGTGTCTCAGATCATGATGTTAACTGCACTTATCTTTGGTTAATCTTAAATTAGTGCAGTTACTAGAATCTATCCGTGCAGAACAAAAGAGAAAACAACCAGAAGACAGAGCCAAAAACAAAAAGCTGGTATATTATCTTAAAATCAACAAGTAGAATCTTCATACTAATGCAAAGAGAGTATGTTTAGTGGCATCTAAAGGTTCAATGATCTGTCCAAAGATAATCTTTAAAGTCATAACAACAGTAGAGGATGGCAGTTAACGCTTCTAAAGGAGCTGCGGTAGGCCACAAACATCAATACACACGAATCTCTAACAAAAATCCTTCATCTTGAAGTTGGACTGCAGGACGCCAGCCTCAGATCAGATCAGGAAATCAAATTCATTTAGTCACAGGTTGGTGCTTCTGACTGTGTGCTGCAGTCAAACTTTTTCTCTTTTACTAATTCTAATTTCAGAACCGCGTTTACACTCGCAACATATAACACGTCCCACTTAGAGTACGTTTAGGTCCGTGATACTAATAAATGGGGTCAACTAGGAAAGCAAAGGTTCCTGCTTTTAATGGTTACCATGGTGATATTTACTACAGTTTAAATGAACTTTTCATTCAAGTTTTATTCTGTGACTTCACCGTTACAGACAATGGTAACGTTTCTGATGGTGACAGGGCCTTCAAAGAAAAAAAAAAACCCAACAAATCTGCTGTGGTTGTATTTTCAATTTGATTAAAGTATTGAGGCAACGTTTCTTAATTGCACAAACATGAGGAAAGGAAGCTAATGTGATGAGGGAAACGTGGACATACTGTAGGTCATCTTCACCCGCTTGCCACATTACAGTTAGTGCAAAGTTAGCTAACGTTTTAGCCTAAAATAGTCAGTTTTATTCATGGCTTGTTGGTAAAAATCTCTTTCTGTTTATTCTTGACAGAATTGTTCCAATAACTTAAATAAAGCTTTGAGGGGACAAAGTCTGACGTGCCAGTGGAGGTCCTTAGTCATCCAGGCTAGTAGGTTCAAAACATTTTATCAAGAAACATCTTAATGAATCAAGAGAAATCTCCAGTTTCCAGTTTTGAACCTACTAGAAGTCTGATGTGTGTCAGAAGGACACAACTTCCTTTAAAGAAGCACTTCCATTAAAAACTGGTTTTTCTGAGGTTTCTGTTGAATATTTTAGCTCCACAGGTGTTCTTACCTTCATAGCGGGTGTGAAAACAGGTCAACAACTTCTCTTTCAGTTTTAATCTCTCAAACTACGCAGGTGGTGATAAAACCCGAGTTCTCCCGAGTCTGAACGGCCTGTATCTGTTTCATCACAACTCCTTTGTTCGTTAGTATTCATCAGCTCCCGCAGTTGAAACCACGCCTAGCATGCTGCTGGCTAAAAGCTGTAGCATAAAACGTATCAAACAGGAAGACACGATGTCTGTTGTTGCCATGCGCAGCAGGGCAGGAAACAGTATACCTTGCTCTCATAGGCTAGTTTGTTAGCCAATCTGAGTCCAGCAAATTCAAATAATGAATATTAATGAGTTAAAGCCTGACGAATCTGGACGCAGACAGATTGAAAGGTCTGTCAATCAGTGTTTCCTAATATTTTTTAAATATAAAATGTTTCATATTACTGGTTAATAATTAAGAAATAACCACAAAGTCCTGAAATTTGTGTGCAATGGCCTCTTTAAACCCTTCACAATAAGAGCTCAGAAACACACTGTTTGTTTAACTTAACATACTATGCTAATATTGCTCCTCAGTTTGAGCACAACAGACTCAAAGCTGGAGGAATCCGGTTTTAATTCTGTAGATTATATTATCAGCTTGTTAGTTCATTTATTACACAGCAGGTATTTAACTCCATTAAAAGTTTCAAACTGTTAAAGCAATAAGAGATCAAATATTATGATACAATTGATTATAACAGTAGAAAACATTTTGGTCAACCTGACCACAAATTTTACAGTAATTTGAAAAACATCTGACTTGCCTTCAGCTTAAAACCATAATATATTCACTCACTCACACAAACACAATCGGAGCTAAACAGAAAAAAAAAGAAGAAATCACAAGGCATTTGGTAATGTTCACACAGATTGACATAAGCAGACACACACTTATGCCCATTGTGCAGCTTGGTGAAGGCCAGCGGAGAGAAGGGTTGACGGATGAAAGATGAGGTCATGTGAGGGAGCTGGAGCCAGGCGCAGTGGGAGGCCTGAAGTCAACCCAGCCAGCATCACATCTGGGCGACCCCATGAGGATGTTTGTGTGTGTGTAATCACTGATGTAGCTGAGGTCTACAAGCACACATACATGAGTGAATGATATGTGTGTAAGGATGTAGAGAATCTGAATAAAATGAGACCAGGATGCTTATGAATGAACAGCTGGCTGAGTAATTTTGAGTAAAACCTTCCGCCAAGAAATTCCTGTGCCTCAACAAAACACTGATCGGGCCTGAAGCTGAATTAAAACACAACATATTCCAAAAAATAACAGATAAAACTCTCTGACACACAGACGCTCATAAATTACTCATAACAAAATAGAATTTTACAGGAAGCAAATAAGCTTAATGTTATAAAGGAAGCAGGTTTAAAAAAGTGATATGCAAATGAAGTGAACAAGCCACAACAAATGTGACGGCGGTGACCCTCACAGTGAGCAGCGCTTCGAACAGCTTGGAGTCCGAACAAATGACTTGTGAGTAACACAGGCAAGTATGTAAACCAATCAGAATGTAGACGAACAATAAAGCAGACCGCCATCTGCTTGGCGTTATTATAGACACTCGATGGAGAGCTGCATCACTGCCACACTGGCTCAGTTATAAGCATGTGATTGTGAGAACGAAGGACCGGGTATCAGTGATGGAGTAACAGATAAAAACAGACAGAGTTTCTGACATGTGCTGTGTGCACACACACATAGCAGCATGTTTTCTTCTCATAACCTTTTGCCTTCTTCAGTCTCTGTCAACAGAAAAAAAGAGCACTCAGCCTGGGCAGAGGACAGCAGGCAACTCCAAGGCTTCTGCCAGACAACAGAGGCCTACAGTCTTAGCAGAGTTTTGGATCAGACAAAGAGTGTGTGTTGCCCCCACTACACCATGCTGACATAATGTTTGTGAGCTTCTCACTTCTAGTTTATTTATGTCCTTCAGTCACTTTTTTTATCATGCTGATCGATCTAGCGAGCGTGCATGATGGGATTTATATAAATACACTAACCACAACCTCCTAATGCTTAGCCTGTAAGCTCGCTCATCCCTAATACTAATTCTACATCTAATTCTACATCATTGCTACAATCACCCCACACCCCATCATGCCCTCTGCTACCTAAGCTACACACAAACACATCTGACTTTCCATATGGCAACTAAACCGTGTTTTTTTTTTGTTTTTTTTTTGACTGTGCTGTATTGTTAATGCTTTGCTGAGCTCCAGCCGGTTAAACTCATCAATTTATTTTAGTGGAAACAAACAGAGTTAAAGCCAAAACCTACAGTTATACAGACATTTATCAAGAGCAGTTATTTTAGAAAGTAGGTTTAATGAAACCTCAAGGCTTGTCGAACCCTGATGTAAGAAAAACGGAGGTAGTTTGAAATTGTGAGATGACTTTGTGTCTGTTACCACAATCATTTTGACCTACAAGCTTCATCTTAAAACTGCCAGGAGGAGACATGAGGGGGGACTCCATTGCACTGCAAGACCTGTCTAACTTGTTTTATTTTCTCACCAATAAAAATTAAATCCAAACTCCATTACACCTGATCAACAAGATCTTTTTACATCCCAATAAGCTGCAAATTCAAAAATCTATCTTCATCTGTAATATTAACTCAAATGAAATCACATTAAAGGTCCTGTATCCTGTTATTTTACAGCTTTTAACATCTTGGATAGACACATGATAAAATCTTACTGTTGGTGTTATATAGTCTTCATTTGTCCTGAAATATAACTTATATTACTGAGTTATTCTCAGACCAGGAAGTAAATGTTTGGTTTACCTAAAATCCCATCTCTCCCCCAGGCCCCCTCCTCGTGAGTGCTGCCCCTCGAGCTGCCTGAATAAAATAGTGAATAAATCCCTGTAAATGCACATTTTCGCTGAGACATTTTTAGAAAGTAAAATACTACAAACGGTGGTGCTTAGTGTCTTGGTTCAGACTCTTGCAGCTCGGAGTGTGTGTGTTTAATCTGCAGGGGCAGCGTGGACAAGCCGGGCACTTCCTGGTTTAACATTGTTACATCACTTTGTTACAGTCAGTCGTTTTCCAGGAGAGAGTGGAGCAGCTGCTCAGAGCGCAGGATTCAGGAGAATTACTGAGAAATGTGTGAATTAACACAAAAACCGCTTTTTTTTAATAAGGAAATAACATCACAACATGGTTACAAGCTCCAAATAGTTGATTCTGCATGATACAGGACCTTTAAACTTTAACGAAACAATGATGTTAACCTTCACGCCCTAAACTCAAGTTGTTTCTTGATCCTTCTTTTATGTTACTCAAAGATGAAAAAAAATTCAACTTTTTTTTTTTTTTTTTTTTTGTTTTAATTTAAAATGAAGACTCTTCTCTGTAATGAGTTGCAGCTGCAACAGTAACAGCTTTTTCATGCAGCATAAATGCACTTGTTTATGTTAACATGTTCACATATTGACAGTAATCTGAAACAGATCTGCTTAGCTCAAATTCCTCCAATAGGATTGGTTAGCTCAGGAGTTTGATCAGATTTCTGATGCTGGGTACAGATTGTGACACAGAAGGAAAAAACATAAACAAAACTGGTATTCTGACAATTTTGTCTCACAAAATGAGCTTCATTTTTTAAAGACTAATAAAGAAAATCACTAACACTTTATCAACAATAAAACAGAAAGTAATGTGTGTGTGTGTGTGCAGACCTGATCCTGTGTAATCTAACCAGTGATGTAATGCCTGTTGCAGCCACCATAATATGTTACATAATCGTATAAAAGGCTTATGTACCCTGAGGTTTAAAAGGTTCATTCTGACTTTGATTGGGTGGTTTTTCAGAAACAGATGTATAACAATCATGATGTAATTAAATAACCAATAATATCCACAAACCAATGCAACTAAACTAATCAGACTACTGATGCATTCTGATTTGATAAGTACAGATTTAATGCATGCAAGAAACCACAAATATTCTCAAACAGTATTAGGAGTCGTCATATAGTTGCAATCCACCAATAACATTGATGCAGAGGAGCACAGAACGTACACAGCATACCTCCTCAATCCCCAACTGTTTCAAGCTGAGAGGAAAAAGCTTGTGATTTGGTTGTGACTGGCAGCTCATGTAAACTCTGCAGCCAGGACAGAAAGAGTTGAACACTTGCCAAAAGCTGCAAAGCTGAGTTTGACCCTTTAGCACTGTGTGCATGTGCACATATGTGATGAAAATAGGTTTTGTATGTGCAGACATGAGCGTGCACAGTATGTGAGCGTGAGTGCCTGCATTTAACCCGTTTATATAACAGTAAGGGTCCTTGGGTTAAAGCACATGAAAATGAGTGATTAGGGGAATGAAAAAACTTGCAAGTTTAGTCTAAATCCCCCCAAAAAGAAGAAAGAATCACAAGAAGGAAAGAGATAGAAATTCAGATTTGTTAAAAAAAAGTAGAATGAATGATCTTTCTTTAGAGTGACAAAGAAAATGCACAATTTTTAACTTCTTGTCTTTGTTCTGGGCAAACGTTCTCCCAAAACAGAGCACCTGATGAAGGTTTTAAAAGAGAGAACCAGACCAAGAAAAGCCTGAAGAGAGTTTTGAGCCCAGACGCCCGGCGGCTTGGACGACACCGCAAGGAGATTAGGAAACTAAGACGTTGCCCTTAACAGAGCGTAAGGAAAGAGTGAGACAGAAAACAGAGTGTGAGAAAGTGTCAAGAGAATAAGAAACCAGAAAGAAAGATGAGGATCCAAGGACAGAATAGGATGAGAACAGACAAAAAGCATGAAAGTGAATGAGAAGGAGAAACAAGATAAGGGAAGAGTGGAAGAGACAGAGACAGAGAGAAAAAGAGAAGCATGAAGGCTTGATTCTGGTTGGACTCCAAGAGCCAGCATCTGTTTGGCTTGGGCTCAGAAAAGTCTAGTGTTTCACCCTACAGCGCCCAGGGGAATGCTATTCCAGGCTGCATGGGCTTCTATGAAAAACAGCTTTATGTGGAAAAGTGGATATGGAGGGAACCGGAGAAGAAGAGGCAACATGGGAAGGAAGGGGAGCAGAAAGCAAGAGGAAGGAGGAAAGGGAGGAAAAAAGGTGGAAGACAAGCAAAAAAAAAAAAAAAAATAGAGCAGTGAGGGGTGAGATAGGGTGGAGAAATATAATTTTGCAGGGTATGAATCAGATAAAGATGATGAATTTCCATGAAATGCCTCTTGATAAAATGACAAAGACATTAAACACAAGAACAAATGTGAACCAGAGCGAATTACCTCGTGTGTGAAACATACTTGGCCAAATCAAACTGCAGTAACTTACAAACAATTCAAGTACAATCAGCCAACAGTTTGAATTCAATCAAAACTCCAGAGAGTCAGAGGGAAACAGTAATGAGGCGACCACAAAATACAGAGGAATTTTGTCCCTCCTCAACATCTGGGTGAGGACAGCTGTGTTGTTCCTCCTCACCTGTCAGTCAGACGGCTGAAACTCCCCAAGGGACACCGTACAGCTGGTAGACAGGTGCTACCGCTGTCCATCTCCTGAACCACACCTCTGTGTGTCTCAGTGTGGGCTTGTGATTGTGTACCTCTGCACTGAATAATGATGTTTCCGAGTTTCTAGAACTTGGACTAATCCAAACAGGAATCCATCTCAGATGGCTTCATCTCGGAGAAGAAAAATGAATAACCAAGCGTTCTGGATCTGACGGCAATAGCTAACTATGCAGGAAAGCAAGATATGATGTATGATGATGGTGTGTGAGCACAGGGGAAACGGGGAGTTTTGGTATTATAGCAGAACCCTGGGCTTAATCAAAAGCAGAGGCACTTTCCCTTGGAAAAACAACGAGGGAAAGTAAAGTTTACATGAGTTAATTGAGAGAAAAGGGAGCGGGGGATAGAGATGGATGAGCGACTGGGGGAAGTTGCAAAGCAAGAAAATAAACATATAGGAAAATTACAGCATGACGATAGATTGAGGAGAAAAGTCAGAGATATAAACGAGAGCGTGACACAATGAAGACATGCTTTTCATTACCTCACTGCCACGCTATCAAACTCATGTTTTCATTAATCAGTCTATAGGTTATAAATGTTTTTGTGAGACACTGTTATTCAGCATTCATTTTTATTCAGTTCTACAGTGGAAACACTCTTCTCTCCCTCAGTAACTCTCAATCTATCTCCATCTACATCCCACTGGAACACATAAGCTTGTACTATCCCTGTACTATCAGCTTTAGGGGGGATTTCAGTCATTTGAAGGCATTTCACTTGTCCAGCCAGGATTGATGTTGAGTAAAGCCCAAAACCAACAAACCCGAACATAAAGCTCCTTAAGACTGGATGAGGACAAATCAGTGAGAAAAAGCCAAACAGAAAGTAGGTTGTAGGGAGGTGTGAGATGACCAGAGGCCTTGAAATTCTTCAGACACAAAATTAATGTGAAGAAGTCACTAAATTGTTGCCAGGCCCAGCAGTTTTTCTCTGGCTTGTTGAGGCTTTGCTGAAAGCAGGGCGGGCTAACGTCAACGCTTAACCACCAGTTAATCTGGTGTAAAAGCATTTAGTCACAATTTACAATTAATTTTATAGTGTGTGAGTTTAAAAAAAATAAAACAACAAAACACTGATATGTCCAAAACTTTCAAAGTCAGAATTTAAACTGTTGACTGAATTCTCTTTTCGATAAATATCAAATCTTGCAAACACTGTTTTGATATGTGTATAAAATGTTTTGTTCTAAAAGTGGAATATGGAACATGAACACCTCAAGAACATCCAATGCACGAATTCAGCAGCTACGACAACAGAACAAGGCCTCCAGCCATCTGGGTGTCAGGCTTGTGACCTCCATATGCGCCCTCACCCAAACCCACTCTGATCCCCGATCCTCTGCGGTAGCTCCTCCCACGAAATCCCCAGGGCCCCCAAGCAGCTTCCAGACCTGCAGACTCCACCACCCTCACAGTACAAGCCTCGCTATTATGGACTACTCACCGTATTAGGCAACCTGCAATGGTGTCGCTATTGGCTGGTAGATGTAAACATAATGCCAACGATGTGCCTGTCAGAATAACTATTTTATTGTATTTTACAGTTGGAAGGATGTGGTGGTTTCTTACTTTTTGCTGCTGCTCGTTGTGGAATTCCAGCTGCTTGTGTTGAAGACTTGGCAGCCTTGCAGACTCACATGTGATTCTTTATGGAACCAGGAAGTCTGGACGTGTGAATAATGATTTCGGTCCGGACCAGTGTTTTTAAAATGACAGAAACTAGTGACCACCCAGCTGACTGAGATCAAGATCTGTTACAATGTGACTTTATTTTCAACATTAATGGGACATTAGACTGTTGTGAGTATTTCACTGTAAAATTCTTACATACTGTATCTTTAAAGGAAGTACTGTATTTTCATTTTACACCCCTCTAAACACCATGTGGAGGTATTATGTTTTTAAAAATATTTCTTTTTCTGAAAATGTTCCATATTGCACCTTTAATTTGCCATAAGTTTTAAATAGTAATGTTCCTTCAACTCCTACACCCTCAAAATAAAGTAACATGAACATTGAACATCTCACCCAAAGTACAATTTATATATTGGATTGTTTTCTGTGACTTTGCTATGACTAAATAATCAACATGTTTAATTAATTGTAATTAATCATCTACATTTTCGATATTATAAACCTTTTCTTCTCTGATGTTTAGTTAATGTAACTTTTACCAAATTAATCAAAGTTAATTCTAGCACTTTCAAAATAAACACAATTTCACATCCTTTAGATTTCATATAAACACCTTTTTAAAAACTTCTTTAAGCAGATTCAATACACAAGCCAAACTAACTTTAAAAACATATTTTTTAAATGTTTTTTCCTGACTTACTGGAGGTCTTTATTCAACCAGTTAATTCATTAACTTCTCGTTGTTTTGTGTAACTTTTTCATAAACTTCACCAGATTTCCTTCACTGCATTTTATTTCAATAAAACAATATGTGTGGAAAATCTGTGTAAAGAGAATTTGCTTCACAGGGTAAAGATGCACATGCACAGACATGCACGTGCTTCTTCATACAACCATATGGGCCATAACATAAATTGATGGGCTGTTTTAATGAGCACATTTAAATGAATGTTTACTGTTGAAAGCGTTTGCATTCATCAAGTCTCGCTCTGTGAAGACGCAGCCATATGATTTCACTTTTCCATGGCCTTGGTCTGAGAGCATCAAGATTGGAGATAGTGACAAACTAATAATCCTTTTTTCCTGCAATTATACCCCCCCCCCCCCCCCCCCCCCCCCCCACAACCCCATCCTTCCCACCCCCCATTCTTTTCTTGATTTCTTTTTCAGTCAGCACTCAGCCTGCTTGTCTTTGCCTTTCAGCCATTTATTCTATTCCACGTCAAGCCTTTAGATTTCCATCACTGTTTACTCAACGCAAACATTCTAATTTGTGGCGTCTTTCTTCTGTGTATACATTTTTCTTTGTTTACATCAAATCTGTTGGCTTTTCCTCTTCCAGCTTTAAGGAGAATTGCTGTAGGAATAAAGAACACGGTAACTTTGTCCAGCAGTTTACTCAGATAGGTTACTGAATTCCACATCCTGTTACACAATCCTGCAGATGTGTGCTGTAAGGGGGTGTAAGTTTTTAGCTCAAGGGAAACAACTCCAATTTTATAGACCAGAAAGAAAGATAGAAAAGGTTTCATTGCAAACTAGAATGCACTCAGAGAGCCCAGACCTCTGCCAAGCAGCTCATTTACCCTATAATATGATTTCACAATAATGAAGAAACCTTCAAAATATTCCTGGATCCAGATCCAGTAAACTCCCACAATCTAATCCACTGATCCTGATGACATTCTAAACTTATCCTGAAAATATCCTGTATGTCTATACGTAACGTTTTGAGTTATGTTAACTACCAAACAGACAAACCAATAGCTAAAGTAACACAAGCAAACAAACACACAAAAAACTCTACTTGATAGTATGGGGGCTTGTATTTGTAGGGTTACACAGTCAAATATTAACAGCAATATTTTGGGTTATTTATGGGGTTCCTTTTTCAAATGCATATTTTATCTTTTTATTTATTTATTTATAAATGTCACATTTACTAAATATTTAGTTAGCAAGCTAAATAATTATTTTAAAGTTAAATGTTTATTTTACAAAATAAATATTTATTTTACAAACTAAATATTTACTTGCAAACCTAAATATTTAGTTTCTAAATTAAATATTTAGCATGAAAGCTAAATATTTTAAATATTTAAATATTTATAATATATTTAAATATTATTCAGGTTGGAGCTAAATATTTAGCTTTCAAGCTAAATATTTAGCTCCAACCTAAATGTTTAACTAATATAAAAATTAATTTGCCGATAGGCAGAAGTGGACTGCCAAAATAAAAGCTGCGTTAGAAAAATGAACCCCATTTTTAAATAACCAAAAATATTGCTGTTAATATTTGACTGTATGCATTTACAAATGGCACCCCATATGGTAGAGTTAATGATCAGGATGCTGAGCATTACAACAAGAAGGAAATCATAACTGGTTCAATTATCTATCAATTCTGAAAGGTCAGTGGAGGCTTGTTTGGAGTCTGCAACACTAACTGCTTATGACACAACGCAGCATCAGCTGAGGTGATGATGTAATCCACTTGAGGGCTTTGTGGCGAAAGTACTGACATCCTAGATGATTGAGTCTCTCCTGAGAGGAAGGAGGGGAAAAAATCAAGAGGTGTGAGAATATGTTAAGGTTAATGTGAAATCAGAGGTTAATGACTTGCTGTGTTACAGTTTGCAACGTTGGCATCAAGCCTATTGCAACTCTTTTCCATTCTAACCAGTGAGCGTGATCAATAAGCCTGTTAGGCTGTTTTAGCTCTAGCTGGCTGGTGATCAATGCCCAGCCAGAAATCATACAGTTAAGGCCCAAGACCCAGTAAGGCCTTTTTAATAGCTCTTTGTCTCAGCTAACAGATACAGATCCTCCTGGTTTGGCTCTTTCAATGCTGATAGTGATTATTAGAGCTTATTGATAAGCTAATAGTGAATTAGGGCTAGTAGGGATTGTTTAGAGAGGATTACTGTTCGAGCTAACAGGGATATGAAGCTTTCTCTGTGATCATGTTTTTCATCAAATATCTGCCAGTTTTTTTTATTTTTTTTAGAAAAGTTTAGAGAAGTTGGCTATGAAAGATTTTTAAAAAGTTATTGAAGAAAAATCTCCAAAAGTTACAACTGAACTTTGCCTCTTGTATATAAACCTTGTCTTCTTCATTTCCTTTCAGCTAATCCCTTCAGGAGTCTCCACAGCAAGTCCTCCGTCTTCATCTGTCCTCTGCATCCTCTTCTATCACACCAACCAACCTCATGTCCTCCTTCACTACATCCATATATCTCCTCTTTGGTCTTCCTCTAGACCTCCTGTCACCTTTTACCCCTCAAAAAAGTGTGATGCTCAAATCAAAAAGCACTGATGTGGAAAAAAATTTAGATTTAGCTACACATACGCAGCATTTATTTATCTTATAAAACAATATAGAAACTACCAGGGCCAAATTAATGGTTAACATCTTATATTTAAAATGGAGTAATACTAACAGTCAAACAAGCAGCAGCTATCATTTTGTTTAATGCTTGCAATGTAATGAACAAAAGAGGTAAAGCTCCCTCAAAACTTGTAACTTTCATGAGAAAGTGATTAAGATACATGACTGAAAGCCAAAGAGCTCAAAAATCAAAATAACTTCCCAAAAGGGACCAAAGCAGTGCAACACAAGACAGTCTGAGGCTCTGAGCCTATCAAACACAAGGAGGAGTGACTCGCTCAGATTAACTCTCCTCGGATTTTTAAACAACAGTGACAGATGCAAACCCCTCCGCACTTCCATTTGTCAGAGATCTATTCCTGCACTTAAAGCAGACACTCTTTTTCACACATACGTGCACAAACACTCGTGCACATTACGCTCACACTGATGGCTTATGCTACCTTTGTCACCTCCCACTCACTGGTTATCTCCAATGACACAAACCCACAAGATCCCCTACCCAATTTCCACGCATGCAGTCTAAATGAAGCAGTGAGCAGGAATTAAGCCTGTCAGGAAAAAAAGAAACAGAGAAAAAAAAAAATACCAAAGCAGAAGAAAAGGAGAGGGAGATGGATGAAGAGAAAGAGAGAAAGCGGGAGGGGAAGGAGGGAAGGAATGAGAGATGGATTTTTATTTAATACACTGACTTTCATCCCTGCTTTACAACATACTTAAATTAGTCTTTTTTTTTTTTTGGGGGGGGGTCATACTCACTGAATGTTGAACAAAAACGCTACCCCTCCCTCCTCAGACAGAAAAAACACAATGAACCTTCTGTACTATCCGAGAGGGGGGGCACAAAAAAGTACTGCAATCCCGGCCAGATTTGAGAATGCCTTGGTTACTCGCCAAGGTATCTGAAATAATAGCCCACAGCTCAAAATAATTTATGTGAGCATTTTTTATTATATTTTTGTTTCTAGAGATTAGAAGTTACTGCTTTTTGTCAATTAATTTGCCAACCGACCTTATCGGTGCATCTATAGTTTGGATGCAAGTCAGAACAGGAACTGTCCAAGGTAGAAATATTTGGCTAGCTACTTCAAAAACAGATGCACATCCATCTAACTGTTTTTAAATCACATTGCCTTAAATAATGTTTTTTTTTTTTTACTATATGTCTGAACGTGTTGAGCTGACAGAACTTCAAACCCCTGCAGAAAATTAGGTTTGACAAAGCTCAAGAGATGACAGAAGTAATATTTTGATGACAAATGTTTACAAATCGTGTTCTTCCCTCCCTCCAACCACCATACTTTATTTACCCAAGCCTGCATTTTTATTACGAGTATTCTCTCCCTCCTTTATTAAGAGCCAGATGACCAGAGATAACTCTCCACCTCTCTGGCTGTGTCGGATGGTCTAATCAAGAAAGATATTTTAATTAGCTGTTGTAATCTAGTTGCGCCACATTTTCTTCCAGCTGGTCAGATGTCCCTTTTTTCATTAGTGACAACTGTCAATCTCATTTAGAAACAAGGCAAGACTGTTTGATTGTTGCTCCTTTGGGTCTCTGGATATTTTTCAGATTTCTATAGTTTTTCAATATCATTCCACTTTTCAGTCCACAAAAAACTTCTGCTACAGTAGTGTTTCATTCTCTGTTCTTTCAAGTGAATCCCAGGTTTTTAAATATTCCTTAGCTTTTTATAAATATAAAGGTTTGCGAACTGGATTAGCTTAAGTTAGTAGGGGTGTAACAATACACCGATGTATTAATGTATCTCAATACAGGGAGCAATATCGCATTGTGAGGTCCAATATTGATAATATCGATACAGTAAACGTGTTGTACTGACCACCACAAAACGGAACATGTGCTCTAACATTGAATATAAAAGGTTTTTCACTGAAAAAAGACTCAGAACTGATGTGAAAGTGAATATATTAGTCCGATGAGCAACTATTAAAAATACATGAAGCTTTATTAAATAACTCTTATTACATATTTCTAAGTAAGAATTTTATTTTGTGACATTTTAGTTTTACTAAAAAAAACTACAAACTGTTGTAAAAGTGAATGAGTGAGTTTGTTTCACCCTTTGTCATAGTATCAAAGCAAAATAAATATTATCTAGAGAGTTTTGTTTTGTTCAAAATGCAAAACAAAGAAAAGTTTTAATGTATCGAATCGTGTATCGTATCGTGAGAGATGTATCGAGATACATATCGTATCGTGGGATAATGTATCATTACAGTTAGCATGGCTTCTCTCCCTTCCTCTCCTGTCTTCACTTGCTCTGCGTGTCAGATATTTAGCGATTACTCTGCTTCCATTAGTGATAATGGTACCTGTAATGAATGTAGTATTCTTGTAACTTTGGAGGCGAGACTGCAACTGAAACTTGGCTAGAACCTCCATGAGGTGGTCGAGTTCCCGATGCTAGCACAGAGCCACTGAGACTAGCTTCTCTTACCCAGAGCAGCAGGGACCAAGGCCGGCTGAGTCACAGTCAGGAGTGTAGTAGTCTCAAGGCTAAGCCCCCCCGCCAGTTTTCATATAAAACGTTACCAGGACGACCTTCTTCCACCTGCGTAATGCTGCTAACACTAGAAACACTTTGGCTCAAAGTGATGCAGAAACATTAGTCCATGCATTTATTATTTCTTTATTATCAGAATGTTCAGACAGTTCTGTAAAAGGCCTCCAGCTGCTGGAGTTCTGCCAGAGTTCTGATGAGCGTTAGAAGGAGAGATCACATTTCTCCAGTTTTTGCATCACTTCATTAGCTCCATATAAAATCCAGAATATGATTTTAAATGTAACTTCTCACAGATGAAGCTCTAAACAACCAAGCTCCATATTAGGGATCGTACTGTTCCATATTTTCCTAATAGAGCACATCGCCCTCAGACTGCAGGTCTGCTTCTGGTTCCTCTATTAATCTGTGAGGCAGACACCCTGTCTACTTTTAGGACTAGACTCTAAACTTCTCTTTTTGCATTGTTAGGTTCTCCTGATCTATCCCTTTAGTTATGCTGCTATAGACTGCTGGAGGACATATTGACCACATTTCTTCTCTCTGCTGTCTCTCCGTGTTTGTATTTATAACTTTAACTTCAACTCTGTTTCTCTTTCCATAGACATGAAGACTGACTCAATCCATGAGCCCAACTCTGTGATTATCTGTGTCTCTTTCCTGTCAGCTCAGACCCCAGTCAGCTGAGACAGAAGGTCTCATTCTAGATCTGGTTCTGTAGGAAGTTTCTTCCTGTTAAAGGGAGTTGTTCCTTTCTACTATCACCATCGGTGCTGCTCAGGATCAGGGATTGTGTTGACTTGATGGTTCAACCCAACTGGCTAGAACTGTTTTCAGAAAGCTAACGGTGAATCTGGAGTATTGTTATAAATTGGGTTTCATAAACTAAACTGAATTTAACAACCGGTCTAGCCTTTCTTTAAAAAAAGAAACACACCTGAAAGCAGGAAATTCTCAAAGCATTGCAATGGTAAGAAGAAACTGGACCACTGACCTACTTCACTAACAAAAGCCACTGGATACAAGCTAACAAGTCGATAAGATGTCTCATCATGATTGCTCTGCACTTGACAGTGGCCTTTCTGTATATCAGTTGCCCTTTGCCTGACCCAGTCAGTCACCCAGAGGAAGGAGTGATTAGCAGGACTGTAGTAGCAGAAGCCCACCTGCTCTGACTCAATGGAAGCCCTCATACGGCTCACTCGCTAGAGTCAACAGAATTTTAATCACATACACAAAGACACACTTGCAGAGACAAAGACACATGTACACACAAATACACATAAGTGCTCACACACAAACAGGCAGACAAGGAATGCTCCTTCACATGTACTCCCTCACTTAGTCTTTCATCCGAACAGATAGACAGAAAGAGGAAGGAGGCAAAGGAGTGATAAAGGCCCAGACAGCAGTGAAGGGGGTAAGAAAAGGGAGGGAGGGAGGGAGGAAGGAAGGGAGGAGGAGCGTTTCCTGGAGAGACAGGGCAGGCAGGATATGCAGAAGGAGAAGGAGGAGAAGGAGGAGGGAAAACACAGGGTTGGCTTGTTCCATGTAAAGGTTGTGTACTTACAGTGGATTTGTGCATGCTTGTGTCTAACAGAGGTGGAATAAAAAGTGTCTGATTGAAGTACTGAAACTCACTGACGTGTTGACTCACAGTTAGCAAAAACACGAGGGAAACAGACACACAATGACAAGCAAAAACTTGCTAAAATTTTGCTTGCAGGTGGAAACCTGGATTCAGGTAACTAAATCCACTTTCTGTTCCATTCTATAAAGATAAAACCATAGAGGACTCTAAATTATTTCCAGTATGTAACAAAATATCTCCCCTTCTCTTTATTCTCCTTCTAACCCTCTTTTTTTTTTGAAGACGCTTGTTTTGTTGACTGATTCTTTTCAGCCTACTGCCCCTTCTGTTTCTGTCCTCTCCTTTTCTTTCTCCCGCTCTATCTGCATCTCCTTCTTTCTCTCCCTTGGCACGGTCTGGCTTGTCAGGCCTGTAATAGAGCTTCTATTGTTCGATCAAGAAAGCAACAGGAACTGTACCCTGTTAACCCAGCTATGTTGGTATGCATGTGTCTATGTACGCACACATTTTAGAAAGCATTGCAAACAGTAAAGTACATAACGTGAGTACATGCCTGATAACAGGGTAGGTTTTCCTTCCATGCAGTAGACTGCATGACATTAAACTTTACACTGAACAAATACTTCTCTTCATAGCTCATGAACTTCCCTTATCTATTTAATATCTTGCTCCATCTTTGTTTTTTTTGTGTGTGTATAAATGGACTCATTAAAAAGTGGACAGTGACATTTAATTTTCACACATGCTTCCTTTACCCTGCTCTCTAACCCTTCATGTAACACTCTCCCCTTCTTTTTATGCTCTTAATACCCCCGTCCCAAATCTCCAAATACCCCCGTCTCAAGTTGCAGGACCTGTTTCTCATGCCTGTGTGTGTGACTGCGCACGTGTGATGCTCCATTAACTCTAGTGGTGACAGGCCTTTGATGCTGCCTCTGATCCCTAATCCCAACAGTTGGGGGGGGGTTAGAAAAAAGAAAGAAGTCTGGTTCAATGTCAGTCTTAAGTTCAACTCCTCTCATACTGAACTTGATTTTTTTTGTCAAACTGACATAGTTATCATCCTAAGTGCAAATCCAGCAAGCATTATTGATTTCTGAAATTAAATTTAATTATTATTATTATATGATTAAAGGTACAGTATGTAGGAATTTTACAGTGAAATACTCACACAGCAGTCTAATGTCCCACTGATGTTGAAAGTAAAGTCACATTGTAACAGATCTGGATCTGAGTTGGCTGGGTGGTCTCTAGTTTCTGTCATTTTAAAAAAGGTAGCCTGGACCAGAATCATTATTTACATGTCCAGACTTCCTGGTTCCATAACGAATCACATGTGAGTCTGTAAGGTCGCCAAGTCTTTAACACAAACAGCTGGAATTCCACAACAACCAGCAGCAAAAAGTAGGAAACAACCGCATCCTTCTTACTGAGCAGCCGAGCTGTACGTGATGGGGTGTTCAAACGCACTTAGGAAAACTGAACACTGAACAAATAGGCCTTCAGACATTCCCAAAAATTGAACAAATACAAGAGAAACTAAATGAGGATCAACATCAGAACTGGCAACCCAACAGAAAAATCATGGAGGGGAGTGGCTGAGAGCGGATGTTTTTTTTCTACACAAACTGCGGGACTCGGATTTGACTACAAGGTCTAACTCTTACATACTGTAGCTTTAAATAAAATAATATTTATAATTATTAAAAAATTATTTTAAAAACCACTTATGGAACATTCAAAGTTTATTTAGAGAGAGAGAGGGTGTTATAGTCTCAGGGATGAGTTGAAATGAGTTGAAGTGGAGTAAACTTGTGGAATGGATTAGATGAGAAGCTTAAGAACTGTGCAAATATATCTCATTTAAAAAAATATACAAACACTATTGTCTAGAAACGTATCATAAAATGAACTAATAAGTTGTGTTGTGTTTTGAAACTAGGGATGTGATTGTTCATTCTTTAATGACCGTCTTATGGAACATGTTTTATTGTCTGTTGTTGAATGATAATATATATGAATGATGTAAAAGAGGAGTAGGATCAAAATAAGCTTTGCTTCTTCCTACTGCCTTTTGAACATTTAATAGTGTGTTTTGTTCTAGTGCTATTCATTAGAAATGACAGAGTAATCTACATGTACTTGTTATTTATGCGCATGTCACTTTTTTTTAGTAATAATATTATTAATTACTGAAAATAAACCCATGAAAACATGACAATACTTTAGAATAGTGGTTCCAAAAAATATTTTAGAAATAAAATAATGAAATTGGCCTGAACATAACTGAAAGAGAGTAAGGCGTGTCCTATAATAAGCAGTACAGGTCTGCCCATTGGGCAAAAAGTCTTCACTGTGTACCAAATTGAACATGGAGATTCAAAAGACAAACATGTTAAAGAGGCCATTTCATACAAATTTCATGATTGTGGTTATTTCTTAAGTATTAACCAGTAATATGAAACATTTTATATGTAAAAAACGTCAGGAAACACTGATTAACAGACCTTTCAATCTATCTGCGTCAAGATTCGTCAGACTTCGGGCTGCAACTCATTAATATTCATTATTCGAATTTGCTGGACTCTGATTGGCTAACAAACTAGCCTATGAGAGCAAGGTATGCTGTTTCCTGCAACATCAGACATCGTGTCGTCCTGTTTGCTACGTCTTATGCTAACAGCTTTTAGCTAGCAGCATGCTAGGCGTGGTTTCAACTGCAGGAGCTGATGAATACTAAGGAACAAAGGAGTTGTGATGAAACAGATACAGGCGTTCGGACTCGGGAGAACTCGGGTGTTATCACCACCTGCGTAGTTTGAGAGATAAAAACTGAAAGAGAAGTTGTTGACCTGTTTTCACACCCACTATGAAGGTAAGAACACCTGTGGAGCTAAAATATTTAACAGAAACCTCAGAAAAACTGTGTTTAATGGAAGGACCTCTTTAAAGGTAACATGTATAAGCTCCCATCCTAGCTGCTCATTGTTTCTCTGACTGGAGTTACACACACAGAAATCCACAGGACTATAAGCAACCTCCCTGGAAGTGGCTGTAAAAGGACAATTAATACAAAATTAAAGAAGAAAGTAACAGTTGTTAGAATAACTTTCAAAGAGATCAGAGGTGAACTCCAGACGTGTCAAGATTGATAATACAACCGCTGCTCTTCGAAGCAAAGAGGACCTTACGGACGATGACAGAGGAGGACAGCACTATTTAAAGTATATAAAATAAAACAAGACTGGGATTAGCCAAAATGTATATGGAAGTTTAACTTCTGGGAGAATGTTCTTTGGAGAAATGAGACAAAACTGGAGCTTTTTGGCAAGTTACATCAGCTCTGAGTTCACAAAGGCAAAAATGAAGCTACAAAGAAAAAAACACTGTAAGTACAGTGAAACATGGAGGGGGCTCAGATTAATTTGGGGGCTGCTTTGCTGCATCTGGCACTTGCTGTCTTAAATCTGTGCACAGTACAATGAAATCTACAGTCTGGAGAAGGAACCCTTCAAACCTGAGACAGCTGGAGCAGCTTGTCCATGAGAAGCAGCTTTAATGCTTGTTAACAGGTGCAGAAGTGTCGCTGAGAGTTACAGAAATCACTTTATTGCAGCGATTGATCTATTAAATTTAAGGTACCATCATAATAATTTCTTTTCTATTTATTATGTTAAACGTGCAAAGTTTCGATTCACATCTTGACATTTAAGTTTAAAAACTTTTGTTTTAGTTAAATTTGAACAAATTAAGCAAAAAATGAACATGCAGACCAACAAAGATGCTCCAATTAATCAAAACAACACTACATGTGAGATATGAGATAATGTTATGGTGCTTTCTTTGCATGTCAAGCGATTACTAAGAACAAGGAACCCAACGTGATGCATCACATACTGATGGAGGGGAACTCAGCAGAGGAAATTCTAACACTGCAGATGTGCAACATGGCTGGAAGAAGGAGGAAGTGGTACAATGTGTAACCAGTAGTATAACTGTAGACAGATCTGATATCAGTTTACTGTGAATTTATCTGAGTTGGTTTGGGCTGAGTTGGACAGTTTTCTTTTGGATTGAGTTTTTGAAGGAACATCAAATCCATTAACACACGTCTGATTCCACAGCATCTCGACTATCTTTTGGTGTTTGTTGCAGGTTTATAACATCATTTGTTCTTGCAGTTATACAAAATCCAAAGGTTAACAGTTTTTTTCTTTTCTTGATCAAAGTATCAGGAAATTTGTAAAGATCCAGATCAGTCTATATAGTATCATGTAGAACTTGTTGGGAACTCAGTCTGTTTTTTTTTTTTTTTTTACCGAGCACCTGGACTATTTATTGTTGCGTTACATGCAGATATGTTAAAAACAGCTTCTATCTCACAATGATGAAGAATCCTTAAAAACATTCCTGAATCCAGATGGTGATCTGGATCAGCCCCCAAAATCTACTCATTTCTTTGGGTTATTTCTGACCTTTCCTGAAAATACTGTATCATCAACATCTATTTATAACTTGTTATCTTGTTAACAGACAGACTTTGCGAAGGTAAAGCACAAACAGCTTTAGCTTGCAGCTATACTAAAAATATCTCAAGAATAGATCAGTTTCTTTGATTTCTTGCTTGTATGTTCTCTCAATGTAAGTCGCTTTGGATAAAAGCGTCTGCTTAATGACAGTAGTAGTTTCTTCTTTTAGGGTTTGTTTTACACTTCTATTGGCACTTTCAGATCATATATAAATACTTTTTTGAAGTTTTGAACTGCCAGTTTTTAAAGAGGCCCTTCCATTAAAAACAGTTTTTCTGAGGTTTCTGTTGAATATTTTAGCTCCACAGGTGTTCTTACCTTCATAGTGGGTGTGAAAACAGGTCAACAACTTCTCTTTCAGTTTTAATCTCTCAAACTACGCAGGTGGTGATAAAACCCGAGTTCTCCCGAGTCCGAACTGCCTGTATCTGTTTCGTCACAAGTCCTTTGTTCGTTAGTATTCATCAGCACCCGCAGTTGAAACCACGTCTAGCATGCTGCTGGCTAAAAGCTGTTAGCATAAGACGTAGCAAACAGGAAGACACAACGTCTGACGTTGCCATGCACAGCAGGGCAGGAAACAGTATACATTGCTCTCATAGGCTAGTTTGTTACCCAATCAGAGTCCAGCAAATTCGAATAATGAATCTGAATGAGCTGCTGCTCGAGACCTGACGGAAGGAGCCGGAACCACCCGAATTTTAATGCAGACAGATTGAAAGGTCTGTTAATCAGTGTTTCCTGACGTTTTTTAGATAAAAAATGTTTCATATTACTGGTTAATACTTAAGAAATAACCACAAAGTCCTGAAATTTGTATGAAATGGCCTCTTTAACAAAACAGAATATAAAAAAAAAGGTTAGCTGGCTTTGCACGTTCTGAGTTCCCTCCAAAGTTTAAAAAGAGGCCAAGTACTTTGATATTTTCATTAATCTTGCATAAAGACAGGAAACTCTGCAAGTTAAATTTCTTTTAATGCACGTTAAATGCTTTCATCTCTTAACTACTGCATATAGAATGTTTGCACAAGCGTTGGTTGGCTGACCTTTTCTGACAATGCTCCAGTCTCCCTTTTAGTACTAAGATTCTTTCATGGCTCTAAACACATTAACTTTTGGCAATGTGAAATGTTGTCCTTTGCAAAGTATATCTTGTATATTGTTGTTACTGTTTATGTTGTTTTGATTCTTTATTCATTTCAGCTGTTTGGAAAGTTTTACTCTTTGAACAATAAAAGCTTCTCTTTTTACCCGAACATTAACACCCTCATTTAGACTCGAGGTTTATGACGTCAATGTTACACTGAACGTTGTTTTTAAGACACTGAGTGGGCTTAAGACAACCTTTTCCACCACAATGCATTGAAATCATTCACAATGCATTTATTTATTTAGTTCAATTCTAAGCCAATTTGGATGCATTTTGTTCAAATATAAAATGTTTATTTGATCTAATTTTGTTTCTACGGTTACTATGCAAAGCAAAAAAAATCCCTTTAGTTTACTCTGGTTGCTAGCACTTATGTAAATATGATTATATTTCAAATAAACTACAACGATTCATAAAACTGCTGGTTTAATTTTTGTTTCAAGGCAACTCTTTTTCCAGATTTTAAAGCTATAATCAGCTTCAGATTTGATTATGTGATATACTGAGTAATAAGTGAACGAGTAGAGTATTGGCATTCGAAGAGCTCGTCATTGCTTGGAAATGTCTTAATGGAAGAAAGCGCCATGAGACTGGGCGTGGCAGGAAGATCACTGTTACCAAGAAAACTGTGCTGCAGCTTTGACATGTGTTTACCATTTCACCCTCAGCATAGGAAGATTTATTACACGCACCTCAAACTTCTAATCACAAGTTTTTTATTTATTTTTTTTTTATTTTTAATGTGCATCCTCTGAAGAAGAAGCAGTTGCTTCACTCTACCAGGTGGTGTGTGCATTTTGTGCATGTGTGTAAGTGTGCGCTTGAGTGATGAGGTATTTGGCAACTAAAAGATCAGGCTTTATAATAAGACCTCTATCCCTGGTTGACTTTAGACCCAGTTCCAGCTGGGTGCAGTCTGCGATGCCTCCAGACCTCAAAGTGTAAGATGTAAGACATCAGACTCTGGAAAGAAAATATATAAATGTATAAAAATAAATAATAGATGAAGAATGAAGCTGGAACATGTGATGAAGAAAAAAACGGGGGCGAAGGTGTGAGCAGACATCTGCCTGGCATCCTTTCACCTCGCCTGCACTTTGACCCCTTATTTTCTCATCCCCTCATCTTTTATAAAAGAGGAGTAAAAAATGACATCACTCATCTGACCGAGGCAAACATCCAAACCAAACACCCCCCCCTTCCCCCAAACTCAACTATCTGACACTTTTCTAAAGCGCCTTGTGTTAAATTCTAAGGGTGTATTTTTTGTTTTTATCTTGTTTCCACAGTCCTTTGGTCTCATACTGAGAGACACGGAGCTGAACCCAGCACTTCTGCCAGGTTTCTACTCACTGAGAGATATGCAGGCATATCACACTCTCTAGCTATCTGGCCCTGGCTGTCTTTGTGTCTATGTAGAAGAGAGAACGTGGACGTCGTCTAGCCGTGGACTCCTAGAGACGTCTGACTCTCTCACACAAATAAGAGAACAGTATAGAATATTACACACATTGGCACGTCCTTGTGTACAAACTCACACACAAATACTGGACTTATGGAGCAACAGAGAACCATAACAGCATGGGCTCCAACAGTGCCTCTTTGACAGATTTAAGTAAATAGCAGCAAACAAGCAATTATTTTTGGCAGACCAAGCTGCAGTCCATTCCAAGAACTAGGGGAGGTCTAATGGGAATGGAGGCAGATGAAATCACATAAACAGATGTGATTAAAGTCAATATTAAATGTATCATTACTCATTCTAACAACGTATTCCTTCATAGGATCACACCAATGCAGAAACATAAGCACGAAGCTCTACCCTTCCCTCTCTGCTGCTTCTCTTTCCCCTGGTATTTTTTTTTTTTCAAGGCTCATTAATGACATTTAAAATAATCTAAATAAAACACGTGAACATCCTGAAGGTTTAAACTGGTCAATATGTTCATAACTACATGCGATTTGTTTTTTTTTATCACAAAACATACATGATGAAGTAGAGGGGAAAAAGCAGAAGGATCAGGGTGAAATCTGCAGCTGACATGGACAATCTGACCAACTATAAGTGGATTTGTAATCCTTGAGTGGGTTTAAACTGTGTTTACTGTCGCAGCCAGTGCTTGTGTGTTTGTGTGCACAGCTGCATGTACCCCCCCCACCCCCCCACTACTAATTCTTTATTGCTTTTTGACCATATTCACCTAATCTAACAGCAATACTGAACCCAAATGTTAAGTGATTCACAGTAGCTTCAACTTTTTCATGATTGCGCTTTGAGTTGGGCAACTAAAGAAGTACAACACAAACACTTGTGTAGTACATGTACAATCTCGGGGCATTTGGGTTGTACCCAGGGAGGATAAGCTGCTTTGGGACTGTCACCAGTCGATTAGTCGGTCATTACCAACACCAGCCAGGGCCAGAAATCTAATGCAAATATGGCTCTGTCTCATCTACACACACACGCACACACACACACACACACACACACACACACACACACGGGTTAGAGTACGCAGAGTCAAGAGCAGATCAGATCAATGTGACCTGACCGATATCGGTTTGTGAAGGCACAATTCACTGAGGGTAAATCAAATGTTACTGAGCTGCAGAGGAAGTAACGCGTAGCTACTAGTACAGATGGTGGTACTTCGGACAGATTAAGCACTTGAAAATAATATAAGGCATAAGTTAGTGTTTATTAGTGATACATTAGCACCTGAAAGGGCCGGACAGTGATTTATGCAGCTGGTCCAGTTGTTGAGGCCTATGCAGGTCTCTCATAATTAAACATAAAATCATGTGAAGCGAGAATGGTTTGCAGTAAAGATTTTAATCTTGATTTTCCAACATTTCTATCATCAACAAAGTGCACATCTTAGTATTAATCAGTTGCTTTAAACATCAGCTTGGTGATACTTGCTTGTTACTGATGTTTCATTGAACTCTGTTCCATTTAATTTAAGCTCATGTGTGGATAACACATTAAGTACAACTCAAGTACTGTTTTTAGAATGTACTTAAAACATTAAAGTATTATCACAAGTTCTTAGCAGCAGAGTTTACAGATGACTGCCTTATGAGAAAAATATAGGATTTGCAGCCGTTCCACCATCTAGATTTGCTCAAGATGACGTCAATGAGCTTAAATCTGGGGGAAATCTTCTCATGTTTGTTTATCAAAAGGCTCGTGGATCATGAAGTTAAATCAAGGCAGCAGTGCAAGGGGAAGGAAAAGGTAAGGAACTACAAATAAGTTTAACTACAGTTAACTACATTACAAATATTTGAGTATCTACATGGTTAAATCAGTAAATTTGTGTGTAAATGGTAAGAAGGAAATGTAAAAAAGAGAGAGAGAGATTTAGTGAAGCTTACAAGTGGTTATCCTGTGGTTAGATTAGTCACGGCATGTTTTCGGTCAAAGGCCAAAATAACAGCTGATGGCTTGTAGTAATGCGTATAAGCTAAACGACAGTAACTAACATGAAGGAAACTTAAAAGATTTGGGAATTTTTTTTTATAAAACAGGGACACTAAGAGTTTCCCTTTGGCACAATAATAATTTTTGACCAAACTAAAAAGCTGCAGGCAGATTTTTCCATTTGTTAAAGAGGCCATTTCATACAAATTTCAGGACTTTGTGGTTATTTCTTAAGTATTAACCAGTAATATGAAACATTTTATATCTAAAAAACGTCAGGAAACACTGATTTACAGACCTTTCAATCTATCTGCATTAAAATTCGTGTGGTTCCGGCTCCTTCCATGAAGCAGCTCGTTCATATTCATTATAATTTGCTGGACTCTGATTGGCTAACAAACTAGCCTATGAGAGCAAAGAACACTGTTTCCTGCCCCGCTGCGCATGGCAACGTCAGACGTCATGTTTTCCTGTTTGTTACGTCTTATGCTAACAACTTTTAGCCAGCAGCATGCTAGGCGTGGTTTCAACTGCGGGAACTGCCGAATACTAATGAACAAAGGAGTTGTGATGAAACAGATACAGGCCGTTCGAACTCGGGTTTTATCACCACCTGCGTAGTTTGAGAGATTAAAACTGAAAGAGAAATTGTTAACCTGTTTTCACACCCACTATGAAGGTAAGAACACCTGTGGAGCTAAAATATTCAACAGAAACCTCAGAAAAAACGTTTTTAATGGAAGGGCCTCTTTAAGCTTTGGTCAGAATGACCGGTAAAAACGAATGCCAAAATGCTAAGAAAAATTTTTGGAATATTTCCACAAACTCTTTAACAGTGTTTGGCATAATGCCGTTTAAAGTAACGTGGTTGGATTTTCAGTGACGGAATAACCGAATAAATTACAATTTCCAATGTTACAACACTGTTATCATTAGTGAAAGTAAAATGCAGTGTGTTACTATGAATTGGTAAAATAAACTGTGTAATGAGGCCACACACGCACACACACATGGTTGTAAGAAGGATGGGCGGATTACTAAATACTGTAAGGTGACTATCGTAGTCTAGCGGGTGTGCGCTTGCCTCTTGTTCAGAGGACTGGGGTTAGATCCCCGGCGCTGGCAGGTTACGTGTTGAATCAGAATCAGTTTTATTTACACGGTACATGTCATTTGTTTTTTTTTAGTAACGCAGTCAGTTACTTTCTCAGGTAACTAGTTACTTTTTTGGAGAGTAATTCAGTTACTAACTCAGTTACTTTTTGGAACAAGTAGTGAGTAACTATAACTAATTACCTTTTTAAAGTAACGTTCCCATCACTGCTCCTTAATGCAACATTATAGCAGCCTAATAACAGCCAGGTCGATGGGCTTCTCCAAGATTCTCTACAAATGTGCAATGAAAGTCCTCTGGGTAGGGTTGCAGGTCAAAATCCTTTGGAACAATCTAACAGCTTGTTTTTGGATTATGTACAGATATATGTACGTTATGTATAAAAGCCACACGCTCGCTGTACAAATCACTCTGCACAAGGTTTGCAGGGAGAAATCAGCTTCCATGTTTCTGGATTTGACATTATTTCTGTTTTAAAAGTACATTTAAATACACAATGAAATACTCTTGCTTCCAGAAAATTACATTTACTTCTCACTTTTCATGATGCGTGGGGCAACACGCTGCAACACCTCAGTAAAGGTGTTACGGTCCTAAATTACAAACTGATGTGAAACAGATGTGACGCTCAACACACAAAATTCTGGAGTTAACAGCTATTCTTAGACGAAACTTGTGCCGAAAGCAACAGGATCTTCCTAAAAATAAGTTGTATATCGGGTGCCTTGAAACTATCTGAGCCTCTTTGACAAGAGGAAGGTTTCAAGGCACCCATCCGAAGCACATAGGAACTCAACGGGCAGCAGGTTACAGAGACTCAATCCATTTTCTCAGGAATGCCTCAAGTTGCTGCTGCAAATTGAATGGCAACTTCCTAAAAAGGCTGTAGGAAACTTTGTCTGCTTCCATGAATGTCTATGAAGAACATGCAAACTTCATGCAGAAAGGTCCTAGCCTGGTTTTGAACCCAGAACCTTCTTGTTGCAAGGCAACAGCACAACTGAACCATCGTGCAAGCCTCACCTTTATGACCAGAGCTTTAAAAAAGAAAAAACGCAAAAATTAAGCTGACGCTGGGATTTGAGGAGACATTTAAACTTGTGAATGTATAAAAATAATGAAATAAATACATAAGATTTTTAGTTACAGAGCAAGATGTGCAAAGAAAACCTGTTTGCATGCGTCCGTGTGTTTAAGTGTGAGGTAACTGGCCCCCAGCTTGCACCTTTGGGGAGGAGACGTCCAAATGCTGAGTGACACATACTGTTTAGTGTCTTAATGGTGAAACGGTAGGACCAGCCAAGCCACAGCCTGCAGACTGGGATCTAGAGCCTGTAATTATGGGAAGATATTAAAGTTCTTCTGTGTGCACGTGTGTGAGAAAAGGTGGAAAGATTAGCCACATCCTTTTAGTTTTGCAACAATTACATGCAAGGTGTTCGTGTGTGTGTATTTCTGTGTTTTTTTTTTGTATGTGTGATTTATGTACAACATTGTTATTCTGTTATGCCTCCCGCTGCCACAGCTGCAGCCGTGCATGAACACACACACACACACATGCACATGCAAAGAGAAGAAATGAAAGTTGTTAAGAACTGAAGCTGTATTCAATTAGGGTAACCACATATTTACAAACAGTTTGGGGGGGGGGGCTGCCTCTCTGTGACTCATCAGCCAAGCGGCACACTTGCACTTTTGACTCCAGGCCCTTTTCTCTCAACATCACAACTCAGAGCAAATGAGGGAAAAACAAGAAGGATGGAGGGAGTGAAGGAGAAAGATGACAGGGTGTGGACAGAATGACAAAAAACACACATGCATCCTGGCTGTACATATGTGAGCAACCACATAAATAAATACATGTGTGTGCATACAAACACATGCAAATTAAAAGAGCTCATTGAAAACTTCTGTGTGTTGAACAAACACTCAAACCTGCTTAATTTAAGAAAACGACTAGAGCATAAACAACTTTCTGAAGGAGAAACTGTTGCCTAAATTTACAGTAACTCAATACTGTTTTCAATAACAATCATGTTATAAGACTTACAGTTTTGTATGTGCAGACCTAAAGTGACAGATCTCCATTTCACTGCAGTAGTTTTTCTGAAATGCATGATTAAAGTTTGAGGACGGACATTTTAGTGCTTTTAAAATGTCAAACATTTGACAGAAAGCTACATTAAAGGCAAATGATTTAATCCTACGAGTAGAATAGAGTAGAAGTGTTTCACCAAAAATCTGGAACTTCCATTTCATCATGTCCCATATTCATTTCAGCATAGTGTTTGGTCTTCTTATGTAAAAACAAGTTCATGCTAGTTGTTTGTGTTAACTGTATATTCAGGTCAAACATGGACTGTTTTAAAGACCCACTCAGATCATCTTTTCAGCTATTTTAAAGCGTCTCAGTGGTCTTTAAAGGTGCAGTTGGTAGAGCTGTGGCCTTGCAGTGAGAAGGTTTCTCCGGGGACTCCGGTTTCCTCCCACAGTCCAAAAACATACAAGAGGTTAATTGGCAACTCTAAACTTTCCCTAAGTGTGAGTGGTTGTCCGTCTGTGTGGCCCTGTGATGGACTGGCGACCTGTCCAGGGTGTCCCCCGCCTCTCACCCAAAGACTGCTGGAGATAGACACCAGCTCCCTGCGACCCTGAACAGGAAGGAGCAGGTTCAAATGGATGAATGGAGTGATCTTTAAATTAGGATGGTGTTTTTACCTAAAATTACAAAACCTGTGCTGTTTTCTAGGACGTAGATTCTACTTAGCCACAGTAGCTCATTAAGCTATTCGCATCTGTGCTGTGGGCGGAGCCGTTGTCACAGAGGATCCCTTCGCCCCTCCCCGTTGCTGAGAGCTCTTTGTTTATGCTAGCGCTACTGCTAGCTTACAGCTAGCGGTGCATGAGCTTATGACCCACCAAGTTGAGTTTCTACATCACAAACGCAGTCTTTTTTAGGCCACATTGTAGCATCTGCTACTGATTCACAGCGATTTTAATGCAGAAATACACAGAAAGGCAAATTAGAGCTTAAGATACGTCCTCTAGCATCAGAAAAATGCAACAAGAACATAAACAATACGAAAAAACATCATTTTTATCGGAGTGGGTCTTTAAAGAATTGTTGTCAAAACCTGCAAATAGGACCAACAGCTGAGAACGGAAAGGCAAAATAAAAATTACCAACCAAAGCCTGGCCTTGTTTGTTCATCTTTTATTTCTTCATGGGTGTCAGAACCTTGAGAAAGAGCAAATGGAGGCACTAAGTGTGTGGGCTGTTTGTTTTAACCTTGGTGTGTATGCACGCGTGGAGTTGTGCATTAGTTTGTGTGCAACTGTGCAGAGCACCACATCAAACAACCATGCAGCAGCTTAGTTGTTCCAACCTATGACCCTGGCATGTTCCAAGACAGAAGGAGGGAAAAGAAAACGACAGTAAAACATCCTCTCACACACACAAACACAGAGTCACATGCACCAAGAAATGGGTGGGACATGCAGCCGTTAAATGTGCTACAGCTAGAAATAACAACCCGGGATGGAGAGAAAACAATTTGTCTAGTTAGTTTTTATAGAGCTGTGACGAGTGAATTATTATAAGCACGTGCTTTAAACGCTCACACGTTCTCACACACTTTGCTGTTTTCTGTGCATCTGTGGCGCTGCCCATCCTTCTTACAGCAGAACCTTTAGAATCTAAAAACAATGTTCTGGCCTCGATTCAATCGAGTGCAAATGTTCTGAATGATTCTCATTTGACTTTGGGAGAAAGATGGAGGACAAACACAAATGTTTCTCAGTCTCCGGATGAGCACCTCATCTCCAACAAACTTGTGTTTGAAGTCTTCAAAGGAGATCTCCCCTCCTCGTCTCCCTTACATTTATTTTTAGTCGGTGGCATATATAACCCAAAATCCTTGATAAAACATCAAGAACTGGCTGAGCATGTGTGTGCATGGAATATGAGTCACTGGATCTGAGTGTGTGTGTGTTTTAACAAGTTTCTGCAGTAAATGACTCATTCACTCTCTGCATTAATGTAGACGCACGTCTTTACTTGTGCATTTCCCGTGTGTGTCTCACAGCTGTAATAACTTACAACCCGCTGAACTTCAGTTATGCTTTTACTGTCTGTTATAATACACCTTCAATTACAGTGATTTTAGACCAGTCAGGTAATTTGGGCTGCAGAAAACTGTAAACAAATCAAAGCTAAACTTCGGTGGTAATCACCTTGTCAGCTACAAAGACATTTGCAGGTGGTACAAGTATTAATGTTTGTACAGGTGCCTGTGAACTCATTTTTTGGAGACTGTGCTGTATATGCTGATGCATATGTTGTATATGTTAGTGCGTCTGCCTGTGTGTGTGTGTATAACGCAGCCCTTGACAGCCACTGGGGCGGCAGTGGTGATGCGGCCGGTGTGTTTGCCTTGGCAGCAATTCAGCATTCCACATTCCTCTGTGATATTCAGTACTGTGACCTCAAGAAACCCGCGCTGCAGAAAGGCTCTCTTTTCCTTTTACGTTCCTCCTCCCTCTGCAGACTCTCTTTCACCCTCTCGCCGCCGCCCAAATTCCCTCTCAGTTTCTTTCTTTTTCTTCCCTCCATGTGCTTCATATCTAAACTTGGGAAATCATCAGTCACCTCCAGCCCTCGACACGACACAAACATTAGTTTATTTGTGTTCTCCTAAAAGTTACTCTTTGTTTTAAAAGCTAGAAGTACATTTCTCATTACACCAGAACTCATTTTCATTTCACAATCAAACTTTTGATTAAGTGAAACAATTGTGTGTATTAAAGTGTTCTAATCTTTCTTTCTTCACTTAACTTTCTGACAAACTTGCTTTGTATCAATGCACACCCCCTGTGACTCCTCCCACCTTGCTTCAAGGCCACACCCACATGCCCAGAGAGCCATTTCACCTGAGGTGACCCGACGCCTAAGGCAAGGTGGTTCCTCCTCTCTCTCCCTGCATGCCTCCTTCCTTCCTCCCCCTCTCAGCTCGGCTGTAAACTACTTTACATACTTAAAACACATGGCTTCTACACCTGACACCAAAAGTCAGACAGCAGAGAGTGAGACAGATTGAAGAGACGTGGACTGTTTAAACCACATTGAGAAAAAAAAAAAACACTGAATAGGTTTAAATCACATGATCAGGACAAGAACACGGTCATTTAAAGGTTAAAAATATAATATCCTCAAGTCAAATGAAGTAAAAACATTAGAATTTTCATGCAATGCTTTAAAAAGAACATTTATTCCACATATTATATAGACAGAATAAAATCATCTACCTCTTATGACAGATTCAGTGAGTTTATGTTCTGCGTGGCTGACCTACTAAAGCAGAGCGGGGTGAGTTAAGGTAAAGGGTGGAGCAGCCAGTCACCCGTCTTATCTTGCTGTCACTCTGACACTTTCCTCTATCTCTAGAGTACTTTTATAAGCCCTAACTGTTAACAACAGTCTCCTGTAAACTTTTAAACTGGCCAAGTAATAAAAAAAAACCAAACACGTGGACAAAGAAAATACGAGAGCCCCAAAAAAAACCTGCTGATTTACATGAAATAAGAGGACGTTCATGCACTAGAATGTAACTTTATATCAAAAACAACAGACAGCTAAAACTAAGTCAGTAGAACATGTAAAGTTCAACATTTTTTGTGTGTAAGCACATAATTGGGTTAATTAAGTAATTATCAGGAAGTTATTTTGGAAATTTTTTAAATTACCATGAAAGACTGATATGTCTGTGTGTCTGTGTGTGTGTGTGTGTGTGTGTGGGTTTGTATTTCTGACCTCCTGAGGACCCGTTTCCTGACTTTTACTATCTTTCTGGGGTCCGAGGGTTCTTGTGGGGACCGAAGCCTGGCCCCCATGGGGGAGACTCCCCTTTTTAGGGTTAGGGGTTAGGTTTATAGGTATGGTGTGAATAGAGTTTTAGTTAGTCTTAGGGTTAGTTATAGATCAGTAATGGTTAAGGTTAGGAAAAGGGTTTGGGTTAGGTATAAATCTAGTTACTAAAATCAATGGAAGTCAATGGACGGTCCCCATAAGGATACCAAAACACACTTGTGTGTGTGTGTGTGTGTGTGTGTGTGTGTGTGTGTGTGTGTGTGTATTTCTGACCTCCTGAGGACCCGTTTCCTGACTTTTACTATCTTTCTGGGGTCCGAGGGTTCTTGTGGGGACCGAAGCCTGGCCCCCATGGGGGAGACTCCCCTTTTTAGGGTTAGGGGTTAGGTTTATAGGTATGGTGTGAATAGAGTTTTAGTTAGTCTTAGGGTTAGTTATAGATCAGTAATGGTTAAGGTTAGGAAAAGGGTTTGGGTTAGGTATAAATCTAGTTACTAAAATCAATGGAAGTCAATGGACGGTCCCCATAAGGATACCAAAACACACTTGTGTGTGTGTGTGTGGGTTTGTATTTCTGACCTCCTGAGGACCCGTTTCCTGACTTTTACTATCTTTCTGGGGTCCGAGGGTTCTTGTGGGGACCGAAGCCTGGCCCCCATGGGGGAGACTCCCCTTTTTAGGGTTAGGGGTTAGGTTTATAGGTATGGTGTGAATAGAGTTTTAGTTAGTCTTAGGGTTAGTTATAGATCAGTAATGGTTAAGGTTAGGAAAAGGGTTTGGGTTAGGTATAAATCTAGTTACTAAAATCAATGGAAGTCAATGGACGGTCCCCATAAGGATACCAAAACACACTTGTGTGTGTGTGTGTGTGTGTGTGTGTGTGTGTGTGTGTGTGTGTGTGTACTGAGTACGTGTGTTTGCAGAACTATGAGTGAGCTTATGCGCGTGTTCTGGATTAAGAGCTTCACCCCTGGACCTCGAAATTAGATAGGGGATTAGTGGGACACATCCGCCACCTGGTATTTTAAGCTCCATAATTACAACAACAACTTTTAATCAACGACAGCCACACATGTGTCGCATACAGTCAGAACTTAACAACTCATCTGTCTTCCTTCCTCGTGCTGGTCTCTCTCGATCAGACCAAACGTAACACGGTCATTTCTTTATGCATTGCTGACTGATCCTGACCCGCTGTATTAATAATGATCAGCCCAGATTGAGACTTGTTAGCACTGTGCACCAGGAAAGCACTTGGCATCCTCACAGACTCGAAGTTGGCACGAGACGAGGAGAACGGATGTGAAGCAGTTGTTGGTATACAAGGAAGTAGATTTCACCTACACAAGGTTTTTATTATCTAAGAAGCATTGTGAGAAACCGTCTTGCTACCCTGTAAAAGTTGCAAAATGTGTAAGAATTCAGTCTTTTTTTTTTTTTTTTTTCCAAGTAGCTGAACACCTCTTTTAAAGGTCGGGTGTTTGCAGACCACCAGAGTTTCAATGTGACTCACTCAGCCATCTTTAATTTATTTCAACTCCTGGCTAATATTCAGCTGGAAGCTGAGCTCGTCTTTTAAGAGTAACACGATGACATTTAAGTCCGACTCCTAAGAAAACATCCACAAAACAAATTCAACTGTAAATGCGTTTGTTTGAATGAGTTCTGCTCGTGCAAAACAGTTTGCAGTATTTTGATCTAATTAAATAAATAATAAATGAATAATAATAATAATAGATTTTATCATAATAAATTAAATATTTATTTAAAGTATTTGTAGATTTTATTGCAATGTTTTTATTGTAATGGAGACATAAAGTGAGAGTTTGTTTATTTACTCTAAATTGACACATTGAGCCAAAGAAATACAGGCAGAGAGTAAATGACTGACAATTTGGTTTCATTTAAAGTAAAGGCCAATGCGCTGTGGGCTAGCGACCAAGCTAAACACAAACAGCAGCCAGACACTATGAATGAAAAAGAGATCATGTTTTATTTCATGTTCACTTCCAGTTAAACATGTTAACACAGATACACAAAAGTCCTTCTGTGTTCAAGAGGCCTTTTTGACCCTAAAGTCAAGTCAAGTGAGTGAAAATCAAGAGAAGGAAAACATTCCAGGTTTCACTAGCAATATGCCACAATGTGTAAAACTTGATGTGCAATATAAACACTTTGCAAACCTCATTAGATGTAAATAAGACTGAATTCCTGATGTTAAGCAACCAAATCTGATGCAACAACAACAACTTAAATACCTTAAACTTAAAGTATTTGCCCCCTTTAAAGAGGCCATTTCATACAAATTTCATGACTTTGTGGTTATTTCTTAAGTATTAACCAGTAATAAGAAACATTTTATATCTAAAAAACGTCAGGAAACACTGATTAACAGATCTTTCAATCTGTCTGCGTTAAAATTCAGGTGGTTCTGGCTGGTTCCATCAGGCTTCGTCAGCAGCTCGTTCATATTCGATATATTCGAAATATTCGAATTTGCTGGACTCTGATTGGCTAACAAACTAGCCTATGAGAACAAGGTATACTGTTTCCTGCAACATCAGACGTCGTGTCTTCCTGTTTGATATGTCTTGTGCTAACAGCTTTTAGCCAGCAGAATGCTAGGCGTGGTTTCAACTGCGGGAGTTGCTGAATACTATCGAACAAAGAAGTTGTGATGAAACAGATACAGGCCGTTCGGACTCGCGAGAACTCGGGTGTTATCACCACCTGCGTAGTTTGAGAGATTAAAACTGAAAGAGAAGTTGTTGACCTGTTTTCACACCCACTATGAAGGTAAGAACACCTGTGGAGCTAAAATATTCAACAGAAACCTCAGAAAAACCGTTTTTAATGGAAGGGCCTCTTTAAGATTATTTTTACATGTACGAATCGGATTATCAAACAAATTCTAATATCAGATAAAGAAAACCAGAGTAAGCACAAAATGTAGGTTTTAAAGGTCCTGTATCATGCAAAATCTACTTTTTGGAGCTTTCAACCATGTTGTCATGTTATTTCCTTATTAAACCTTATTAAGAGTGATTTTTGGCTTAAAACACACATTTCTCAGTAATCCTCCTGAATCCTGTGCTCTGAGCAGCTGCTCCACTCTCTCCTGGAAAACACCTGACTGTAACATAGTGATGTCACAATGTTACACCAGGACTTGCCTGGCGTGTCCGCGCTGCCCCTGCAGATTAATGACTGGTTGTGCTTCCCTTGTTGGTAGCAGCTGCTATCAGTGATGGTGGCCGAGAGTTTTTCACAGTGTTGAGCAGGAATTTTGGCTCATTTTTCTTTGCTTAATGTTTTAAATCAGCCACAATGGAGGGTTTTGCTGTTTAACTTCCTGTCAGCATCTCAACCAAACTGAAGTCCTGATTTAAATCAGGTCACATCAAAACCTTTTATGCTAGTTGTTTTGATCCATTCAGAGGTGGATTGATGCTAAATGACTCACTGAAAAACAATGAAGGGGACCATCAACCATCAATCATCAAGAGAACTTGGGTCTAAAGTCACAAACTGAAGGCTGAACGTCTCACAGTTCCATTAATTACAGAAAATAGTTCAGGTCCTGAAGCAGCAAAGTGGCTCCAGACCATCATACTACCACCACCATGTTTGACTGTCAGTCTGCAGCATCACTCTTGTTTTAATTATTTATTTAACAAAGCAACAATAAAAAAAAATTTAAAAAATTGACACTGATGACAAAGATTTGGAAAAAAAAGAGCAAAGATTAACTGAAACTGCTAAAATAGAGAATTTGAGTCAGAAAGGAGACAAAGAGAGCAGGACACAGCATGGTAATTGCAAGAAAAGGGGATCATTAACTAGTCAGTATCTTCAATCTAAACCCCCAATTTTAGGTCAGAGAGAGAAAAAAGAAGGGTTAAAAAAAAGAAAGGGATAATTTGGTGTATCTGCGGTTTAAATAATGTGTTCTTAAACTTCTCTCTCTTGTTTAACTCTATTCCTGACCACTTGCCCTCAGGATCGAAAAATGCTCAATTTGTCCTCACAAAGAGAGAAAAATTAAAAATTTGGCTTTGACTTAAGTGTCCAATAAACACACGCTTTAATATAAACTAAGATTTGTTAGAACTCTAGGATTTTCATCTATAGTTACAAAGACTGATTTATAAGAGATAAAGAAGATAATGAGATTTCTTTTCCAGAAGAGTCAGTGTGTTTCACTACCACCCTGTGTGCAATTCATTGCACAAAAGCCAGAACAAAAGTAAAACCTGTAATATAATTTGTAGCAACAACTTAAAGTAACAAACTTCTTCTAAATTATTCTAAATTTCATCTAAAACATTTTTCACTAAAATTTTCAGCTCAAATTTTTGACCATTTTCCTACAGCTGATACCGTTTGAGGACAGAAGACGGTATTAAGACATAGTGTGAAGATGTTCTAACCCAGCAGGAACCTCTTATGTTCACTGTTCCACAGCAGGAACGTGTAACGGGAGAAAGCTGAGCGTGACATGGATCCATATTGTTTCAGCCTACTCACAGACTACAAAAGCTCCTTTGTATGTGGATTTGTGAGAGGACACATACCAGGTGCCAAGTCCGAGCGCATACATAAAGCTCAGTTTTTATGCTTTTTAATAGAAAACACTAATAAATACAAACAAACACAATTAAGCACTCTAGATCACACTAACACTATTGTTACATTGAGTTTAAATGTCGCCTATCTGCTTTAAACTGTAAAGAAACCCGCCATATGCTCACTATAACACAACGCTTTGCACACACACAAAGTTAGAAAAAAAAGGCACAATTTTTAATGTAATAATAAAAAAAAGTTATAATAAAAATACACGTTTTATGTGGATATCTTGTTTAGGTCTCTGTCATTTTTCCTCAACAAATACACTGTTCTTTAAATGCTATGTACATGTTTATAATATACATAATAAATATGTACACGAGTGGATTTTTTTTTTTTTTTACCACACAAGAGAGAAACACTGTGTGAAAAGCATATACACTCATATATAATACAGTGAAAATGCACCTCTCTGCTGCCGCTCTCAGTCTCTCATCTCCCTCTCCAGCTTTCTTTCATGTAGGAGGCAGCGCTGGGCACCCAGCCATGCCACATCAATATGCACGCTGGTGAAAATGCTTCCCCTGCTTAGCCTGTGTTGCATCCATGAGGCTTGAAGTTGTGGAAGCTCTGAGCTACTGTCACCGGATATGGCAGGTTGTGTTGGCTAGTATTTATTTAACGGAGGACAGCGAGCTAGCACTCCCGCTGCGAAAGGCCAGAACCAGGCTGGTCTTGTTGCAGAAACCTGCCATGGTGAAAGCCCATTGTTGCAGACAGCACCAGCCGGTGCCACCCTGGAGGCTCCTTGGATTGTACCCAAACAAGGTTCCCTGGGAGCCCGGGTTGCCATGACAGCAGCCGAATTTGGGCCCAATAAATGTGAAGCAAAGAGGTGGTGGATTGGGGAGGGGGAGTTTGGCATAGCGAAGCAGATTGACAGAGAAAGAAAAAAAAAAAAAAAGGGTGTTCTTAAGTGATGTGGAATCCAAATGCATTAAAAGCCATTAAATGGACGATGATATTCTGGGTATCGATGTTAAACTACAGAAGACCTGAGAGAAGATCTGTAGATGCTCCTGTAACCTGCACAAACAGATTTATAGAGTCTCTGAATAATATAAACAACAAGATGCAACTATTGTTTGTTATCTACTACTTGAACGATGGAATGGAAAAGTTCAGTCGTCAGATGATGTCAATTAGAACGAGACAGACGAACTTCAACTATCTGAATTCACAAGGTCACGACTATTAACAACAAGTAACAAAATAAAAGGTTAAAAAGAATCAAAGCTGTTCTAACATTAAAAAGTCTGATTCTCCTCGTGGATCTGCGAGCAGGAAGGAACTTAACTCTCATCTCCAAATTCAAAAAATGATTTCTGGACAGAAATGCATCGTGGGACTTTTTAGCGCTTGTTTTACAGCTCATGCTCTGATCTGACTGGCTGACAAGGTGAATGATAAACAGATTTTCACTGTGACCAGTTCACCAAGGTGTCCTTAAGATCCCAAATCCCCAAACTCTGCAGTTACATAAAACAATGCTGCTTCGCTCACTGTGTAACTCACACACACGCATCTCCTGCAATGCTTCATACTACACACACACATGCATGTCACCGGCTCTGCTCACATATCTAACCTCATAAAACACCCGAGCTGCACGATATGAGCAGAAAACTCAGAGTTACTTTGAAAGGTAAAAGCAAATTCTGCAGAAAATAATGAAAAATCAATGACATGCTTTTTGTTACATAAATACCTGCATTTACAAATAAATGATGATGATTAGGGGCCTCGGTCCTGCAGGTTCTAGAAGGTTCTTTGCATCAACACAACTTATTTGAATCAATGGATGATTAACAGGCTTCAGCAGAAATGGAGGACATGTTGAACAAGTCATTTAATCATTAAATCAGGTTTATTGGAGAAAGAAAACAACTAACACATGCAGACTGGTGACCCATCAGGACCAGGACTAGGACCAGGACCAGGACCAGGACCAGGACCAGGACCAGGACCAGGACCAGGACCAGGACCAGCACCACTGAGCTACAGATACAACACGGTAAATAATGTTCAATAACACAAAGCTTCTATATTATACTGTAAAGTTTTTCCTCAGGCCTTTTGTTTTCCATGAATCTATTTATTATTTGTTTGATTTATTCCTCTTTTAATCCTGATGTTTGTGGCACATTCTTCTTCTTCTATATTTCTACCCACAGATTCATCTCTAGTTCATAAAATGATTTATACATTTTATTTTACGTGTTTCCTGAACATTTTGTTCACCTTTACACGCTCACGTCGTCCCACTCTAAACTCATCCTGTTATCTAAACCAGCTCGGTCCTCAGTGTCTTTGTCTTCTGTGTCCTCAGAGAACAGAGACACTGTCCTGTTCACAGCTGAATGAAGTGTTTACTGCCACTCCATTTATTTACCGGCCTGCTTTTCAAGTCGACATTGAGGGGACACTTTAACCCCCCCCCCATCTAAATCTCTACATATTTATTTCATCTCTCTCTCTCTCCAGTCTGGTGTCCACGATCTGCCTCCAACCTGATTTAAAACGTACTCACTTACACAGACAAATGCCAAATTTGATTCCCAGCATTCTCTAGTATGTTCCTCAGCAACCCCCCCCCCCCCCAATTCTCTTTTCTCCCACTTCCTGTTCTTCTCCATCTCACAGTGTAACAAACACCAAATGATCTCTCAATGAGGACGCGTAGCGTGATGAGGAAAAACATAAACAGACTGATGAAGTACATTTTTTTCTAAATAAACTAAATTAGTGGTTCAATTAAATGGACTGACAACAACAACAGATCAAGCCTTAAAGCTAATTTTCTACTTAAAGTATTTCATTTCTTGAAAAATAAAAAAGTAAAAATAGCATTTAAAAAAAAATTTAAAAAATCAGCTCTCTGTAGAAACCTAATAAAAACTCTGGGTTTCAAAAACCCTGAAAACCTTAAAGTCAAAGTTCACAATCTGAGACAGTTTGCCGTCCAAATAACGAGGTAATCGTCCTATTATGTAAAATCTTACTTATAATTTTGTCTACGGGTGAATTTAGAAGTCCAGGGTGCTAATGAGGCCAGGGGAGGGAATTCATTTGAACCTGAAGGAGGAATGGCAAAAAAAAAAAAGGGAACAAGAACAGAGAAGAAAAGAAACAAGGAGAAAGCAGGGATCAGAGGGAGGAGGTTGGCAGCGACTGTGTATGAAAATTTGGCGCCTTCCATACAGAGAGAGAGATAGCATTGTGCCAAAAACGACCGACCGCCGACACAACTCCTCTCACTTTCAACATCAGACTATTTCTCTGTGTTAAATGCGCCTACATAATAATTTCACTGTTCTTTATCCAGCATGTGTAAAATAAAACAGGTTATTTTTAACCTTCTTTTTTTTTTTTTACCAAAATAAAACTAACAGAACAAAGTCAGTTCTTGTGAGATGAAGAGTCATAGAAATTGAAATAAACACAAGTCAAAGTGTTTGAATATTAAAGCCAGTGTTGGGACGTGGCTGTAGGGCCGGGGCCTCGCTCGGACCCCCGTCTGGCTGGTTCTGTGTCTCGTACCCACTTCACTCTGTCTTCTTCTCTCTCAGGTCAGAAAATCCTCCAGAGTGGATATAAAGTTTTCGGGGGACGGACACATTTCATGGTTGGCGCCACTACAAAAGCCTGAAAAGAGACCCGGCGCTGAGAAGACACAGTATTACTACGGACACCCCCCCCCCCCCCCCCCCCCCCCCCCCCC
>SSNP01000156.1:21644-59178 GCA_006937955.1 Pachypanchax playfairii | reverse complement strand
AAAAAAAAAAAAAAAAAAAAAAAAAAAGGAACACATTTGCTGAATTGCACTGTCCAAATTACACAAATTAGTCCACAGGGCTGACAGGAATTACAGAGATAATGTCAAAACTGGAATCTCAACAGTGGGCAGCCATAAAAAGCCAACTTGTCATGTGGCAAAGTTGAGGGCACTGCCATGTGATTGTGGTTAATGCCACCTGCTGTGCAGCGGGACAAGTTGTCTGTGTGAAGGCCCTACAAAGGCCAGAGTCCTCTGGTTGGCTCCCAGACCATCAGATTTAGTGCGGCCTGCCCCTTCTGTCAGTGTCTGACAGAGGAGCTTCAGCCCTGATGACTGGCTGGTCCACTGACAGGCTGGCAGGCTGGTTGGCTGAGATGATGTATGGCTGGCTGGGTGAATGACTACTTGGCAAGCCAGGTAGGTAGCTAGTTGAATGCCTGGCTTGCTGGCTGGTCACTGCTCTGGACCGGGCCGAACCGGGCCTGGTGCCGCTTGTTCACTCTAACATACGCCTGCCTCACACAGTTGAGCTGAACATGTGAAAATGTGGGAATGAGAGAAGATAACGAAGGCAAGAAATGTATGCAAATTGAATGAGAAGGTGGAATTAAAAAAAAAAAGGATGTGAGTGATTAACATTCAGGAATAATAAATAAGGTGCGCTCGCCGTTTATCTGAAATGACAGGGACGATTTGGATTCTGTGTCACAGACAAAAACAGAAAATAAACCAAAAACAGGTGACAAGTGCCGCTTTCGCTACCTGTAATGATCTTACTGGCAGTGACGGGGAATCATAAACTGTCTTTTGTCTTTTCAAACTAGTGACACATTTTTCTTTTCGGTTCCTGCCCTGCAACATTTTTTTTTTTATGTCAGGGCTATTTATAAATCCTTATAAAAACATGGGATCTTATAAAACTGACACTTGATCTTATTACCAGGCTACAAGTTAATCCATCCAAAAAGTTGAATAAATCCCAACAATGATCCTAAACTGGGCCGAACACAAACAGCTCAAGTCGTAATTTGCAGTCAAAGCAAAATCTTTTATGATTTTGGCAAAGAAAAAAGCCTTTCCAGCACTCTGTTAATAACAGGTCTTTTTTTTTTGGCATTTTGAAACCCCCATTTCCTTCAGCTCATTAGAGGAGATGCTCCTGTTTGCTTTCAGATGTTCCTCATAATAAACTAGGTGGATTTTTCAGGCCTCAGCCGCTGGATTCTGCAACTTATCAGCTCTGCAGTAATTTAAGTCAGAGTTCATCTTATCTCTGTTTGCCATGCTGTCTTTCAGAAAGTGATAACCTTTGTTTGCCAGGCTCGGTAAACCAATCTCTATTCAGACCATGGCACAGTCCAAGTCCCAGACTGGGAGAAAAACGAGTCTTTCACTGTGTCCAGAATATAAACTGCAGAGTTTATAAAAAAATAATATGTTCTTCACAGTTTTAGGCGAATTATAAATGAAAAACTAAAAAAAAGAGGAGTAACTTCGACTAAACTGTGATTGGACAACAAATTAATTTCTCTGTTTAGCGAAATTAAGATCACGTCGGGTCACAAAGGTGATTCAAAGGTGAAGTTTACATGAAAACAAAGTGTTTATTTACCTTCGGACTTTTTCCTCCATCAGTTCCGGTTAATGTTCCTTAATTCTGTGAGTATAATTGGCTGAAAGAGGAGAAACAGCTGAACTCCGTTGTGCGGCCCGTCTTCACATCTAAACCACCTGAAACTTTTACTTCCGCATTTATGGAGCTAATTATAGCGTTTAAATTCTGATATTAAAGAAATCACATGTTTATCTGTGTTGGTTTTGTTTAATAAACGTCTTTATTCACGGAGTGAAGAGCTGCCTCGGTCTGATCAATCAAACTCCCGCCGACGTTATTTTCAAAATAAAAGACGTCTTTTACTCTGATAGTTCAAGTTCAATACTTCACGGTCAGCGACGGATCCTCCCTCCTCTCCCCCTCCCCCCAAACTCTGTCTCCCTTCAGACAGATGCACATAGCTCTAATAATAATCGATGAATTTCAGGTATTAATCAGTGAGTAATTGATTAATCCTTGCAGGAAGCACCTGGACAGATCGGACAAGTCCTTCACATCCACCTGAACCTGGCAGCAGCAAACAGGTGCTTTCTCTTCTCTTCCTTCATTTTATTTGTTAAATAAAAGTTCAGTTTCAAAAGTCCAAATATTTTAAATTTAATCTTTACACTAATTAGAAGAATACAGTTACTATAACAAAAAATAAATAAATGATCTGTGTGTTTTTCTTTGTAATAACAAATGTTTAATTAATAAATAACATAAGTTGCTTCAAATGTCCCTGAATAAAATAGTATCAAAATATAAAGGCAATATATAATTTAAAAAATCTATATACTGAATTGTGTAACAGCAAATCTTATCATTGAAAATTGAACTGTTTAAAAATAAATAAATAAATAAATATAAAAATATATAAATTATATGTATATCTCTACTTTTATGCTCCACTGATAAACAAATCCCCATATATAGAACTATAAAATACATTTAAATATTTTTCTTTAAAATAAAACATTCTCATGGTAATAAGAATCCTGATTATTCGGAACAAGTCCGATCATCAGAAAGTGTCTTCGTTTTTCAAATTAACTGGTAAAATAATACAATAATGATGCAATTAGACTTATAAACACCCCCCCCCAAAAAAAACCCAGAGGAGGATAACAGCTTGTCTGGACTCGCCACAACTGGAATCTGACTTTGACATCTGCAGTATACAAACTGCATATTGACAGTAAAGGAAAGACTGAGTGATCTGAGCTATTTTCTGTTAGTGGGTGGGGTGGTGGTGGGGGGGGGGGGTGAATGTGTATCCTGACCACTAAAGATAATGTAGTACAATCATTTGATTTAATTTTTAAAACTCTAATTAAATGAACAATAAATAGCAGGATTTCTTTAGAATTAGATTTATTTCATTATACTCAAAAATAAAGGGGAAAAAATCAGTTTCTGTGAAAAACATTGTGATCCTTATATATATACTGGAAAAAAATAATGTGTATAGAGCTGAGCAAATGAGAGATGACAGGTTAGCAGCCTATAGAGAAACATATCAAGAACGTTCATGTGCTATAAAAGTGTCATATTTCTGATTGGGTTAGTTTTAGTTCATACAATCACACAGTCGTGCTGTTTTCCTTATAATGTCCCTCAGATTGTCAATTTTGATTCAGTTCTTAAACTTTCCTCCCATTTTGCTCCCTGGGAGAAATAAAAGTCCCCATCTTCAGCTCTTTCTCCCATCGCTACAGATTGATGTTAAAAGTGTGCCTGCGCATCGTTTGTAATTACGCCTGTTTACACACTGAAGCATTACTATGTGTGAAAGTCTGGAAGCCATTTGTGGCATGAGGCTGAGTGGGGAGAGACTGTAAGAGCTAAACAGCTCCAAACACACGAGGACTGATGGCAAGCCGGCCACTTCCGACACGGCTGCAGACGTGGATCATGTTAAACTCAGACTCGTCTTCCTGTTTGGGTTTCTCCTAAGCTAATCATTGATACGATGGAGGAGCACCTTCTGATTGGAAATGTGTTTAGTTTGGATTGTTTGGAAACTTACGTGGTTGTTGATCGTCACCTCAAACCGAGCAGAACTCGTCGTACGGTGGGAACCACAAAAATGTTATTTGGAAGCTGTAAAACACACGTTCCTTCCTCATATTACGTCGTTATGGGACAAAAATAGTAGCTGGTGTGGTGTTTTTTAACTTGACAAGGGACGATCAGTCCTGATAAGTATATAAATATATGTGTGTGTGTGTGTGTGTGTGAGAGATAGTTTGAGAGCTCTTTGCAACCTTAACGCGTCTTATTGTCTCCATCCAAACCAAAATGAATGCTACACACACATCTGGTGTTCCAGTCGGCGCATGCCGGCGGCGCAGCCTGGCCACCATGCCGAGCCTACAGCTGCATCGAGGGCTTTGAACCTCACGATTAACAAATGCTGCAGGATTCAAGCAGATAATAAAACCCGATCTCTCCTCCCATCCATGCTGCGCTTCCAGCAGCGGCCAAGGCCTGCAAGTCCTCATGCAGGAGCTGCACCGGCGAGAGCCTCTCTCATATACTCTTTCACTCCCCCTTTCATTCTTTTATTCCTCCCTGGTCCCTGTTCTGCCAGTTGTAAAGGCGAGGTGCCAACCTCTCCGCCAAAACCCGGGCAGGGTGCCCTCACCCTTTATGCAAATGACTTACCGCAACTTCAATTCACACGTTCATTTAGTGCCCTCCCACTCCGATCTACACCCAGTTTCTTTATGTTTTCCTTGTAGTTCTTACTGTAATGCTGCTCTTCAGCACTTTCCCCTTTCCTGCACTTCATGTTTTTCAATCTGCTTCTGCTTTTTTGCCACTTCATTCACCCCACTCAATTGCCTGCGCTCTTTTTCTATGGCTATCCATCTTTTAGTATCTCCCTCTGAACTCCGTTCACGGTGGAACTCTCCTACACTGCTTGCCTCACCCACACGGTGCAGAAACTCCCTCTTTAACTCACCCCCTGGCACCTCGCCTTAAAGTGAAACTTCAATCAATTTTCTCAACCACTGATCACATTTATAATGTTTAACAAAAAACAGAACATTGTGTTTACATTAAATCCTATTTCCACACCAGTGATCTCCCACTGGAGCGTGCAGATTTCAATCTGTTTATCATGTGAGTTTTTACAGCTCTGCTTTGGCACAGCGAGGGTTAAACGGTGCCTGCTCCCTGTGGCATGATATGAGCTGGGCCTTTTGCCTGTGCGCTCTGCCTTGTCTGTTCTGAGTTTGTGGTGTTGGTGGGTCAAAACGGCTCCAAGTGGCTTCCTTTGTGAGTCTGAACCCAGCGTGGTTAAAAGGTGTCCTTTCCATATGGCTCTCTGGGGGCTGGGTTCTAATCTTTGCTACGCTTGACAGAGTTCGGATCCGAGCAGTGTGAGGGTTAAAGGTCACGCTGCCCATTTTGAGTGGCATTTCCCTGTAGAGGAAGTGGCGTGCCAGGCCGCAGGGAGCGAAGCACACACTCAAACACGCGCAAGGCCAGAAACAAAAGAGCCTTCAAAGCCACATGTGCGTGCGCATTCGCACAGCTACTGAATCATTTTGAAAGTTTTATCTTCTAAAAACCACCAGTTTTCTTTTTTTAAGTTCAATCTCTCACCAGAAGCAGGAGAGGACAGACAGACACACAATGCTGACAGGCGCCTCCGGCACAGCCTGAGTACAGTTATCTCCTGCGTGACCACGTTCACTGACTTTCTGGGCCTAAACTACCACCTCGCTCAGACCTCAGGAGCGCCACAGTACCACAGGCAGATGGCCATAAGTACATGTCCTCAGAGGGGACATAAAACACACCTCGATAAAAAGCACTTCAAAAAGAAAAGCACATTCACTCAAGTTCTGAAAAGGCTTCCAGTTCCTGCCGCACATATATGTATTTGATCTTTTTATGCAGTAATTTTTGCTGAATCATTGAGTGCAACAGTTTTAATTTGCTAAGAAAAGATAAGCACATGGATTTTACACTAAACAACTGAAAATATTTTTAATTTGGTGAATTTTTAGACAGTATTTCCAGTTTGTTCTTTGCTAAGATCTTATTTATACATAAACTGTTAGTCTTTAGCGGACTAAAATTTAATCTTGGCAATTTTTTGAAGTCTTAATGAAAAAAATACTCCGAAATAAAATAAACAGTCAATCTCTGCTGTTGTCTTTAAGTAAAGACAACTCAGGAAAACTGGTCCCATATGAGAAACAAGTCTGTCTTCTTTTTTTAAACACGTGATCGTATGAAGAGATAGTATCACAGAAACGTGAGCCAGCAGGAAGGAGCTGGACTGAGAGCAGCGAGAGCTGCCACGTCAGACGCTGCCGAGGCTTCTTGGCTGTCGGGACTGAAAGACGTGCACACAAAAAGAAACACACGCATACAGTTAAAGTATGGCTTGCACACACCCACACAAAGAAGGGTTTGCCTTTGCAGCTCTGGGGATTTGAAGTCATCAGCCAAGCCTGTCACCCCAGCTCAGCGTGGCCATCGCCGCTGTTTTATACTGTGAGTCAACATGGAAGGAGTCGCTCCATCGACAACACGCACAGGCCCCAAGAATAAAACCAGCAAATCCCTCAGTCACACGTCAGCGAGGGCCCGCCTTGGGGTCTGATCGCATTCTGTTTGCACTCTTTCGGGATTAACGCTTATCGTTTGGTTACAATCTTTAAACGTTTACATAAACATTTTGTTTTCCAGATAGAATTTCAATAATCAAATGAGATTCCTTTAAAGAGGCCCTTTCATACAAATTTCAGGACTTTATGGTTATTTCTTAAGTATTAACCAGTAAAATGAAACATTTTATATATAAAAAATGTCAGAAAACACTGATTAACAGACCTTTTAATCTGTCTGCGTTAAAATTTGGGTGGTTTCAGCTCCTTCCGTCAGGCTGCTTCGTCAGCAGCTCGTTCATATTCATTGTTCGAATTTGCTGGACTCTGATTGGCTAACAAACTAGCCTATGAGAGCAAGAAATGCATTGTGTCATGCTACGTTATGCTAACAGCTTTTAGCCAGCAGCATGCTAGGTGTGGTTTTAACTGCGGGAGCTGACGAATACTAATGAACAAAGGAGTTGTGACGAAACAGATACAGGCCGTTCGGACTCGGGAGAACTCGGGTTTTATCACCACCTGCGTAGTTTGAGAGATTAAAACTGAAAGAGAAGTTGTTGATCTGTTTTCACACCCACTATGAAGGTAAGAACACCTGTGGAGCTAAAATATTCAACAGAAACCTCAGAAAAAACATTTTTAATGGAAGGGCTTCTTTAAACTGAGACCGAAAGCAGCACATCTCCAAACAGCAAGCACTGGATCAAATGCAGAACAGGACTTGGCTTAATTTTTATTTAGACTAGCTTTCCACTTCCTAGAGAAACTGCATTGTTGAATAGAACACCCTGGTTTCTTTTAATGCTGCTTTCAGACGGCGGGAAACTAAAACATCATCTGAATGCAGAGATTTGATTCTCCTGATAACACTTGGCACCATTTACCCACTTTATACTGTAACATGATTATGATATATTAGCATTCTCCAAGTCAGCCAAAAAGAATCCAATATGAAACTCTGTAGGATGTGATGCAAGAGGAAAAGAAGGAGACAGGATAAAATGGAGGACCAGAACATGGACAGACAGGTAAAAGATTAACATTAAAAAGGAATAAGTTGTCCAGTTAATGGTATTTCTTCTGAAAAAGCCTTGTGATAGATTAACTGTTTCAAATAATCTGTGCTGTTCTCAGGAGAAGCATGCAGAGAGTTAAGGAAGTGGCTTTTAAGCTCACAAAATCCAACATATCCCAGATAAGACGGTGGCTCGTCCTGAGGGAATGAAGATGAGTTAAAGATTGAAAAAGAAATGAGGTAAAACTGAGAGAAGAACGGCTGAGGTAGCAGATGTGTTGAGAGAAAAAAAACAGTGAAATTTAAGCAAATATAAACAGGAGAAAAGGAGGTTTTGTCAAAGAGACAAAGAAGGAAAAAAAAAAAGAAAGAAAATCAATAAAAATTAAGTGTGTACTTTCAGATCGGAGCACATTTTGTTTGATGTTGGTAGATTCAGTCTCCATGAACCTGAAGACAGAGAGCAGCTCTGCCTGCGTATACAGGATTTTATCACCTGCATGAAAGGCAGCTTGAACACTGGCAAACATCAAACTGAGTTATAGGAAGAACTAGTGCCGACCCGTTTGGAAACGACCAAGGTAACAAAAGTGTGACGTCAAGATTTAACAAATCTCATAAAGTTACAACAGAGACAGCAAGCAATGAATTAAAAATACAGTTTCTAAAAAAAAAAAGAAGAAAACGGGGAAAAAACCTGTTTAACTGTTTTTTGTAAGTTACAGGAGACGATTCCAAAATGTGATTTTTTTTTTTTTTTTTTTTTTTTAATTTTGTGGTCAGAATTTTTAAAAACCTTTTAAAAACGTTATAATTATCCCAGCAGAATAATAATAATAATATTATTATTTGTTATTTGTGTTTTGTTTTTCTGACTCTACAGAACATTATAGATCTCTCTGCTGTGAATTTGGGGAGTCTTTTTCTGTTTTTCCGGAGCATTCCATAATATCTGAATATAAAAATAAATATGAAGAACCGGTGTTCAACCTCAAATAGAGGGAGGAAAAATCCTGCTGGAAAGTTTGACACAAGTGTTTTTTATTTTATTTTTTTCTTGCACAGTTACTCACGCTGTATTTAAGATCACTATCGCCATGTTTTATTTCCCTTCATCTTCGTTTATTTACATTAAATCATCCCTTTCTATCTTTTCATTCTGTATCTTTTACCCGTCGCTTTCTCTCCCCCGTCTCGTTTCTCAGCTGGACGCCGCTGTGCCAGTTAACACACCACAAGCCAGAGGGAGGACCGCAAGAATGCTTAAATCAGCATAATTAGGCCTGTGTGTACTTTAAACACACACGTTTCCCCCAAGCCTGGACCCATGCCACCCGCACACCGCTGTGTGCGCAGCCACGGCCTGTCTCTTACAGTCAATAAACACAAACATATCAGCAGTCAGTCTCGCAAATGTTTACACAGCATTTGCACAAATACATATGCGACGTATGAGGTGAAAAATGATGCTGCATTCTTCTCTGTCCCATCCAGCTAAAGCCACGTCCCCTATACAGCTGTCAACCCCGAGGCTCAAACCACCGTCACCACGCTAACACTGTTTGACCTTTTGCTCTGCGCAGCTTAGGGAGAGAAAAGAAATCATTTAATATGGGGGCTCTGCACTTTAGTTGAAAAGCATCTCGTGGTATGCCAGTGAAACGAGAAAAAAACCCGAGCAGAGATCTCATCTGGGTTTGTGGTTTTTATCCCACACACATCTGCATGTGTTTTAGTTTTTAGTGGTGCATTAACAAACAACAGCCTCCTGGCCATCGCAGGGTGCTTAGCTGCACATGGTGATTATCAAAAGTCATTAGAGGCCATTTAATAGAAACAACCACCATTAAAAATGAATCAGTTCTACCATGTGAAAATCTGTATCACAGACTGAAGGAAACGTGGATGGAAAGATCAGGATATTTCAATGTGGCACTATTTTATTGCAGAATCAGACTCGATGTTGTCATGACAAAGATGACACCTGGGAGGTTACACACAAGACGGTGATCTCGTTTAAAAGCATCCAATAAAATCTTTTCTCTCCCTCCCTCTTGAGTTCGAACCCTCGGAGCTCCTGAGGAAGCTTTAGGTGCAGATGGACTCCGAGATCGAGGCCCTGCGCTTGTACAAACACCACACCGAACACACCAGACAAATATCCCAGGATAAGAAGAAAACTCACAAACTTTAACTCAATCTAAAAATCGAATTTCCCTTCCAAAGATGCGTTCAAGTAAATCCAGCAGAAACTAAACTTACACAGATTTAGTTTTGACAGTTTTGTTGCATTTCAAAATAAAAAACATTGACTATGACTGGATTTCAGTTTGAACGATTACCCGCCTCAAACACAGATATGGTCTCATTCTGCTTTTATCTACAGAATGAAGCTACAGAAACTGATCAGAATTATTTGCTCGGTGTAAAAATAATATTCAGTCGGGAGGATTCGATCAAACTGGTGAGATAATGTTTATATGAGGGTATATGTGCTGAACGCTGATCACAAAGAAGCCCCTCTGTGTGTCCCGGTCACACACACAGAGGCATGAACACACTCATCTGTCTGTTTGTGTGAGCACACAGCTGTGGTTGTTGCACAGGGTTCAAACAAGGTAAAGATATGGTATATTACGCAATGGCTTATAGATTTTTCCACCGCTGGCGATCAGCCAGAGCCCTTCAGCAATAGAGACGGTGGGGGTTGCGGGGGGGGGGGGGGGTGCAGTCATAGAGAAGCACACTTTGTTCCACGAAGTCTGACTCACTAAATTAAAATTTAGTCAGTCAGTCAGTCAGTCATTGTCAAGGGGAGCTGTTGTCACTGGGCGAGAGGCGGGGCTACACCTGGACAGGTCGCCTGTCCATCAGAGAAAACCAAAGTTTTGCATGATTGCAGGCAATGCATTGTGGTCTAGTTCATGATATATTTTGTAACCCTGGTGGAGTTTTCGGCTACCGTTTATCACGCTACACGTCCGCTTCTGTTTCACAATGACACACAAATAAAAACATACACACAAACAAACACACACAGTCTGCAGACAAAAATAAATGACCTCAGGGAGCCATTCAACACAGTGCCAAGGCCATATTATCCTCCCAATGTGTGTCCACCAATTTCCATTTAAAGATACAGGAACTATTTAGACACAATTAAAGCCTTTAACTGCTATTTAATGAGTGTTTATTGACATTTACTCAAAAATGTAAATATGTAAATTCAGAGTTGGTTAGGTTTACATGTGATATTATTGCAGATTGTAAACTGTATCCAACACAAATAACTAACAGTGTTCCAAACGTTCGTGCAACATGATTAAAAGTTGTCTTTTTAATGTTTCCTGTTAGTTTTCTGTGTAAAATCTCAACTTAATTCAGACAAATACAGATTACTTTGACTTAAAGTAGTACTAAATAACTTTTCTGCAGATGTGTCTCTGTCTTTGCTGGAACCGGTGTTCTGTTGAAATATGCTCCCTGTTGAGATGTGCTACTGATTCCTTCTGCACATGTGCTGTTCTACAGTCTTGACTTCAATAAACAGATTTATTGTTTATTTTTTGTTTCTATATTTTTCCATAAATACATTTTACCTATTAAATAAATTTTCCCAGGACAGAAACACTAAATATGATGTTATTTTTACATTCTTTACATTGTCAGAGCAACAGGCAAATGTTTGGACACACCATGAGGAGAAGGACCCAACAATGGCCGACAAGGACCCAGAGGACTTTTATATAGAAAATATCAGGGAAGGATCATAAAAATATGTAAATACTTAAATCAGGTTCAAGTCAGGCAGTTAAATAAAATAATTTCATACAGAAAAAGGGCAAAAAAAAAAAATTCACCACGCCAGGAAGGGTGTCCCTTTTTTTCAGGGAGTTGGCACATCAGACGCAGCAGCCACAAACTGTGGCAAGTTATTTACTGATCTTCTTAACTGTAATAACTTTGTAAAACAACATTTGCACGATCCAGTTTATAAGGTTAGAGGGATGTTTAGATTAAAATTATCCACTCGGGGTTTGAGGTTAGCTTGTTAGGCTAGTTAGCATTGATATCTGAGGTGGTCCAAGAACTATTTACAACAGGTAAGATGATGAGAACTTTTCTACAGGGTCAAAACATCAGAACTTTCCATTATGATACAATTTATAATTATTTCCAGCACGAACCAGCATCAATTTTTAACCTTTAGTTACTAAATATTTGTAGATATTCATTACCACATCCACCTGTGTTGTTTGTGTTCTGTTACTTCATGGGAAGGAAAGCCTCGGTACCTGTTGTGACATTACCTACTGAATCCACTCACTGGAGATTAAATATTAAAAAGCTTGCAACCCAACACATGCAACAACGCCCTTGGGCACACATAGGCTACCTTCATTGTAGTTGGTCTGTGTTACTGTTCAGGTATACACCCCCCCCCACCCCAACAACACTCCCATATTTTTTCTTTGTCATTGTTTTAACATTTTTCCCAGCACAGAATTAAAACTGGATGTAACAGAGAGTAATAGTTGTATCCAATAGATGTCAAAGTTATTAATCAACTTACTGCAATAAATAAATTCAATCAGATGGATGACGATCCAGTCATGTGTTAATATTAGGAACAAATCTGAGGTTTTTGTTTCACCGACACGTCATGTCATACCAAATGGACCAATCTGATTGGTTCTGGGTCGCTGCAGCATCAGTAACCACCAATGTAAGTGTTTCCTTCATAAATTCACAAAATTATTTTAAGTATAAAAATGTGGATGTAGTTTAATAAAATAAACACATTTTCAAATTTAGAACATTAAATAATTAAGTTTATTAGAAAAAAATCCCTGTATTCTTACTATGATGTCATCATGACTGGATGCTTTTTTAGCTTTTGGGTCACAAGTTCATTTAGTATAATGATAATTTTTCATTGAATGAACAAATATCAGATTATTTTTGAGAAGACGAGTGTTTAACAGAGTTTATTGTACCGATGAATAAATTAGTCAGCTCAAGGAATAGACATGATAAATACTTATTTATTTAACGTGAGCATGAATTTGTGCATTATGTTTCTGCAGGAAATAAAAATGTCTCTTTGCAAAGTTACTTGTTACTCAACAATAACAAATAACTGAGACTTAAAACTGAAAATTTCAGTTTTAAAACACCTAATCTTATTTTTTTTCTGTTAATTTGGGTTAAGCTGTAACACAAGCACAGCACTGAAGTAACACAAAACTAAAAGGACACTTAACTTTGGTGCTTTATTGCTCGACCTCTGGATGGGATTTGTGTTTGCTTGACAGATATTAAAGTTTGAACTACTTCCAAAATACAATTTGGAAGAGTCAGTGAAACAGACACTCACCTGTCAGAAAAATCAGTCTTTTTTTTTCCTAGAAATACTCACCCAGTACAGGAAATAAATGTCCTCCTGAGTCATTCATGCCCATAATTTTCCATCCAGATTAAGAAAGCAGACATACTTTTTGTGCATAAGGCAGTAGATGTAGATTCATTGAGCAGATATGGACCAGATTTCACACACGGGGGTTACCTCACTCTTTTAATTGGGACTCTTGTAGCACTGCATAGGGTGTACTTCCTCTAATTAGCTATATCTATAGTGTATGGGAGGGTGATGAATGAATGCATGTGTAAAATCCTCTTCTGAACAACTGCAAACTATCTAAGAGCTTTAATTTCACACTAGGTTGCATTGTTCCATTCAGGAGGTGGGAGGGGGGGGGGGGGGGTTACCCCACCAAACATAAAGAGCCTCTGAGAAAATACCAAGTGAAAAACACACCAGCGAGTTGCCGGGGAGGGGGATGGAGAAAAACAGAGAGAGGCAAACAACAACAACAACAACGACTGAAGCTCATCCTCAGACAATACAGATCTCACACCAACCGTTACTTCTCCCTTCAAAGAGAGCTAATTGAGGAGGTGGAGGGGGGAGACGGGGATGAGGAGGATGAAGATGAAGGGGGAGTCTGTCCCGAGCAGCTTTACCATTCATTGGCACATATATTTTCCCATCCCACGATTCTTTACTGGGTTCTCACATCTCTACATCCTAATGGTCTCGTCCAAATAACACACTCATTTAAAATGTTAAATCTATTAAATGTTTGAATCATTGTTCATATGGTTCCAGAAACATGACAAAGGAAATGATTCTACTCTTTATACTGAACTCAAGCAAGACGATAAAACTGAATTGCTGATTGGCCAATAAAATGTTCTAATTTTTCTGCTCTAATGACGACACCTAACAGCAGTGTTGCTGATACCAGCACGCTGAAGTGTTTTCTTTTCTGCCACCTTTACATGTGTCTATCTATCTGTGACATGTACGAGTCTTCAGTCTGGCTGTGTGGCCCGTTATCCACTGCCATGAGACAGTTATAGGGCTGCCAGCATCCACTGGCCGCAGATCCGCCTAAACCTAATCCACACTAGAAGGCAGAAGATGGTGGCACTGTTGGTGGCGGTGGGGTAACCAGCATTCACACAAACATACAGAGATCAGCCATGCAAACACCCGTCCATCCAAGGGACAGCCACCTATTACCCTGGTGTGCCAAGTGCCTCAGCTGAGCTGTATAAATCCTTTTTCTATGGGCAGTCAGGGAAACTGCACAGATAAGCAGAGAACCACAGAGTTGGATCGAAACCGCCTCCAAAACAGATTTACACACTTTCACTCAAACACACAAGACGAAATCTGTCCACATCAAAGTTGACTTTAACTAAAATGCTAATTTTGAACCTTTTCAAGGAGAAAATGTCTCATTTCAGATGTTGGAACTGGAAACTGAGTTAATTCATGACTCTCACGAAGCAGGTTCATATTATTTTCTTCTTGCAATCAAACACTGTTCGGTTAATATTGACGTCCCACTTCCTTGAACTCTTTCCTCCTTCTCTGCCTACCAGCTCTTGGCCAAACAGTTTAAGGTAGCCCTGGTCCTCCTCCAGCAGAACGGATAAATAAATAAAAAGAACACAGTGTACCCCCGGGTTCTATAAGCAACCCACTGCCTGCCGTCGGCCCTTATAGACAGCAGGCCAAATCTACTTACTGTCCACCACAGCAAACCTTTTCTCTTCTGCCTGAGCGCGATTATACTTGGATGTGTGTGACTGTGTGTGTGTGTTGGTGCAAAGTGATGCTGGTATGGCCCAGTATGTTACCAGATCACGCAGGCCCACCTCGGCTTACAATAGCACCGAGGCTTTTGCAGTCCAATCCCAGTGAAACCAGAACCAAAGGCTGACACAGGAGAACCATTAGCCTGAAATGAGCTAGCAGTATGAAACACATCCAGTCTGAAGCTGTGAACAGTTACTGTATGATGACCTACTGGCCTGAGAAGTTCTGCTCTCAACAGGAGGTGAAGACAGGATGTTAAAATGACGTGCAAGGTCCTTCAATTTAAAACACAGTCAAGACGACATCATTTATTTTAAAGCCTTCAGACTGCAGACTTAGAGATATGCACAGATTTACATATAGAATTCTGTCTGAAGTGAAAACCTTTTATTTTAATTTGAACAACATATCCTTCTGTGTCGCTGACTACATGGTAAAGCAGCTGTATGTACAGTCTGTAGTTTAAATTCTCTCTCATTCTTTCAAGTTCTCTGCCAAAGACTAGAGGGAATTTCAATCACTCATTTCATCTTAGAATTTAAGTCACATATGAAACGCCTTTTTAAAAAGCCAATAAGACATTAACACGCCATGCAAGAGATGGTCCAATCAATCATTGTTCAACCCTCAGTTTGCAGGAAAAAAAAAGAAAAAAACTCTTACAAGTTGGCAGTGCTGTCGAGACGCGCCACAGTCCGCATTAACGGCTCATCTCAGATGGATAAACGGGGTTTAACTGGAGTCTAAAATAATTAATTTCAAATGCAACGCATAAAAGTTTTAATTAACGACGCAGCTTCGACCTTTGGCGCACATTAAAACTTTATGCAAATCACTTCCGGCACAAGCACGTGAAACACCGCCACGCTGCCCATAAAAACCTCCTGGTAATGTTTGGCAAGTGCGCTTTTGGCTGCTCGGGTCCGTCACCCATCAGCCCATTCCAGTAAGGCTTTTATCTGCATTAATAATACATGGCTGATTGTTTACAGCAGATTTGAATGTTTTCTTTGATTTGTGAATTATTTACACAACTGTGATTGTTGTGGGGTCACTTGAAGACAGTTCCAGCCTGGTTACATGAAGTCGTTAGGCGCGCCACCATCCATCATCCCACGTGATCATGGATGCTGACAGCAAACAAGCCGCTCTTCAAACCACAGATGATTAAAACGGATCCCAGCAAATTTGTGTTGAAATCACAGGTGTGGAACGAGCAGAACGCACGCGCGCACCCGCGTTTTTGACCGGTGTTATATATTAATAAGACGTAAATACAAACACGAGCTCTCTAAAATGTGAGGGAATGCAAACAGATCCGATCTGCTTGATGCACCAGCAACAACAGCAGCCGAGGCAGATCAATATGTATCGCGCATATGTGTAGCACGCGGCCATGCGGCGCTCGTGTGAGAGGATCTGCTGCCAATTAATTTTAATTAATGGAAAGAAAGAGGAAACTCGATGCGGACCTCTGCCTCATACCACCAGGGCTGGAAAATGTCTGTGCTAAATACGCAGCAGGGCTGCTGCGCTCGTTTTACGGAGCCCATCAAGTCGAATATTGATCAGAAAATGTTTCAAACAAAGCCGGGTTGAAAGGTCACGAGAAAGTAGAAGAAGAAGAGAAAATGACAGGATCTTGTATTTAGTTATTTCCCTGATGTGACTGATGGACGTGTTACATTACTGAGACAGAGATACAGGGAGTAGAGATGGAAATTTGTTGTATATTAAACTAAGAACAGAGAAACGTCGAGTTCCGCTCAGAGGGCCTGAAATAACACGGAGGAGGAATTCTGCTTGTTTTCCACGCGCTCGTGAAACTCAGACGATTCTGTTTAAAAGGAAATGAAAGATTTACTGATGACGCTCCAATACCGTTTCAATACACTTGGTTAAATCAATAAATCAATATTGCAACAGTGAAGAGGGAAAAAAACAAACAGGCCCTGACAGCTGTGATTCACAAAAATGTACCAGTTAAAATGTGCACGCGCACGTCACATAAATATAATATCATAAATAAATAGAAAGACAGAAGCCTGCGTTGTTCACCCCTGTCAGATTAAATCTAAAATAAAACAATCTGCCCGCTAAACATGCACATTTTTACTTATCATTTTAGTTTTCTTCAAAAAATATCAGTAATGAAATGTAGAAATATAAAAGTTAGATTATACTGGAATTATAAGATGATCCGAGCAGCAGACAAGGAAAAAGCGAGGGGGGGATTAAGGCTGCGCGTGCACTCCTCCCGTGTTAACTCTGCAGCCAAGTAAAGTACCTATTTATACAAGTAGCCTACTACATCTTTAAAAGTATCTACAGGTGAAGATATCACATCATGCTGAAAATAATGTGGGAAAAACCAAAAATGAAAAAAGGTCAGTGAAAGTTTGACCTTTGATCTTGTGAGACCAAAAAAAGTTTTGGTTTAATATACAGATTAATTCCACAGTAAAACAGTTCACACGTGGAGAAAATACAAGAAACTGATTTTAAAAAATCACAAAAATAAAAAAAGATGGGAACTGGAACAAAGAGACATGAGATAGAATCATTCGGCCCCAAACTTTCATTGCGATCTTTTTTTTTTTTTTTTTTTTTTTTTTTTTTTTTTTTTTTTACTATTTTTGTTGAAATGTTGTAAAACTACAGTTTGTTTAGGGCGATAATGTATAATATAGACATATACTGAGTTGCATATAAAACTAAAATCTAATTAAATCTAAAACTGTCATTTTAGCGATAAACTTTAAACTAAATATTTAAAAATATAATATTATTTAAAATACATGTAGGCTATCTGCACTGATTTAGATACGGTGATAATAAAAATCATGACCATTTTAACGTGCTCAAAACCTGAAATCTGGACTTTCCAACCTACTTTAATATCCTCAAATATCATAAAGTGTCTCTTTTAAACAAACTACCAGCACGGAGTCAGCACGCACACACACACGCGCGCACATCTTTTCTTTTGCTTTTGTGCTTCAAATTTTAGTTTCAATTCAAAAACGGAAAGTTTAGGCGGCCGTAGAGAAAACCGGACGCGATCACGGTGACCCCAAAAAGGCCCCGCCGATCGCAGCTGAGGACGATCGGACCCCCTCAACAAGCCCCAAAACCAAATCAGCTGCTTTAAATTCAAACTGCGGCACTAGAACTCTGTAAGTTTGATCCGTTTGGACGGAGAGGATTTCCTCGAGGTGTTTTGTGGTTAATTAGTCATCATGACTCAGGACACCAAACCCGTTTTCCTCCTTCTACAACCCCGTTTAATATAAAATAGATTTGGGAGAAGCGCCATTTTCTCTCTAAACCATGCGCAATGATACGCACAAGAAAACTTGTTGGAGCGGTGCCACTGAAAAGAGAAAAAGGGGGGAGAGAGGAGGGAGAGAGGTTAAACACTATCGGGGGAAAGAGCGCAGAGTTAGAGGGGGAAAAAGCTCCTTAATACGCAGCAAATGACAGGCAGCAGCACGACACACACACACTAACACACACGCACACACACACATACACACTGTAACCGCATACAGTAGAGACAAACCAGAGGCGCACACCGGAAAACAGCCACGGAGAGGAGCGTTAAACACCGATTTCCTTCTTTTCTCTCATACCTGTGTCAAGCAGTAAGGAGAGTACATGGTGCTGCCTAGAGATGAAAACTGGAGAAGTTGATAACAAAGTTGGATGGAGGTTCGCTGCGGTGCCGCATTGCAAAGCCGCTGTGGCTCAGTCCAGGCTGTAACCCCGCCTCACTCACAGTGAAAGCTCCGCACTAAGTTTAGAGGAAACTTTTTTTTTCTCCTGCTCCCTCCCTCCGCGTTTCACTCTGACTCTCCCCCTCTCTGTCCCTCCCCCCTTCTCTGTTAGACCGACACAAGCGCAACTTTACACTTAAAAAGCCTCTTCTATCTATCTATCTATCTATCTATCTATCTATCTATCTATCTATCTATCTATCTATCTATCTATCTATCTATCTATCTATCTATCTATCTATCTATCTATCTATCTATCTATCTATCTATCTATCTATCTATCTAAAGGGTTTAAATTGTCACAGAATCCCTATAAAAATAAAAGAAGAAGAAACGCTTTTCCTCTGCTTTCTTTGCTGTGACTTTGCTCGTATGAAGAATGCAGAGACAAACCCAAAAGTGACCGAAATAGACACACACAAGAAAAAAAAAAAAAAATGTAAATTCACATTTCACATTCTGTGGTCTCCTGTCAGTCCATAATCTGGCCTTCTATTCAAAACATGACGGTTTACTGCAGTGGATTTAACTTGTGAGTTTCCTTATTTGTTATCATTTATTTGGGTTTTAGGAGGTGCCCTCTTTATGAAATCTCAGCTCTGCCAGCACGGTTTTTTTATCCTCTTCCCCTCTCATTTTGGCATTTACACAAACTTATAAACAGAGTTATTTGTTTACATAAATCCTTCAATTTTCTCTGGATCTCCACGAGTTTGTGTAAGTCAAATATTAAAGATCTCAGCTGGGATACCTCACCTCTTGTAACTAACAGTAAAGTGTCCTAAAATAGAGACTTAATAACCTGAACTTGTAAAGTGGTCCAAACCAGCCCCATTGTGACTCCTATTGTATGCAGCAATGCACTCTGTTTTTAATCAGGCTTGGCTTTATCCTCGCTCGCTCCCTGCCCCTCAATCTAATCAAACTCATATATGCAGGCAGGGTGCCTGCAATTATGCATAAGCCCCAGCCTCATGTATGTGTGAGAGAGTGTAAGTGAGAGCATGTGTGTGTGTCAAAGTGTGAGTATATTTCTGCATACATCTGAGTGTGTTTAAGTTGTGTAAATGGTGCGGTTTGGGGGTTGAAGTCACCTTGGTGCTTAAATGCCAAGTTTTTTGTCTTTATTTGGGGGTATGAAGTTGTGCAGCTTAACGAGACCTCAGCCTCTATGATAATGATGTAAGAACACGTGAAGGACACATACATCTACCACAAGTAATCGCATGGACACCAGCGTCTGGTGGTCAAAGATACACTGGCACAAACAACCTGAAGAAAAGAGATTGAAAAAAAAGGAATAAAAGTCCTAAATAAATGTGAAAGAAAGTAAAGAATTTTGAGGTGTTCTGTTGCCAGAGTCTCTCGTCTTTCCAAACCACACCCCACCGCGGCACAGGCCCAAACCCAAACCCAAAGCCTTTGTGTGCTCCCTCGTTTTCCCCTTCTCTCTCTCTGTCCGCTGCCTTCTCCCTTTCTCAACGTGTTGTTTTTTTTTGGGTGATGTTTTTCTCTGTTTTATAATCTCTCTTTTTTTTTTCGCCGTCTTTATCAAACAAACAGCCTCTTTCAACCGTCTGACTCTGGCTTGCTTTGTGTGGCTTTTAGTGTCCATCTCGGTATTCAACACATGCTTTTGGCTGTAACTATCGAGTTAGGAAACTTGCTGCTCAGGTTTACTTTCCGAGCGCTCTCTCTCTCTGTTCCCGTGATCAAACAGCGAGTCCTGTTGGAACATCTACCTACGAGAGGCCTTCAAGTGTGAGGAGCTCTAGTGGTTTCTCAGACTGAATTTGCCATTAAAAAGCTCATGAGGAAACCATATGGTGTAGCTAAAGTTAGCATGTTGTGGTCTCCATTGACATGCTGCGTTACCCTTGCTATTTACCATCGCCTGTGGCCAGGCTATTAAATATTGAAAGTGATGTAGCATACTGATACTGCTATTAGCATGCTAACTATGTGAGACAGGTGGCTGAGGTTGCCTTTCTAAAGACAGGAAATGGTGGAAAACGTACGTAACTGTGGCATTTACTTCTTGGTACAGAGTAAATATTGTTTGAGAAAGCTGTTTATATGGAAAGAAGCATGCCAGTCAAATTTATACAGGCAGAAAGAGTGTTTACTGGTCACAGCGTAGATCCCAGAGATCTGTTTTCAATCTGAGCATGTGTGGAGCGATGTGTTACGCCTGCTGCCTTTTTGTGTGTTTACTGTGTTTAATAGGTGGTCATACATTATGCTCGGACCGGTTTGGATAACTGCGTTTGCATTCAGCAGGGAGAAAACGTTTCGATTTATTTTACTAGTCTGATGTCATCACGCCTTAATTTAAGCAGAAAATGCCACATGTCAGATCGCAGCACGCGGGCCGAGGAACAGTTTTCCTTGCGGCCTCAAACCTGAAACACAATATTTTTTTTCTTTAAAGAGGCCATTTCATACACATTTCAGGACTTTGTGGTTATATATTAAGTATTAACCAGTAATATGAAACATTTTACATCTAAAAAACGTCAGGAAACACTGATTAACAGACCTTTCAATCTGTCTGTGTTAAAATTCGGGTGGTTCCGTCAGGCTGCATTGTTCAAATTTGCTGGACTATGATTGGCTAACAAACTAGCCTATGAGAGCAAGGTATACTGTTTCCTGCCCCGCTGCGCATGGCAACGTCAGACGTCGTGTCTTCCTGTTTGCTACGTCTTATGCTAATAGCTTTTAGCCAGCAGCATGCTAGGCGTGGTTTCAACTACTACTAACAAACAAAGGAGTTGTGATGAAACAGATACAGGCCGTTCGGACTCGGGTTTTATCACCACCTGCGTAGTTTGAGAGATTAAAACTGAGAGAGAAGTTGTTGACCTGTTTTCACACCCACTATGAAAGTAAGAACACCTGTGGAGCTAAAATATTCAACAGAAACCTCAGAAAAACTGTTTTTAATGGAAGGGCCTCTTCAAAAAAAAATCATAAAATTAAGCGAAAAAAAAGTAAAAAACAACAGTCTGAACAAGCGTCTAACTGTTGACCTCTTAAGATTAAAATCAGTCTTTCTGGAGAAATGGTGCAAATCCTCTGAAGCAAAGAACAACATCTAAACACTAAATGTAGATTTAGTTCTTAAACAACTTGAAGATCTCTTAGATAACCACAGCACGGTGATTAGTACATGTCCCTCTGCTCAACCGCCTTCATCCTCCCAAAGAAAGAGTTAATCTCTGATTAAACATTTGTATTTCTCAAGAACTAACTGGGGCATCAGGTCAACATAAGGACAGACATACAGAGAGTGTGTGAATGCATGTTGCTTATACCCTATATGTATCAGACACGAGGAAACATTCAGGCATCCCTGGGCCTCTTGTAGGATCGTCGTTCACCAGGTAAGAGTCAGTAGCCTGAAAAACACAGAGAAAGATGCATTTCACCAAACATATCAGTCTAGGTTTTGGTTTTTTGGTGGGCGGAGTTACAGAAAATCACAATAAACAGCAAATTTTCAGTAGATTTCATTTTGACTTTCTGTTCTCAAATGATTATAAAAAACTGTATCTTTGTAAGACAGCTTTAAATAATAATAGTCATCTGAAGATATAATAATATTTTAGAATACAAGTAGTAATAAATGATACTGATCAGGTTGAGATATTTGTCTTTAGAAAAACAACAGAGATTCAAGGGGTTTCTCTACATCACCATAACTCCTCCGTCCCAGAACCAGTGCATGCATATGTGTGTAGGTGTGCATTCAGGGAGCTTCATTTGTATTCTAAGGCAAGCAAGCAGGCGGGCAGGCAGGGTTCTGGCAAGGTTCGGAGCTGTGAAATAGGCTCTCCTTGCAGTTCTACCGTTGATTGGATCAACCTATCCCACTCTACTCAGCCAAAGGGAGACCAAATCCCACAGCCACTGTTGCATTCTGTGAAATCCTATTTCATTTCACAACTTTAACGGATAAAAAAGCGTGCACACAAGCCTGTGTGAGCCCAAGACCTCATGCCACAGTCAACGGGCAAACAGAAGCCGAGAAGACACAGTTTATCTTTTCATGTCAAAATGTCCCAGTGAACACAAATATACTCTCACCATCTTGAAAATATAATCATCCATACACATTTTTTTTTCCCCCTCCACATTTGCGTGCTCCTTGACTCGCACACGAATACGCAGCAACACACACACACAAGCGCCCACCAATGCACACGTGCATGCCACTTAAGCAGACACACAGACACAAACCCCATAATAAGAGCCAGACGCTGGCAGACCACACAGCCCTGAGTTGTGGTGAAAACAAAGGCTATTCATATCCTTCGCAATGAGAGGTCTGTACAGCTCACTCTCCACTCCCCCCCCCCCCATTCCTCCCTTCAGCTTTTTATTACAGATAATCTGCACTTGCAAACCTCCTATTTTTCTGCGATTGTGCGATTTCTAATCATCTTTATTAGTCCATAAACATGTTTCTTCCTTTTAATGCGGAGGCCCTCGACTCCTTGTGGGGGCAACACAGCGCCTATTGTTGAGTCCCAAAATGATGATGACGCCAGAAGTAGAGAGAAAGAGAGAGGCCTCGCTGATAAGGCAGGAAAGTATTATGGGAATGGAGTAGTGGGTTGTTCAAATACTCATATAGTACATGCTATTACAGTGTACACACAATACAAGTACCCAAACTCTGCCAGGCCACGTGTGTGTGTGTTAATGAAACAGTGTATCTGATTGGCTGGTGGTCAGAATAATGGCCTGGATCCACAGCATCTGTGCAGGGGTCCAGACCAGCCTGAGCTGCTGATAACCGACAAGCAAACCACAATGCATCAGGTGTGCTGGAGCCACTGTGATTGGCTACTTCTGGCCAGAAACAGGGTCAGGTGCACTAGCAGGCCCTCCCTGATTGGTTTGGCCAAGCCCAAAAAGCTGCGAGCTGTGTTCATTGGCTCACCACTGCCTCATTCTGCTGCTGAATGAGTGTCTGGGTGGATGGCACCAGGACAACTGTGAGTGTGTGAGGAAACATAATGAAAATCAGGGAAAATCTTTGCAGTGTTGTACTTTGTGTCTCGCAACTTCTCCGCTTCGCTGTCCTTTAACCTGAGCTGACGAGGAGCGAAAAAAAGCAGCTCAACTCCAACAATAGATGATTTGCTCTCATTTCATATTAAACAACTGACAAAGAGGAATTTAAATACCCTCTTTATGTCATCAGCCAAAGAAACAGGTGCTGATGAACCTCAATCCCATTGTGCAACAGTGAATAACATGAAGCTAATGAATAGACTAAGCTCTGTACCTGCCACTGGGGAGGCCAGAACATACTGACTCCCTTTGTTGTAAACTCATCAAAAAAAAAACAAAAAAAAAAACTCCAGGCCCCCAAACACTCTCTCCTGCAGCAGTGTATGAATTATATATTGTACTATATATATAGAACATATGCCCAGCCCATATGGCCAGCCCAGAGCGAAAAAATCTCAAAGCCCTTTTTAATTAACATTTTAGAGGGAAGATTCGGAGGCGGGAGATTGAGTCAGTGACCTATTTGGAGTCCATCATCGCCTAATGCAAATGTGTTAATTGAGACAGATTTTCCTACCTCACAAATATGTGGAGTAGAGGACGCTTTGGAGGATTTTTTTTTTTTCCTTCCAAGCCATTTGATCTAAGGTATGAAATGTGTTTTAATCTGCATCTTCCACTGACAAAAGAACACACTTCTTTTTCACTTTCTCCCCCAACCAGCTCACTAAATCCTTTTTGGCCCACTCTCTATCTATCTCTGTCTCTCTTGGTAGATGTGTTGATGGCCATATGGCCAAATTCTTTGGAGGTGAGATCTCCGAAACCTGCTCACACACTTGCACACACGCGCACCTCCTCGGCGCTTTGTGTATGAAAGGGCCTGATGGTGGAATTTGTTCTCAGATGGCTCCATTTTAAAGCATGTGAATGGCAACGTATCAGTGATCTGCCTCTCTGTCTTCCTGTGTCTCTGCATCTCACATTAGCGGTTTCACACACGCACACACACGGATTCTAAATCAACACACTCACACACCTGGGGTAGTCCTCCTGTTGTTTTAAGGACTCTCTATGAGCCAGAGTCCCTTCCTCATTCTTTTAAGATCTGAAATGTATATATTCAGCTCTAAATGCGTGTTATTATCATCAGGCTTTGGTATCTGAAAATAACACTGCCAAGTTTGAGACACAGGATGAAAAATAGGGAGGGGGATGGGAAGAGCAAGAGAACAGTCCAGCCAACCTGCGTGAGATGGCAGGCACTTCAAAGACGCCCGGCTGCACGGGCGATCTGTTCCACGGTGTCTGAGGAGTGTATGAAAGGCAGAAATGGCCGCCGTGTGAGTCCTTGCCAAAGCTACCTCGGGGAAAAATGTTGGAAACCTACGATTTTTTTTTTTTACACAACAATCCCCTCGGGGCAGAGAGTTGACAAAAAAACAACCAGGAGACAAAAAAAATAAGAAATAGAATAAAATAAATATATATATATACAAAAAGTAACATAACATAAACAACACAGATGGAAGAGTGAAGTGAGGCTGAGAATTTCAGACCACTTTGGCCTCCTGCAGATTTATCAGGACGGTCAAAATGCAGAACGTTGGCTAAACAGTTCAGCCTCGTTTCATACAATTACAGGACTGGACTGCATGCAAGGTGCATGACTGCAGGAGTCTAAAAATATATCGATGACTTCTGTCAGAAATATCTGAGACGTGAGTATTGGCATAAGAATTAGCTGCTTTGACTTTATGAAGAAAATCTGCTGTAAAGAGCCAAGAGCAGTATCACATTCAGACACACCTCAGTATTTAATTGTCCTTGCACTTGCTTGTCAACTACTGATCTTGTAAGACAGGATAAACCATGGACTGTGGCCTGCAGATAAAATCTTACCAGATGTGACACCGATCTTCCAAGGTAACAATATTTCACGTGCGTTTTAGGAACCTGGATGGCAGAACTCCTCTAATTCTACACGGATCCTGGTTTAGTTTATATTTAAATGAATAAACCGGATTGAGTTAAAGGTCTAACTTTACTTAATTGGGTTTAAGAATGAGGTCTGGATCAGTAAAATCATCTCTTTGTTGTACAAGAACTAATTGTGGAGAGTTTTTTTGTGTGATCCAGCAGAATCTAGACCAGTTATATGACAACGCACACACAGACATGCTGTAGCTGTATAAGTCAGTGTGTTGAGCTCATTTCAAATGTTTCAGCTTCCACCAACTCAACTGAAATGATACTCTGGAGATGTTTGTAATAATACGACAGGATTCACACCCATCTCCCCACTTGGCACCAGTTACTCCCTTTGCTTTTCTTTGACTGACAGGTACTCCGATTGGCAGCTTCTCTCTGCAACAACCGCAACGCGACCAACTGTGAAATTATAGGCCCACAATCAAAACAAAATGAGGATCACAATATCAGTGCCAATCATGAACCATTGTCCAATGGGTTGCTTGCGTTGGAGAAATGATTGGATGGCTGACATTAGAAGACACAAGATATTTGACATTTTGATGCCTTGTTGTGTAAAGGATGGCTGAATTTCAAAAAGAAACAGGGCCGACATAGATCTGCAGCAAATGGACACATAAAAGTTGTGTAACATGGATCTTTAAGAAGTGAAGATTTGCAGCACGTGTGCAGATGATGAACTCTTAATATACATAAGTTGGTTATAGAAGACTAATGAGATTATTCACTACAAAAATCTCTAAAATACATTCATATCATGAAGATCATAAAAGGTCATATTTGTGATTTAATAATAAACATTTTTTACATTTAATTATTTTGTTAACGTCTCTAAATTACACTCAGTTTATTGTTAAAAGTACAGAAATTTACTGGGAAAAATATTCAGCACTACTAAGTAATAAACAACATTAATAAATGAAAACAGAGTAAACAGTAGATGCTTACTGTAAATGTTACCTTTCATTCATGAGCTGTTTTTATTACAGGATCTCAATGTTATTTCTTAATATTATTATTTCTTCCACAAAAAAAACAGTCCAAACCAGTATTTAAGATTTCCATTACGATTCAATCTGTACAAAACCAAAACATCTGAAACGCATTAAAATGTTGTCAGCTTTAGCTTGAATCTCTGCTTTTGGTTTCTATCCAAAAACTTTGACGCAGAACACGCAAAGCTGAGAAATCCTCTGCCACATGTGCTCAACAATCAGCTGCAAGGGACACAGAGCGAGAGGAGCAGCAATCCGGTGACTTTACGATAATAATGCTTCCGTTTTAAGGAGATATTTATGTGTTTATCTAAATGCAGCAGGATTTATTGACATAAATCATGTTTTTATCCGATTTTCAGATCAATGTTTAAATCGGAGAATCTCCAGATCAGTAATAGTCCCGTCAATCGTTCTGATGGTGCAAAAGACGATTTGTATAGAGACCTACACACACACACACACACACACGCGCGCGCGCGCGCACACACACACACAAGACCCGAGCCGAGCTCAAGGAGCCCCCCTTGAATTGCCATCTGACAGCATTGACAGAACCTACTAATGAAGAGAGCAGTCCGATACAAGAAATAGGGCCAATTTACAGAAATAAATACAAATATTGAATCCTAATAATATATATTTTTTAACTTTTTCTCGATCAATTCAGTTTTTTCTCAAGTTATTTTATTGTGTTTGATCTGTTAAATAAAAATAGCACTGAAACCGTTAAGATCCTTCAGTGAGCTCAGAATATGCAGATGCGCCTCAACGCAACAGACCTGAATAATAAATTATAATAATCCGACATACTGAGAAAACTTCACCTAGAAGTGTTAGAAAAAAGCAAATCCTGCAAATGATAGTTTTATAAAAACAACAGGATCAAAATAGAATATTATATAAAATGTTTGTTAAATGTGTTACTGTTTAAAAAAATGTATGAAAAGTTGTGACACCTTAGGAGCTAAAGGATGTGAAGGTTGAGGATCCACTTCACATCTGTTGCCTCAAGCTCTGAGAAATTACTGATTTTCAAAATAAAATCCCAAACTGACATAATAAAACAAATGACTGCCTTGTTTATTTTCAGCCCTATACACGTTACCCTATAGAACCAAGAGAAAAGAACTATTGAGTTACACAGCACGTACCATTATAGCGTGGGGAGATCTGCCAACTCTCTCAATGCCCCATTTTCCTTTAAAAGTTCAGCTTCCAAAAAAAAAAGAGTAAGTAAGTGAGGGAGAGAGAGCTGAGGGAGGAAGATTTCGTCTCTTCGTTGTTGCCGGAAGCGGGAACGGGACACGGGACCTTTAAGCAAGTCGGCCTAAGGCCCAGAAGGAAAGAAAAAAAAAAACCACCGGCAGGCTCTTTCAAAAGTGAGTCCACTCTGCAAGATACACGCGGAGAGGAGGACAGCGGCTCCGAGCCCCTCCGATTAACTGTGTCTGGCGTCAGATGCGCTCATGTTCTGCAGAAAGAAGTCAATGAGATGTGCGTCAAAGTCCCGAGATGCGTCCTGCAGTTGCTAAACTTGTTCATCAGATTGAGAGACGCGGTAAACTCCCCGAAATGATCTTAATAACACGATCAGAGTAAAGGACGGAAGAGGTGACGCAGAGTAAGTTTTTTTATTTTCTCGATTATTTTTTCATGTGCAGGTTTTGCATCAGAGCAGCTTCTGTGTCCAAAAACGTGTCCAAAAGCAGCTCCTCCAGCGCCGCTCCGCAGATCTGTTTTTTCCGTCGTTTATCTCTGCCTCTCGCTCGCTCTTTCTCTCCTTCTCTCTCTCTCCGAGTCCCGACACACACAAGCGTGCGCGCGCACACACACACACTCACAAATACACACAAACCAGTGGAGGGGGTGTGGGGGGGGGCGCACCCCTGGTCCCTGGCCGCCTCCTTCTCAAAGCTGACGAGATGACAGCGCAGCTTCGTCGCGTCTCTTCACATTAAAAAAGACGGAGAAAAGGAGAAACTGCGGCAGTTTGGCTGGTAGCGGAATGCGGCACCTCGTCGGTCCGGGATCCAGTGGGCCTCAGCGCGCGAGACAGAAAAATCTCTGTGGCTTTCCTTCACTGACAGAAAATGTTTTTAATAAGTCACCTCAGCAGCATGCGCACCATAAATAAGGGTTTAGGACGATTGTTTACTGTGAGAGAGGAGGGGTGTGTGTTGTGTGTGTGTGTGTTGTGTGTGTGTGTGTGTGTGGGGGGGGGGGGGGGGGGGGGGGGGGGGGGGTGAATTATTGGGTGAATTATTAATAAAGTGAGCTGCGCGCAGTCTGTCGCGGAAAGAGCGGCGCGGCCAGGGGAGCAGCTGGGGCTTTAGGAGCATTAGGAGCACCGGGGGCTAAATCACTGTCTGTGGGGATTAAAGGCTGCGTCGCTCCTGTACGCATTCCGTCAATAGGAAGGTTTCAGAATGGCACCGTGCGCGCTGCACGGCTGCTTAGCGCGCGCTGCACGGCTGCTCAGAGTTTGGATTTGTTGCGCTCCAATCCAGTACAAGGATCAAGGTGGAGAAGTGAATAAAACACCTGCAGAAAGTAACATGAGTGATCATCATGCTGCTAAATAATTACATTCAAAAGTCCACTGTGGGATTTTCAGATTTTTTTGTTTTTTTTCCTGATTTAGTTCATATTAAACCTTTTCTGATTGGCTGACTTTTAGCCTTTTAGACTTTTAGAGTTCTGAGGTGCGGAGTGACGCGCGTGTTTGGGTTTGAACACGTTTTATTGCCTCGCTGACACAGACCTGCGTGGAAATGAAACCAGCTCCAAAAACTTTCAGGGAATTAATTCACACACACACACACACACACACACACACACACACACACACACACAAGTGTGTTTTGGTATCCTTATGGGGACCGTCCATTGACTTCCATTGATTTTAGTAACTAGATTTATACCTAACCCAAACCCTTTTACTAACCTTAACCATTACTGATCTATAACTAACCCTAAGACTAACTAAAACTCTATTCACACCATACCTATAAACCTAACCCCTAACCCTAAAAAGGGGAGTCCCCCTCATGGGGACCAGGCTTCGGTCCCCACAAGAACCCTCGGACCCCAGAAAGATAGTAAAAGTCAGGAAACGGGTCCCCAGGAGGTCAGAAATACAAACCCACACACACACACACACACACACACACACACACACACACACACACACACACACACACACACAAAGAGAAACTGTAACTGCAGCAGGAACAACCTGAAAAACAAGAAAAAAAAAAGAAACACAAGAAGTGAAAATGGATTTGTGAGTTCAAGGGAAAATCAAGTGATTATTTGTTTTACAGCAAAGAGGTCAAAGGTTATTTACGGACACTGCGCGCGCTTTCACATGCAGACTTTCTGAAGCAGCAGGGCAGAAACGATGGCCTTATGCCCCGCATAAGAGAAGCGTCTCCCAAAACCTGTTTCCTCCTGAAACTTTAGAAAACTCCCGGAATGAAACAAATCCAGACCTTTTGCGCAGCTGGCGCAGAACCAGCGCATTAATCACACTTAAAAAAAACAAAAAAACTTTTACTTAAGGCACTGCGGAATAATTATGAGCGGCTGCTGGTTCAAATAAAACCCAGGAAATAAATATTTGTGTTGTTGCAGCAGATGAATGCGACACCTGATTCAGACTTTAATAAGGATATTTTATTTCTTTTCCTTTCTGGGAGTCACGTGTCCTTCTGCGAGCTCGTTCAAACAGACGTCTGCAGACATTCCTGCAACATGGTGCTTTATCAAAAATTAAACGTTGACCTCCTCACACATTTGGCCACATTAATTAGTCATCTGTAAGTCTATAGATTTAGGGTTTTAGCCCGATTTTCATTATTCAATTAACATAATAAAAGGTTCTGTGATGAGAGGACATGTGTGTTTTGTTGATTTTTTTATCCTGCTGTTCTCAAAAGGGAAGTATTTATTAATCAACATGGAGCTTTGAGTTGTTGTTTTTACTTGTGATGGAGTGATTGTTGTTTAACAATCTGCTCACAGTCATTGAATCCAAATCTGCTAAATATTAAGCTGAGGAAAAAGTTGAAAACGTGCTTAAAAACTTGCATTTGAAAACATTTCTACATTTCAAATGTATTTTTTTAATTATTCCCATGGAATAATAATAATAGTAATAATGATAATAATATATCCAACGTTTGATGCATTTTTAAAAGCTCTTTTTTGGGGAACATGAGTGTTTTGTCTTTTGGACTTTTTGCTCCTATGCAGCATTTTCTATTGTAGTTGTGATTACACATTTGTTGAGACAATAAAATAATGAAAATATAGAAAATAAGCAGTTAATTTTAATTTATTCTTTTCAAATATGTAGGTAATAAAAGGTTAATAAAACATTTTCTGGTGAATTAAACAAATGAAAACAACAGCAACGATAATAATAATAATAATAATAATAATAATAATAATAATAATAATAATAATAATGTTTCTACACACAGTGATGATTTTTTTCTTCCTTCATTTTGTTTGAATATTAATATTCTGGCTTCTTTTTTGCAGATGCTGATGAAGCTGAAGCTCAAACATGCCCGACGGCCTGTTTGGAAATTGACCAGTTTACTGGAAAAACACCAAAATGTGCCTCTAAACCCACCCAATAATCCCTCAACACGTATTTTTCTTAACCCATAATTAAAGTAAAAGGCAGCGCGCACAGCTTGAGCGCGCGCAGGATCTTGACGTGGGGTGGAAGTTGCAGGAGGCCCAAACGATCTGCTCCACAAGTTTGAGGTGAAATTGAAAAAATAATTAAAAATAAAAAAGGGCAGGATGGAAAATAAAAAATAAAAAACCGAGCGGTTTCTTATAACGAAAATAAAGACTTTGTTTGAAATCAGCTGATTAATTTATCAGCTGTTTACATATATGGGAACTAAAACACACGAATAAAACAAAATAATAGAAATACAAATAATAAAATTTTCAAATCAAATCAATGATTTTTATTAATTTTATAGCATTTTATGTGTTTTTATATAAAACGGGCTTTTGCAATAAAATACAGTGTAATAAAACAAAGGAACCCACGTGACACTTAGAAATTATTTTAATTGCACCATAAACACACAAAACCTAATGTTGTAAATGTTAAAAACTGAAAAACGTGTTTCTGAATAAAATGTATATCTGACTTGCACGAGATCCCAAATTCATGCTCATTAACGTCACATAAAGAAAAGCTTGTAATTGAAAGTGACTTAAATAATAAAGTTCTCCTCCCTCTTGATGTTCTCCATGTTTATGGTATTTGACCTCTTTTCGAATCGTTTTTTTTTTTTTTTTACAATGCAGCCAATAAAAAAGGAGCTTAGCAGGTTTGTTGATGCCTAAAAACTTTTAAACCCCTAAAAAACCGCAATAACAGAGAAAATGGTTTCTGTCCAGCGCTGATGAATGTTATTAAAAAAAGATCGAGCCCACGCTGCTGATGATTTTTTGATTTTCTTGGAGGAACATGCGAAATTTTAAACTTGATTCCTAAAGTTACAGCACAAACTGCGGGGTATGTGTTGGCAGGATGCGGTCCTCATCTCGTACGGCAACTTGTGAGCGTCAATTAGGCTGAGCTGTGGGGTTAATGAAAGCCTTGCGCCGCGCGCCTCACCGCAGCCCCCTCAACAGGCTTTACTGCAGACCACAATGCCTCTGATAACACGCTGTTTTAAGAGGCTGCATTAATGTGGGCAAAAAGTCCCACAGAAGCTCACAGTGAGGAAACAAGGACAAGCAGCAGAGTTCAAGCAGCGCAATGACTTTTCCTTTTACTTTACATGCGCGTGTGTTTTATTTTATATTCCAAATCTCAACTTGTTGATCCCACGCAGGAATAAGGCTGCGAGGCTTTACTGGCGTGACTGGATTGATTATTGGAGAAAAGTTGTTGCTGTTATTAATTAGACTCAGAGCTGCTGGCTTTCAGGTGTTAATGTTCATTTAATGTCATAATAAAACAGTTTCAACCAGTTTATGTCTTCCATCTTTAAAGAACAAGTGCACAAAATGTTTAAAATGTGTCTGACAATAACGAAAAAACTAGACATTAAAATTGAAATCTGTATTTTTCTATTTAAAATATATTTTTTAGCTTGTTTTCATTAAGTTCTGTCTTTTCTCCCAAATAAATGGAATGAAAGCTGTTTGAGCAATAATTTGTTTCCAAGCAAACACACACACACACACACACACACACACACACACACACACACACACACACACACACACACACACACACACACACACACACACACACACACACACACACACAAGTGTGTTTTGTTATCCTTATGGGGACCGTCCATTGACTTCCATTGATTTTAGTAACTAGATTTATACCTAACCCAAACCCTTTTCCTAACCTTAACCATTACTGATCTATAACTAACCCTAAGACTAACTAAAACTCTATTCACACCATACCTATAAACCTAACCCCTAACCCTAAAAAGGGGGGTCCCCCTCATGGGGACCAGGCTTCGGTCCCCACAAGAACCCTCGGACCCCAGAAAGATAGTAAAAGTCAGGAAACTGGTCCTCAGGAGGTCAGAAATACAAACCCACACACACACACACACACACACACACACACAACACACACACACACACACACACACACACACACACACACACACACACACACACACACACACACACACACACACACACAAGTGTGTTTTGTTATCCTTATGGGGACCGTCCATTGACTTCCATTGATTTTAGTAACTAGATTTATACCTAACCCAAACCCTTTTCCTAACCTTAACCATTACTGATCTATAACTAACCCTAAGACTAACTAAAACTCTATTCACACCATACCTATAAACCTAACCCCTAACCCTAAAAAGGGGGGTCCCCCTCATGGGGACCAGGCTTCGGTCCCCACAAGAACCCTCGGACCCCAGAAAGATAGTAAAAGTCAGGAAACTGGTCCTCAGGAGGTCAGAAATACAAACCCACACACACACACACACACACACTCACACACACACACTCACACACACACACACACACACACACGTGATTAAGGGTAAACAGGGTAAAAAGGCAGCAAACATAATGCTTGTTTATTCTTCAGAATATAAAGACAAAAAATTAATTTAGTTGATTTAAATGTGCAGTTTTACCTGAACTCCAAATAAATAAATAAATAAATAAATAAATAAATAAATAAATAAATAAATAAATAAATAAATCCTTACCACATGTTTTTGGTGGCAGTGTCAATCAAAGCTGACAAACTGACACAAAGTCAAGGCAGAAAACATTTCCATGATTTTACTGGATGCCAGTTTTGTTTTTTTAATAAAACAGGGAGACACAGAACACAAAGCCAGAGGCCTCCGTCATGCTGCGGGGAAACAGTTTCCTTTACACATGAAAAATACCTCCAAACTTCATATCATCATTATTATTATTTTATTTACATTATTATTAATCTACTGTTTTCCTTCTCTCTGATCTTATTCCTCACCTCGCTGGATGAAACAAGGATTCTACACTCTCCATACAAGAAGAGCAACATGCGCTGGAAAGAAAAGCAAAGAAGAAAAAAAAAAGCAGAATTAAAAACCCAACAAGGCTCTTTTTGTGTGCGCTGGCTGAGGGTTTATCCCTGTATTGCAGAGTGCTGTCTAGCATTACAAATCTGCAGCTCTGGCCTGGACGGACATGGGTGGGCTCTCTGCTGGCCCCTGCTCACACTCCGCCATGCAAATCACCCCAAAACACACAGCTGTGGAGACGGAGGGCTGTTGAAGGCCACATAAAGAGGAAATTAGGGACGAGAGAAGGAGCTGGTTCGAAAGAAACGATGAAATGTATGCGTCCAGTTAGTAGAAAGGAGGAAGGAAGGAAATAGTTTTCAAGTAGTTGCACAGGGTCATAAAGAGAAGGTTTGTGTTCAGCGCAGAGAGAAAGACAGAGCAGAGTGGGTCCTAAAAGCGTCCGTCGGAGGCGTGAGGAATGCCCGAGCCTGGCACAGCAGAGTGGAGTAGAGGGTGGAGGGTGTTCACAGTTCTGCTGCCAGCTGAGTACATTCCCACTACACAGTCATGGAGACTTTTTAACCTACAGATTTGTGCAGCAGCACTTTTTCTTCTTGTGGAGGTTTCCCACTGGACTGCAAGTCATTAATCCCATTAAACACTAAAGAAAAAGGTTTCTGATACTGATATTATCTAACGATTAAAGATAGTTAGAGTTCATCTCTCCTGCAAAAAACCCTGTCATCCATTTATTTAGTTTTGGTGGAGAATATTTAAAACAAGTGTTTACAGTAAATACAGATAAAACAAAAGAGTTTTATAAATGTGAGGAAAGAAATGCTGCACAGAAGTCTTTTTTATTATTATGCATGTTCATTGTTTTCTATTCAGGCAATTTAAAGTGAAACATCTCCACATTTTTTATAAATTTGTTGATCTGAGGGAACTGGAGAAACATTTACTCAAATGAATCATTCAGATCTATCTATCTATCTATCTATCTATCTATCTATCTATCTATCTATCTATCTATCTATCTATCTATCTATCTATCTATCTATCTATCTATCTATCTATCTATCTATCTATCTATCTATCTATTTATTTATTTTTTTATTTTTTTAATTATTTTTAGGATTAAATTTGATCAAATGTGAATGTTTTTTCCAGCACATCATTTCTCATCATGGAGAGTATTTTTACACCATCTATTGTAACACTCTTTAAGCTCTCTCAATTTGAATTAGAGAGATGTGCAGAATTTATTATGAAAGCTTATTAAAAGGATCTGATCTCAACTGCAGGGTTACGGAACAGACGCGCAACAAAAGGTGTGTCAGACTTAGTTGTGTCGCATTGAGTGTGATGTACTAAGACAACCAGCAAAGGAATTCTCTGCAGCACGACGAGGATCTGAAACACTTATTTATTACATGTTAATTGTTTATTATAAACAAATTTTATCAGAGGTTTTATCTGCGTGCTCAGAGACGGACAGACAGGAGCGAACTGTCTAACCCTCCAGAGGATGAGACATGTGACACGAGAGTCGTTTGGCTTTCCAGAGACAGACCTCACCTTTCCAAGAATTTGTCTGAAATGAAGTTGTATTTGTTTGAGTTCTTGTGTGTGTGTGTGTGTGTGTGTGTGGTGGTTTATCATCGGCTTACACTGGGCTCAGCATTGATATCACACCACACACTCACACAGTTGAACAGATAAAACAAGAGAGAGTCTCAATCCCAAATTTGTTGGAGTAAAACGTGGATTACAGCTCAGAGAGTTTCAGTATTAAAATCATTCAATTCAACCAAATTACAGAATTGATTATTGATACATTGCTTTTAAAACCCAGAGTTCAGTAACCTGTCATCAGTACCGATTATTATTATTATTATTATTATTATTATTATTATTATTATTATTATTATTATTATTATTATTATTATTATTATTATCAGTGAAATTTTAAACTGAATTTGGACACAGACTGTATTTGAGTGTGTGATTTTATCCCTGAGAAGTTGGCGTTTCCTGACTGTTTTGTGTCATAAACAGTCAGTAAACATGACCTGAACTCCAGCGTGCAGGCTGTCACAGTGTCTCCTCCCAGTCTGAGCGTGACCGCGGCCTCAGCACCAGGCGCATTTGTTCTGGGCCGGGCGGGTCAGCGGCGGGTGGAGTGTGAAACTTAGTTGAATTTTTGACTGAAGAGGGAATTTGGAGTCCGGTGAAGGAGGGTTGCAATGTGTGTGGTTGTGTGTGTGTGTGTGTGTGTGTGTGCGTGCTCCCCCAGGAGAAAAGAGGGCTCCTAATCTGTTTTCCTGGCTCTTCTTTAAAGGCAGTACAAGACTCACTAGAGGCTCTCTCTGATCTGCTGCCCCATCCATCCCTTACTTTCTCTCTCTCTTTCTCTCTCTCCTCCATCTCTCCTTTCCTTGCTTCCATCATCTGTCTCTGGTTCCCTCTGCTTTTAGCCCTCGTTTTCTCGGCCCCCCGTCCCTATGCTCCCTCATCTGTTGTGTTGGCCCACTCTGGTCTTTGTATGGCAACAGCCCTCATCTCCAGATACTGCCTAAGAACTCTGATTCCACTTAATCACTCAGTTTTTTATTAGTTTTCCCTCACAGGGTATTTTGTGTTCTGTATTGCGTTTATCTATTATGCTGTTTCAGATTTATTGCTTTAGGAGGCAGACTGTGTGGCACACTCCCCACCAATACGCTACACGATGCTGTGATCTCTCTACGTCTGCCCCTCTTTATGCCTGTTTGCTTTCATCTCTTCAAAATTAAATGAGCAAATACACAAGGAGGGTTCCGCCACGCACACACGCGCGCAACTCTTCTCCTACTTCATTGAGCACTTTTCTTATTACTTTTTTTTTCTTTTATTTGGCGCCTGGAGGTCTCAGCAGCGTTTATTTAGCATGCAGTAGGGACCGCAGGGGGAAAGTGTGTGGCATCGGTTTCTTGGTTTTGCAGTTCCTCTCTCACATCCATCTGTCCTGGCATCGCTCGTGCTGTGCTGCTTTACTTTTCAAATGTCAATATAAAAAGAAAATCACAGGTATGTGAGCACAGATGTCTGCCTTTCAATGATTTTTCAGCAATTTGCAGGATATTTACAGGGCTTTAGTAGAGACTGTGGCACATTTAAATCACACTGTGTTCCAAAAAAAATAATAAAAAAAAAGGGTAGAAAATACTGTTTCATGTTAATCCATCAGTGAAGGACTAGATATCGTTTTTTTAGCCAGAAACTATAAACAACCAAGGTAATTCTGTTGCCAAAGCTTTGCACTGGACTCTGAGTTACTAATTCCTACATATATTAGGAAGTGTGGCCTGCATACTGAAAATATTTTGCACCAAAATGGCGGCGCACCATCCTGGCCCTCCATTTTGTTCTGCCACCGAATCAAGCCTGGATCCTGCACCTGACTTGTTGGACCAGTGTTTGCATTTGAAAATATCCCTCTCTCGACGTCCCACTGTTACTATGCTGCTCGCTTCTGTTTACTGGAGGCCACGAGTGCCGTTAACCTGCTGCACCAATAGGAAGGAAGCCCCGCCATCGTTGCTCCCGCCTTCTCTGACTCTGATTCCAGGGGCTTCCTGAAACCAGAGGGGGGAAAAAAACTTTGGCACTGGCCGTCACCTCGACCAAATTCAGAACCAAATGAGGAGAGAGGCTCGCAGGAACAGCCAAATAGATTGAAGCAGAAACAGAAACATTGAATGAGCCAAGATGCAGCAATGAAAATTATTCATTGCAAAGGAAGCAAAAGCAAGAAGTGACCATGC
>SSNP01000156.1:0-21634 GCA_006937955.1 Pachypanchax playfairii | reverse complement strand
CCCCCCCCCCCCCCCAACAAAAACAACAGCTCCTTTCTAAGGTAAATAAAATATATATATTCATGACCTCATCCCTCCCATCCAAATTTAGTCCCCTCCCTCTCTCTCTCCCTCCCATCCAACTCAAATGCTCCCTCCTCCTTACTTCCTCTCCCCGTTGGGTGGCAACACTTGGTAGGGCACATGGTGAGACAGCTGCTGCAGGCCAACATGGGCATCTGTGGTGCTACAGTGCATAGAAGAGATGGTGGGGGTGTACGGGGTGCAAACAGCATCACAACCAGAATCCTGCCCCTGTGTTTGTGTCCTAAACTTAAAAAAAAACGGATCCGCTGTGAAAGACAGAAACACGAGGCAGAGAGAGAGAGAGAGAGAGACTGATAGGAAGAGAAGCTCGAACGCCCTTTCATGTGAATGAAAAATATATGTTCCAAACCATGACAGAGACAACATTAGCATAAAAGCTCAAGTCAGGAGTCGTGAGTGTTTAAACTCAGGACAGATTCACACACACAGACCACATCTTCTGCTTCTGAGGGCGTTTTCCCTGCAGTTCTAAACACATGCCAGGTTCTCTCCCCTCTCCTCACAAAGACACACACATTTACCTCACTCCCATTCACACTACCCCCTCACTTCTAGCAGCACCTACCACACACCCTTGCCATTTTTCCTCTCCCCCCAAAGCGCCAGAGCAGCCCCACCTCACGGTGCCAAAGTGGGCAGCCTCTGCCTTGGCGTCGCCTGGGCCTTCTGGTGCCCTAGATAGCTGCGTCAAAGTGTGTGTGTGTGTGTGTGTGTGTGTGTGTGTGTGTGTGTGTGTGTGTGTGTGTGTGTGTGTGTGTGTGTGTAAGCACTGGCCCTGGTCTTTGCGGACACAGCCAGCCCTTTAAACTGTGTCAAGGCTCCAGATGCTGGGAGAGACTGGGATTAACACAGGCGTTTGTATGCACACACGTACAAACAATATTCTCCAGGTCCATGAGTTTCACTCTTTGTCTCATATTTTCACCCGAAAAATGTTCGACTCTTACATGGAGAGTCCAAACGCTGCTCGATCTTTGAACAACTCACACAAGTGAAACAACTCACCTTGAAAATTCCCTTCATATTAAACACTCTGATGAGATGCAGGGTCACGCTGGGAAGGTAGCAGAGATCCTTTAGCGAAACCATTGTATCCTGGCAGTTTTCGGAGACATCGTTGCTGATGCCAGTGCAGCACCTCCAAGAGTGAATTTGGATTGAACGAACACAGAATGGGAGCTTGGAGAGTTGACATGCACACGCACCCCAGTGTCCACGCACGGGCCCTTTAGCAGTATGCCACTTCCCTAAAGGCATAAATACAAACACTCACATACAAATCTGCAGGGACAGACACCAACACCAACAAAGTGTCCACCTACTATTTCTTTTGAGTCATGCCACTGCCCTTAGGGTATGCAGATTTACAAACACAGATTCCACTAGTGGTCTGAACGTCAACTGAATACAGTTAATAGAGTTTAACTGATGAGAAAGATAGTAAATTTATACAATCTCTTTGCAAACCAGCGACGTCTACAAACTAATTACACATATGTGCAAATGTGTGTCCAAGTATGCAAAAAAGAGAATTAATAACCGAGTCAAAGTTTTCCTGCAGAGTTCAGGATCTCTGTCTCTCTGAGCAGTATGTATGGTGCCAGTTATGGAGTGTTTGCCATAGCAGGGAGCTGCCTTGGCATTGTGCCCTCATTTAGGAGAATTAAAAAGCACTAGACAGGCCCCTTTGTGGTACCGTCCGCCCGCTTTAATCTCCCCACGCCTCAACGGGCACCCACAGCACCAGGAGCTGGCACCACGCCCACATGACCCCAGGCAATATGGAAATTGCCACCGAAAACTCTGACTGAGTGCCGAACCCATGCCCTGGTGCACAGTGTACACAGCACACACAGACATGTGCAAAGGGAAGCCATCCCACACACACACACACACACACAAGTGTGTTTTGTTATCCTTATGGGGACCGTCCATTGACTTCCATTGATTTTAGTAACTAGATTTATACCTAACCCAAACCCTTTTACTAACCTTAACCATTACTGATCTATAACTAACCCTAAGACTAACTAAAACTCTATTCACACCATACCTATAAACCTAACCCCTAACCCTAAAAAGGGGAGTCCCCCTCATGGGGACCAGGCTTCGGTCCCCACAAGAACCCTCGGACCCCAGAAAGACAGTAAAAGTCAGGAAACGGGTCCCCAGGAGGTCAGAAACACAAACCCACACACACACACACACACACACACACAAGTGTGTTTTGTTATCCTTATGGGGACCGTCCATTGACTTCCATTGATTTTAGTAACTAGATTTATACCTAACCCAAACCCTTTTACTAACCTTAACCATTACTGATCTATAACTAACCCTAAGACTAACTAAAACTCTATTCACACCATACCTATAAACCTAACCCCTAACCCTAAAAAGGGGAGTCCCCCTCATGGGGACCAGGCTTCGGTCCCCACAAGAACCCTCGGACCCCAGAAAGACAGTAAAAGTCAGGAAACGGGTCCCCAGGAGGTCAGAAATACAAACCCACACACACACACACACACACACACACACACACACACACACACACAAACACTAGATTTATACCTAACCCAAACCCTTTTACACTCTATTCACACCCCCACAAGAACCCTCGGACCCAGAAAGACAGTAAAAGTCAGGAAACGGGTCCCCAGGAGGTCAGAAATACAAACCCACACACACACACACAGTGTGTTTTGTTATCCTTATGGGGACCGTCCATTGACTTCCATTGATTTACCTAACCCAAACCCTTTTACTAACCTTAACCATTACTGATCTATAACTAACCCTAAGACTAACTAAAACTCTATTCACACCATACCTATAAACCTAACCCCTAACCCTAAAAAGGGGAGTCCCCCTCATGGGGCCAGAAAGACAGTAAAAGTCAGGAAACGGGTCCCCAGGAGGTCAGAAATACAAACCCACACACACACACACACACACACACACACACACACACACACACACACAAGTGTGTTTTGTTATCCTTATGGGGACCGTCCATTGACTTCCATTGATTTTAGTAACTAGATTTATACCTAACCCAAACCCTTTTACTAACCTTAACCATTACTGATCTATAACTAACCCTAAGACTAACTAAAACTCTATTCACACCATACCTATAAACCTAACCCCTAACCCTAAAAAGGGGAGTCCCCCTCATGGGGACCAGGCTTCGGTCCCCACAAGAACCCTCGGACCCCAGAAAGACAGTAAAAGTCAGGAAACGGGTCCCCAGGAGGTCAGAAATACAAACCCACACACACACACACACACACACACACACACACACACACACACACACACACACACACAACGACATGGTGCAAAGGGTAACACCCAGTCCACAATGGTGCTTTGTACAGTGCACCCACTCAACACATACTTACACATATGATTAAAACATGAAAAGTTGCACATGGCAGCACAATGTTGATAGACACACACACACTCCTGCTTGTTCACACAAACTCACTATTTCTCCAAATGCCCGAACTTGTTCTAGATGAAGAGGTGAGTCTAACGCTGGTCCATGAGGTCATTCATCAGGACTAATAAACCTGGCAGACCCTGATCTGCAGCACGACTGGCACCTCAAGCCGACTCGAGGATTAATGACACAGTGAGGACATGTGTATGTGCACACATTCATAAACATATACATGAAAAATGAACACAACTGTATTTAAATAAATTAATATTATTATAAATCTTGTAAAATGAACTCAGTTCATGTAAAAAAAGAAGATTTGTGAACTTTTAGGTGGACTCAGCATCTTTACAGCTAAATAAAGTGAAGCTTCCATTACTGAGTCTGCTGACCCCACAAATAACAGGTTCACAGTGTTCCCTTCCCTTAAACAAAGACCCACTTTGGCCCTGGAACAGGATGCTTTCCCATCCCTCACTCTCTCACCCTATGTCTCCCCCAGTCTCCCTGCTTTAACTCTCTCTCTCTCTCTCTCTCTCTGTGTCCATTTGTCTCCCCACTGGTTTCACTTAATAAGCTTCAAAGGTTTCTGGGCAACATGGTTTTCAAAAAAAAAAAAAGTTACCATGGCATGTTTTTGGCTCACAGCATGCTGGGGATATGGGGTTGCCATGACATCAGTTAGCAGATTTTAAAGCATACAATTGTGTTGAAATGTGTGCGTGCATGTGTGTGCATGTCTTTGTGAGAACTTGATGGGCATCTTGTGCCAACCTCGTCCAAATACTCAGCGGTGGAAAACTGAGCAGCAACACCAGGACGAGTGGAACTTTTATCTGCTAATTTATAGATATACAACATACAGAACTTCAAACTTCTTTACTCTGAGTGATGCTGGTATAAAAATAAATTGGAATATTCATTAAAAAATTGAAGTTATGGAAGTGTCCGTTTAATCTCACAGCCTCAGTGCTGAACATAAACTAAAAACATAACATGTGTTTGGCTTTGACATATTATTAATAAACTCAGCAACAGAAGATCTGGCTAAGAGCTACAGCAGAAATGCCTTTTCAGCGAGTACATTCTGTGTTTGTTTTACTTAAACTTACCCGTGAGAGTCTCGAATCCAAGTGCAAACTTTAAAGTTGGCTCTGCGTTTTCACTGATGGTTAATGTTTTCATGCTGGCATCTTTCTTTGTTTCTGCTAATGTTTGTCATCGTGACTTTGAATTTGTGTTTGTGCATTTATTTGCTGCACTTTGATTAGTACTAAGTGCAGAAGTAACTTTTTATTCCCCACATACTCAACACGCACATACACACAACAGATCTGAGGGAAGTGAAAAGGTCAAATCAATGTGCAATTTAAGTCCAAGTTTATAGCTTTAGAGCATTTGGTTTAAATTCGAGTGAAAAAAAAGATAAAGAAAAATATCGAATTAATTTACTTCTAGTAAATAAGAACTAAATAAATTCTAACTAAATAGATATGAACATGATGAAACATCCTCATCAAAGGAATAAACAGCATAATTACTTTTTGCACTGAAAAAAGTGAATCAGGCAGTTGTTGATTTGACAGAGTCAATTTATTTTCAAATAACACATAAAAAGGTGTTTATTTTGGTTTAAATCTTTTTAAGTCTCATGTTTTGCCTACATTATAAATATGTGTTGTATGAACAAAATTTGTTTAAAGAAGCCATTTCAAACCAATTTTATGACTTTGTGGTTATTTCTGAAGTATTAATCTGTAATATGAAACATTTTATATCTAAAAAACGTTAGGAAACACTGATTAACAGACCTTTCAATCTATCTGCTTCAAAATTCGTCTGGTTTTGTCCGGTTTTGGGCTGCAACTCATTAATATTCATTATGTGAATTTGCTGGACTCAGATTGGCTAACAAACTAGCCTATGAGAGCAAGGTATAGACCCCTTATCAGCCTACATCACAACCATCACATTCCGCTCTACTGCGCATGTTCTAGGCAGAAAGCGTTAGCTTTGAGCTGAGCTGCTATCGTGTCAGCATCTTGTTGTGTTGTACAAACCGTTATGATAAAAACAACAAAACTCGCAAGTTTTACCTAATTCCATCAACTTGGACCCCTTTCAAGGCAAACAGAAGACGTCTTTGGTTGCAAGTCATCAGAAGAAGTGACTGGAACGAGCAGATAACCAAAAATGCATCAACCTGCAGTGACCACGTCATATCAGGTAAGCACAACTTGAGCTTAAAGTATCGCTGGTTAACACAGTTCAGGATCGGTTTAACACACTGATACAGTTAAGACAGTTAGGAAACGGTTAAAAGAGTTTGGATACGGTTAACAAAGGTAGGAGAGGGTTTTGGTTGCAACCGATGGCGTTAGCATTATACTAATGGCTTACTTCCACCTACGTAATGTTGCTAAAATTAGGAGCATTTTGAATCAAAGGGATGCAGAAACTTTAGTTCACGCATTTATTACTTCTAGACTTGATTACTGTAATTCATTATTATCAGGGTGTTCTAATAGTGCTGTTAAAGGCCTCCAGCTGATCCAAAATGCTGCTGCCAGAGTTCTGATGAGAGTTAGAAGGAGAGACCATATTTCTCCTGTTTTAGCATCACTTCACTGGCTCCCTGTAAGGTCTAGAATAAAGTTTAAGGTTTTACTTTTGATGTATAAGGCCTTGAACGACCAAGCTCCAGCTTATATTAAAGATCTTATTGTTCCATATGCTCCTAACAGAGCACTTTGCTCTCAGACTGCAGGTCTGCTTGTAGTTCCTAGAATTTCTAAAAGTAGAATGGGAGGAAGAGCTTTTAATTATCAGGCTCCTCTCCTGTGGAACCAGCTTCCACTTTTTATCCGTGAGGCAGACACCTTGTGTAGTTTTAAGAATAGACTTAAAACTTTCCTTTTTACACAATCCTATAGTCAGGGTTAGCTTGGGTTCTCCTGAGCTTTCCCTTTAGTTATGCTGCTATAGGTTTAGACTGCCGGAGGACATACTGACCACATTTTTTTTTCACTCTGCTGTCTTTCTTTACTCTGGCTGCCTCTGAGGAGGGTGTATCTCACATAAACAAAGGATGAAATATTCCCACTAGAACCATCAAATTGTCATTGCTTTGATTGTTACTGCTGCCATTAACTGTTTCTCTGTTTATCTTTCCATAGACGTGACGACTGGCCTAAATACATCTGTGTTTGTCTGTGTCTCTTTCCTGTCAGCTCAGATCCCAGTCGGCTAAGGCAGAAGGCCGCCCATCCTGAGCCGGGTTCTGCTAGAGGTTTCTTCCTGTTAAAAGGGAGTCGTTCCTTTCCACTGTCGCCAGCTGTGCTTGCTCAGGATGGGGGATTGTGCTGAACTAACAATTCAGCCCAATCGGCTGGTTCCTTAGATAGAAAATGTTTTATTATTAATTGATTGATTTTTCTGTGAAGTGCCTTGAAATGACTTTGTTATGAACTGGCGCTTTATAAATAAATAAACTTGAACTTGAAACTTAAATACTAACGCGACGGTTGAGACTCAGCCATGCTAGTCACTGCTAGTCGTTATTAACGCAGCATGAAGTCACTGGAATACTTGTTTCTGTACAGGAGAAGCATCCGAAGACATTGACAGCCCTGACTCTGTCCCGTCTATCTTCCCCTACACTACCCAGTCTGATAAAGACAGCAAAGGAAATATGGAGTGGTAAATTACGTTTCATTACTTTTGTATATGTTGTTGTTATTGACTCCACATACTATGAGTGGAAGAGCCAACAATGGAGAGGTCTCCTAACTGTGGCTCTGAATCCTCACTTGGTGACAAACTGCTGTAGTATGCTGAAAACATCGCTAGCTAAAAACAAACGACACAACTCCAACACAATGACTGCTGAAAACAACACTGTCTAAAGGGCTGGCGTCTCTTTCTGCCTAGGTGATGCGCGCACATCTGCCGTGTTTGTAAACAAATAAGGGGTCTATACTGTTTCCTGCCCCGCTGCGCATGGCAACAGACACGTTCTCTCTTCCTGTTTGATACGTCTTATGCTAACAGCTTTTAGCTAGCAGCATGCTAGGTGTGGTTTCAACTGCGAGAGCTGATGAATACTAACGAACAAAGGAGTTGTGACGAAACAGATACAGGCCGTTTGGACTCGGGTTTTATCTCCACCTGCGTAGTTTGAGAGATTAAAACTTAAAGATAAGTTGTTTTCACACCCAGTATGAAGGTAAGAACACCTGTGGAGCTAAAATATTCAACAGAAACCTCAGAAAAAACATTTTTAATGGAATGGCCTCTTTAAAATATGTTCTGAAGAACACCAGCAGGTCCACCTGAGAGGCTCTAACAAAACAAAAACAAATGAAGGTTTTGTGGTGGTCTAATCAAAGATGGATCTAAATAGTAAGTGTTAGGACACGACCATTAAAAGATCGTTCAGGATTTTAAATCCTCCAAAGAGACTGAAATAAAACAGTCCTCTAAAGACAGCTGATCCAAAATTCTGCAACAGCAATGAAAAAGTTTCATTGCCAGTTATCACAAATGTTTGATTGCAGTGATCACTGCCAAACGTGTCCTAACCAGTCATTAGGTTTAGGAGGTAATTACTTCTTCACATGGGGTCAGGTGGGTTTGGATAGCTTTCTTCACTTAATAAAGGAAATCATCATCCAAAAATTGCATTTTGTGTTTGTTCTAATTACTTTAGTCTGATATTAACATTTGTTTACTGAACTGAAAACTGTAAGAGTGACAAATTAGTAAAAATTGAAGAAATCTGTACTGGAGTAAGTAGTTTTTAAAACAATATATGAACTCCAAAAATGAAAATAAAATTAAAAAGACAAACAAAAAATCCAGCTCTTGTTTTTTAGAAGTAAACCCATTATATCTTTAATGTAGGCTAATGAGGATAATTAAATGACCATCCACGAGGCATCTAACAGTTAAACTCAACAATTATTTATTTCCATGTAAAATAAATTGCATGAAATCGGTTCTTTTGTATGTAATTTGTCTATTTTTTATGCATCTTGTCATTGAAACAGCTGTGATTTCGTAACATATAATATAAACGTTTCAGGTACAACTTAGAACCCTAAATCTTTTCTTCACACCACGAACCTGTGTTTAACATTTGGTATTTTATCCCTCTAGCAACCTCTAGTGGTCATTACGTGTCACTGTAGGTAACATTTCTCAAACAAACGCTCATGTTCTCTAAAATTACTCTGTGTTCTCCCTAAATACTGTGGCTGTAAATTACATAAATGTAATTATTGTTTCATAATAAATCACTGCTTAAATTAACATACCAAAACAAAACTTCTAGATAAAAGTAACAGTTAAATAAAAACTACACAGCTGAATGTTTTTTTTTTTTAAATTTATTTGAAAGATGCTTCTCTTTTCCAAGATTTTTCTTTTGGATGCATTTCAGCACCACCCACCTATTTTTCAGCTACAAGCAGCTCTTTCTTTTCCTTTGTGCGCTGCATTAAGTGAGAATAGGATGTATCTATATCACATTCAGACCTCTTTAAAACGGATCCTGTTTATTTTGCCTTCAGGATTCTTTTCATACTGATTTACATCTATTGATCTGTCATGATTAGTGTCACTACAACTCTGAAATGGTTTACTTAAACATGCACATTTAAAACAGTAATTTTGTATTTTGGTTCTAAGTTTTGCAAATAAAAACATCTAAAGTGATTTTTTTGAAATAATTGTCAAATGACAAGAACTTTACAAAAATGTCACATATTAGCAACAAAGTGTTCATGATTCAAACTTAAAAAAAATAAAATGGATGTGGATTATGTTTTTTTCTGGTAATTTAAAAAAACAACAACAAAATATCAATTAATCAATCAATCAAAACTTTATTTATATTCATGCACGAAATGCAACTCAAAGGACTTTACAAAATAAAATTTAAAAAACGCCCCACATACCCACATTCCCTCGCATCCCCAGAAATAAATATTATTCCACAATAAAGCCCCTTCACAACATTCACCTTCCCGCACAAACACACACCTAAAAACACAAGTTAAAAGAGAATAAGACACACTGTTCTGAGGTCAGATGAGCCAAACAAGCTAAAATATGAATTTTGGAAGAAATACTCAGAACTGGCCAATTTTATTAATCTATGATTTATTAGCGCAACAAAAAATACCCCACTGAGCTTAAAACCTACAATTTGGTATTTTAAAAGTAGATAAATGTTTTCAAAAAGAATCCTAGTATATGTTTAATAGTTATTCCTTTTAACCTGCATGACAACAAATAACATAGCTGCTTTTCTCCTGAGCTGTTTACACTCGCTCGAGGAACTTTAACCACCGAAGGAGCCAAAAGTAAGAAAGCCTTTCTCTTTTCCTCCCTCACATTCAAAGTGGACTTATTATGTTACTCGTGGCACGATTCCCAGCGTGGCATTAGGACGTTGAGCTCCGATAACGCTCCTGAATCCCAGCACAGGCCTGCTTTAACTGGTGGTGGTCACACATGGCTTTCTGCCTCCCTCTGAGCCGGAGCAGCTCAGGAATTAGTAATTAATAGTAACACGGCTTCAGGCTGCTACTGTTTCCCATGGTGTTCAAGAAAAAAAAAGTTTTATGCGTAAAAGCATGTATTTTTAACTGTGATGACATGATTCAGAAGTGCTTCTGACTGTTTAGGGTTTATGAGTGTTGGTGTTCTACTTATTTTAAGGTTATTTGCTTGAGTTTGTTCCCATGTCTCCAGTTAGACATTCAACTCCTATTTCCAGCTTATCCTTTCTGTGCTGTTTGTTCCTTATAATGAACTCTACAGTCTCTGTGCCCCACAAACAAACACAAGAGTTCAGATCTTCCATTTTTCTCAGAGTTTCATTAATAAGAAGTGCAGCGCTGATATTAAGCAGATACTGCTGAGTGTTACATTTTAGCAAACCAACTATTTCACCACTTCTGGACTGTTTTTTCTCACCCCCCCCCCCTTTAAAAACAACAATGATAAAAAAAAAAAGATCATTATTTCTGCAGCTTGATCCCATCAGCCTTCTGCATCTTGGGTAGATTAATATTTGGCAGAATGAAGAGAAGTAATCCAATCATGCTGCTGCTGCTAAGAGTTGTTACTGCTGAGTGTGGGAGAAAGTGAGGGGGAGTATAAGTGTGAGTTCGAGTGTGTGAGACTTTGAAAACGGCGAGGCTGGTAACAAGCCAAGTTAATAAAGGGAAACAATTAGGACATAATAGATTGATATAACCAACTGATTTGATTGCTCTTGTCTGTTTTAATAAAGTTTATTTGACTTCACACACACAAACATAGATTTTCATGACAGTGGGTTTAGATAATGACTGACTGGTGTCAGCGCTCCTGACAGGTGTGGCTTGCACACACACACACACACACACACACACACACACACACACACACACACACACACACACACACACATGCTCACAAACAGCCCCTACAGGGCATTTTCCCTATCCTGGGACTGCACAATGAACACTTTGTACACACCCCAGTCCTTGGCATCACCTCCCCACCCCACCGCCTTCCAGCACATCCTTCTTTAAATGGGAGATTATGCAAATTAGCTCACACCACTGAGGCACCCAACATGTAAGGGACGTGCATTCACTGATGTATGGGGGTCCAAACATGGATGTTTCTTCTCACCACGATCTGGTCCGACTACTCATTCAAAACCAGAACCCTCTGCTTGAACGTGTCACATAAACCCCCAAAATGTCTGTAAAGAATCTACTAAACCTCCCAGCTCAGACAATAAAAGTGTTTAAATTAAATAGGAAATATGAACAGAAATAAATGTGAAAATCATGTTCATGTAAATTATTTTCATTTTAAAGTTATTTTGAATATTTTGCCAAACCACAAAAAATGTATATTGTCAATAAGGATATAGAGAAATGAAAAACAGGAACTGGTTTAATAATTGCATGTTTCTGCTTTAATAACGGAAGAACATTATTGATGTGGTCACATGTAAGTCTGGAGCTGCTCCTGTGTGTAAATACGATTTCATGTTAGGAAAATATTGAAAAAAATATATATCTGTGATAAAATAAATATGAGTTAAAAGTGACAAAAAGTTATTCTGAACTGTTGAGAGATAAAAGATATGAGGTAGAAACGACTATATGAATGAAAAATACTGAATTCTTTTCATATTTTCTTTTATTTTGGTAATTAAAGAAATTCCAGCACTAATCAACCATCAGTTATTGACCTCTTACAGAAAGGTAAACGAGTTCTCTGCAGCTAGTTGAGGATCTTGAGAAAAGCCGAGCAGCAACATGTAACACGGTTGGAAACGAAGCTTAAAGCAATAAGACGGCTCACACTCGATCGATATGTGTTGGACATGAACCTGTGTGGATACTGACAAACACACACTGTGGGCTTGCTACATACAGCAGGAAGGTCTGGGGTCAGGCCAGGACACAGGTTACCACAGGGTTAAAACCTCGTGCACATGAGAAAAACAGCAGAAACAGATTTAAGAGAGAGGTGGATGCCAAGAGTGCCATCTGTTTTAGCCCCCCCCCTCCCTAAAACACCCTATTTCCGTGGTTTTTCTCCATCTTTGTCTTTGTGCACATTCCCTCTTTTCCCATCTCCTGCAGGAGCCAGAAGCAGTTTTTTCTCAGCAACTAAATATTACTATGTATTTGTTTTCTGAGCGCTGCTCAAGAGCTGATAATGAACTAAAATGGTATAGATACAAGGACTGGTGTGGGGGTGGGAAGAATGGAGGGATTGGGGGGGGGTATAAGTCCAAATTTGGCAACCGTCTCAAGTGTAATGACACCTCCATCTCAGTGGAAAAGCATCCCCTTTTGTATTCTCTTGCATGGAAGCGCTTTCTTTTTACTGTTTTGTTCCCAGAAAACCCATGGAACATTTGCCAACATTTTTAAGAGCTGCGAAAAGCAGGATTTTTTTTTTTTTTTTTCTCTTCAGTTTTTTTTTTTTTTTTTTAAGTCTTCCACCTCGCAGGTGTTTCTTTTTAAGGCGTGCTCAACAATGCCAAGCTCGTCTTGGCTCGTCTTGAATGCCGTGGGCCTCGAGGGGAGGGAGAGAGAGAGAAGGGGAAAAAATACAAAAAAAATAAAAAAAAATAAAGAAGAGGTTGGAGAAATCTTATTGATTAGCAGTTTGACGCTTCCATTTTCTTTATCTCACAGTAGCTCTTCTTTTCTGTCGAACTCACACCATCTCCACACACTTTGGAAGTGCTGATCGGGTGGACGAGACACTTTTTTTTTTAGGACGAGCCAAAAAAAGAAAAAACAAAGTAAAATAAATCTTAGATATGATATAAACTGCTAAAACTGGCTGAAGTGCAACAGAATAAAATGTTAAAAGGTTGCACACTTTGAGTGTTTCAAATTCATGAATGGGATGTTTCATATTTTCCAAAAATAGATGACTAATACACTCGATTACTTAGTCGTGTGGGGGCAAGTTACTCTGAGTTGTTCTGTAGGTAAATGATACAAACAGCCTGATTCACTGCAGACGTCAGCAGTTCAAACATGTTCAAACCAAAGTGACTTTTTGGTGCAAAACAAAGTTAAAAAACTTTAAAAATCACAGCAAAACAAACGTTGCATCCTTTTTGAAAGTTTGGTGTTTTAAACCTTTAGGAAACTGCCAAAATATCCACATCACAAAACAAACGTTCTCACCATTAACTTCGATTTTGAAATATACATTAAAAAAAAACAGGCAAAATGCCAAAATATGATGGTTTGATGGAAAGAAACGCGGGACAAGAGGAAGAGGAGGAGATGAAGAAAAGGAAAGATCTGCCATCTGTTTCTTAGGGACGAAGCAGATAAAGATGAGAGTGGTGCTCTGAGGCAGAATGTTGGTATTGAGAGGACTCTGTGAACGATGTGGCTGCCCGAGGGGGAGGGGAGGGGGGGGGGTGTTGGGGGGGTGACAGTACAAGGAACACAGAGAAGTGAGGTAAAACAGGGCAGATAGGAGTGAGGTGGACAGATGGAAAACAGAGATGAGCGAGGGAAGGAAAGAGGAGCAGAGATTGGGTCTGGAAGCCGAGTGAGCTCGCTGGGCATGCACACATCAGGAGGGGACATGACTCAACACGCCGGCTCTGCCCAGCTGGGTCAACGCTCTGCACTGCCATGTTGTTTTGGCTTTCCTTTTTCCACACACACAAGCGCACACACACCGAAAAACCAATCCAGTTACCTCCCATCTCGCTCACGGTCTCATATCCAAACACACATCCACTAACTCACACCCAAAATGCCACGCTTTTGGCCAGAGCCGGCCAGGCGGGTGAGAGTTGTGGGCTAATGGAAACGCCAAACTCGTTATTCTAACGCTGGGTGACAAGGGCACCTTGGGCTGCAGATGTTCCTGCTGATGACAGATGGAGCCTGGCACTGCCAAGGGACAGTAGGCCAGGCCGGCGCCAGCTCCACGCCACCTGCACCCCTCCTCTGTACTCCTCCACACAAACATGCACACACTCCCCCTCTTCCTCACTTGTCCTATCTCTCTTAAACACTGCTGCTCTGCTTCCCCCCTCCTATATGTTCACGTTGGTCCCTCTTTCACTCACTGGGATGATGCTCTTCCTCCTTTGCCCACTGTGAGGACGAGTGTTTGATATGACGCTGGCAAATAGCGCTGGATAATTTTGGTTTCCAGTCCGAACTGTCTTGTTATGAATACAAACACGTACCGAATTTCTGTTACACGTTCTTTAATTGTCGTATCTGATGAGCGAGTGGAAGCCATTTCTACTTTTGAACAGAGAGCAGATTCCAGATCAGTTAATGCTTGATGGAGACTGTATAATGATACCATTTATCATCATGGAAACGGTGACAGACTCCTGGAGGTGATTTACTGGTCTGGCTCAAAGACACGGTCCACCAGGATAATTTGCTCAACGCTGTTGGTAGCCAGATTACCAAAGTGTTCTCAGCTGTAAATTTGACAATGACAATGGCTTTTGCAAGGTGTTTGCTTTCAGCTCAATGTGGTGGATCATCCTGAATGTCAACAGATTATTTCAAAACAGACAAAATAAATGATCATTGAAAAGTTTAGAGTTATAATTGTTCCTCGTATGTTGGAATGGATTAAAAAGTCTTTAATGGAGTGGATGAATATGTTAGGAGAACAAGGGGAGGTAAGATCACAACATCAAAGGTGATATCTTGCAGAAAATGTGATGTGATTCTGGGAAAGTCTTTATGCTGCAAAGCCAAGAACAAATCCAAGCACATCGTCTGTCAGTCTGGATTGAAAGTGAGTTGAAAGAACACCAAGACACCAGAGTTTCATATGTTTGCCTTTTCGTAAATTTTGATAAATCTGACCAGGCCCAGTATCCAAAGTTGTGTCTCCAGCTTGGCTCGGAACGGTCTTTCCCACTGCAGGCATTTGTGGACCGTGCATTTTGACATTGAAGTTTTATAGACGTCCTGCAGCCGCAAGAAAGCGATGTGCATGGTCATAATCAAAGTTTCATGGGGGCTTGTAACGTGTCGGTGTAAAAAGCACTTTGAAGATCCAGATTTGCAGTGTGACTGCATCTTTTGGGAGCCTTTCTCCAGACTGTGTGACCGACCCCCTTCTCCTCAGTTTCACCCCTTTTGCATCAAGTCTGCATTCCCCTCCTCCATCTGATAGCTGCAGCCAAAAACCATGTGTGGTATGTCATTTCAACTCCCCCCACACTGAAGAAGGGCCCCTAACAAAACAAAACAATTATCTCTCCCCTCGTTAGGACCTGGCTTGCATCTCCTCTCCCTCTCAAACCTTCCTCTTCCTCCTGCTGGACCCAGCCTTCAACCCCCCCCAATCGCGCCAAAGCAGCCTGTGTGACAATAAGTTGCACCGAGAGTCTCTTAAGTGCTTCTGGAGTGGATCGTTTAGCTGATTTTAGGCTTCATGTTTCTTTTAGATGCCTCTGCAGGAACTGTGAAACAGGACAGTTGTAGTTAGAGGAGTAAAGGAGAGTAAGGGATGCATGGTTGCACTTTCAGCGTGTGCTTCTATGTGTTTTGGTGAAGTGGACGGGGAATGGATAGGCTGGCAGTGGCAGGATGAGCAGGATCCACCTTGCCAACTCTTAATTATTTTAATTGAAGTCATTAGCTAAGTGAGCCTGAGAGACGTCACCTGCATGGCACACAGAACCGCACCTGCCACGGTGACATCGCTATTATGATCACACCCCAGCAGAGGTTCTACCAAGAGCTCCCCACTCAGCCGCACTAATGCAGCATCAATATTTCCATACGCACAACCCAAACAGATACAAAGACGACGTACAAAAAGAATTCAGTCATTCAGTTATCTGTTTTCTGGAATGACGAAACAATTAGAATAAACACACTATTGTTTGGTATGCCTCTGGTTTTGTGAATAAAAAATAAAAAAACAAACAAACTGCGAATCCTATTTCACATTTTCTGAGTTTTAGATTATTTGTTTCATTAATTTACGTCTTCTTTTCTCAACAATGTGCCTTTAGTTTTTTTTTACATTTCTTATAATAAAAGGATTTAGAAGTTTTTCACTGTAGGAAATAAAAACATTTAAAACTCTTAAAACTGCAGGATTTTGCTTCTGTAAATATTAACATTTACACGTTTGTGTTTACAGGATGTTGCAGTTGTTTCACAGTGAAAACATTTAGGTTGAATTGTGTCAAAGCACTAATCAGAGGAAGAAAACTTAAACATCTACTCTGATTATCTTTTGAGCTATTTTAAAGCGTCTCAGTGGTATTTAAATTATGATTATGGCGTTTTTACCCAAAATGACAAAACCTGTGCTGCTTTCTAGGACGTAGTTTCTGCATAGCAGCAGTAGCTCATTAGCAATTCATGTCTGTTCTGTGGGTGGAACCGTTGGCGTGGAGGATCCCTCCGCATCTCCCCCTTGCTGAGGGCTCTCTGTTTATGCTAGCGTTACTGCTAGCTTACAGCTAGCAGAGCAGGAGCTTATGCCCCGCCCACTGCCTTTTCTACATCACAAATAGACCCTTTTTTAAACAGCATTTTAGCGTCTGCTACTGATTCACAGCTATTTGAATGCAGAAATACTCAGAAACACAATTTTGAGCTTAATTTTCTTAAGATAAGTCCTCTTGCATCAGAAAAATGCCACAAAACATGTTAACAACATGAAAAATACGAATTTCATCGCAATGGGTCTTTAAGTGGTACTAAATGAACCTTCAAACTGAGAAAGTCTGGAATCCTCTTCAGATCTTGCTGTCAGACGTATCATTCAGGGACGTGGTCTTGTTCAGACTGTAAAACAACAATCCAGATCATTATAAGTCCTCTGTAATGTTTAAAGTGGGAGAACCCTAAAGAACAAGAACAATATACAGCAGCACTCAACTGATCCGTCCTTTAGGGACTGATTTTGGCTTTCAGTTTTAACTTGCTTTGTAGTTAGTGTTACTTGGTGTTTCCTCACAGTATAAAATTATCATCAAAAGTGATTCTCACTTTTTGTCCTTCTGCACAAACACAAAGCTTTAGGTTAGTTTTAAGCCTGTTGTTCTTTTCTTGTTATCCAGGTTTTCTTTTGGCAACCAGGAACAAACGGCTGTTCTCTAAACTGCTCAAGTGTTCTGATGGTGTCCATCTGTTTTTAATTAGTTTAACGAAAAAAAAAATACAGTATTGCCTGTTTTAACACATTTTAAATCTGAATATACAGTATGTTGCTGTCAAATCATCTAATCACCATCTTTTACAACATGTGATATCAGTATGATCGACAAACTCTGGAAATACAATCCAAAATGTTGTAAAATGCAGTTTTGTTAAGTTAATAATTTGAATGTCGTATAGTTTTTCTGTTATTATGTCTTTGTTTTAAGAACTAGTTATTTCCTTTGTTATATTTAAACATGATACATTAAATTTGTCCCTTCTCTGGGATGCTGTTAGCGTACTGCACACATACACATCTACAGTATAGGATTTACTTCTACTGTCCTCATTTTAGCTGTGGATTACACAAGAGTAACAACTATATACATTAAATTCATGCTCAATTTTCCATAGATTTGAGTTTTGGTTGACGTTTAGCAGCAACAAATCCAGAAATTGTGGGAGGATTTTTACCGGGTGACCAACTTTGATGTTGATAGAGCTACACCTATCTTTGTTCTCCCCAGCAGACAGCCTGGCAGGTGGGCTGGCAGCCAGGCAGGATGGCAGGAGGCTGGCAGGCTTAGCCCGGGGCACCATCTCCAGCAGAGCCAACTCTGACCAGCTGGTCCAGACTAACGCCACACAGTGAGTATGTACCACCACATCAGAGAGGAGGTAGATGTTAGCCATGGAACAGACAACCTCTCACCCAGAGCCTGACACCTGCAGGAGCAGAGTGCTGATGGGATGTCGGTTAGAACTCAACACATCATCATAGTACATACACATTTTCATCTTGATGTACTTGACGTACAACAAGATGATCAACCAGAGAACCAAGAACATACAGTACTGCTCAGCTGTTTGGTCAGCTTATATCTCTGTAGCACACACACACACACACACACACACACACACACACACACACACACAAGTGTGTTTTGGTATCCTTATGGGGACCGTCCATTGACTTCCATTGATTTTAGTAACTAGATTTATACCTAACCCAAACCCTTTTACTAACCTTAACCATTACTGATCTATAACTAACCCTAAGACTAACTAAAACTCTATTCACACCATACCTATAAACCTAACCCCTAACCCTAAAAAGGGGAGTCCCCCTCATGGGGACCAGGCTTCGGTCCCCACAAGAACCCTCGGACCCCAGAAAGATAGTAAAAGTCAGGAAACGGGTCCCCAGGAGGTCAGAAATACAAACCCACACACACACACACACACACACACACACACACACACAAGTGTGTTTTGGTATCCTTATGGGGACCGTCCATTGACTTCCATTGATTTTAGTAACTAGATTTATACCTAACCCAAACCCTTTTACTAACCTTAACCATTACTGATCTATAACTAACCCTAAGACTAACTAAAACTCTATTCACACCATACCTATAAACCTAACCCCTAACCCTAAAAAGGGGAGTCCCCCTCATGGGGACCAGGCTTCGGTCCCCACAAGAACCCTCGGACCCCAGAAAGATAGTAAAAGTCAGGAAACGGGTCCCCAGGAGGTCAGAAATACAAACCCACACACACACACACACACACACACACACACACACACACACACACACACACACACACACACACACACACACACACAAGTGTGTTTTGGTATCCTTATGGGGACCGTCCATTGACTTCCATTGATTTTAGTAACTAGATTTATACCTAACCCAAACCCTTTTACTAACCTTAACCATTACTGATCTATAACTAACCCTAAGACTAACTAAAACTCTATTCACACCATACCTATAAACCTAACCCCTAACCCTAAAAAGGGGAGTCCCCCTCATGGGGACCAGGCTTCGGTCCCCACAAGAACCCTCGGACCCCAGAAAGATAGTAAAAGTCAGGAAACGGGTCCCCAGGAGGTCAGAAATACAAACCCACACACACACACACACACACACACACACACACACACACACACACACACACACACACACACACACACACACACACACAGTAAATCATCATCCTTCAGCATCACTATGATTCATGTCACGGTATCTGAAATGTCTTTAGAAATAAACAGATTTTTCTCTGTAAAACTGTCAAATATCAGGTAAAACTACTTCTTACCCTTACGGTAATACACTCAGACTACACTGATGTTATTTGAGAGACCTGATCTTGTACAATAATCAGTCAGTTTCATGTCTGATAAATTTAAATACTTAGTCTATAACAATAATACAAGGGAGTTACATTTTTGCCTCCTATGGTTTTAATTATACCCTCCAGGGTTACAGTTTTTCTCCGTTGCTTTGGTGCATTTCCCACAACAGAATTAAACTTTCCACCACTGCTCAGGCATTTCTCAAAACAATTAGTGCAAACTGCAGAACATGGTGGATGACCTGCAAAAGCAAGTCACTTTCTCAAAATGGATCATTTGCTCTTCAAAAGTATTTATGTCCATGAAAGTGTCAGTGTGGTCAAATTACAAGTTACAACACCAGCATCTTTGAGTCAAAAGTCAGATGGTGTGAACATGTTTTCATTGTGACAGATGACTCTGAAAGTGCTTCCCAATGTTATGTAAAGTCAAGACGGCATTTTGAAAACTAGAATTAAATAAAAATCAAGACACTAAATATGCACTTTACTGTACTGTATATTTGCAACTGTTCACAGCATCGTGCAACTGACAAAAAAACTTTTACAACCAAAATATAAATTCCCTTTGGTTCAGTAAACCTTACTGCAGGTACCTCCAGTTATCAGTCTGTCAAGCTCCTGAAGTTTGCAGATGACTCCACCCTCATCGGTCTCCTCATCTCTGAGGAGGATGAGTCCACCTACAGCTGGGAGATTGACTGTCTGGTGTCCTGGTGGGAGCTCAACATCCTGGAGCTCAATGCAGCTAAAACAGTGGAGATGGTTGTGGACTTTAGGAGGAACTCACCCCTGTCCCTAAGGGACACCCTTAGTGAGTCCCAAATGGACATAGTGGAGTCCTTCCACTTCCTGGCTACCATCTTCTCTCTGGACCTCAAGTGGGAGATGAACATCAGCTTCTTCACCAAAAGCTCTGGTGCTCCAGGACCAGAGGATGGACTTCCTGTCACAGCTGATGAAGTTCAACCTACTGATATAGATGATGGAGGATTTCTACACCTCCATCATCGAGTCCATCTTCACCTCCTCCATCACCATCTGGTCCACAGCAGCATCAGCCAAGAACAAGGACCGACTGCAGCATATCATCTGCTCTGCTGAGAAGGTCATTAGCTGCAATATCCCCACCCCAACCCCCCCACCCCCCATCCCATCATGGACTGGAAGCTGAAAATGCTGTAAAACAGGCCGTGCTGCAAATCAGTCATGGATAAGTAGATGCTCCCGTCTGTCTGGCCACATATTGTCATCTACATCACAACTATCAATATCAACTCTCTAAATGCACCAAGGATCATTATGTTCTAGAATGCGCCGCGAGGTGGCAGCAAATTGTAGTAGCTCTGTCTTTGCTATCGTGATTTTTTAAAATTACAGCCGTCTTTTGACAGACTTCAGCTGTCAAATTAGTTTTGTTTTAAAGGGGATTTTGCATCGGTTCGGGGGCTGTGCTGCACGGGAGAGTTTTTTGGATGTTTTTGGCTCTTTTTGGCTGTTTCCAGATTTGGTTATGATGAGTCTCCATGGCAACGGAAGACTTGTTTATCAGCGTGACCAACTGATAAAACTCTCCCAAATCAAAATTAACAGTGAAATAACACAGCAAATCCCGCTGGAGTTGAAGAGAAAGAGAAGAGGACGCAGGGCAGGAGTGAAGCAGAGAGAAAAGCGGTGGAGATTTAAACCGTTTCTTCCAACTGTTTTGATGGGTAACGTCAGATCGCTAGCTAACAAAACGGACGAGCTCGAGGTGCTAACCAGGTCCCAGAAAGAGTACAGAGAATGCAGTTTTATGTGTTTCACCGAGACGTGGCTGCATGAACACATCCCGGACAGTAACGTGTCTGTACACGGCTTTATGACGGTCCGCGCAGACCGCAGTAAGCAACTCAGCGGGAAGCTGAGGGGAGGTGGTATCTTAGTGCTGGTTAACCAGCGTTGGTGTCATCCTGGACATGTCACCGTAAAGGAGAAGATCTGTACGAGGGACATCGAACTGTTAGCTGTGAGTTTCCGTCCATATTATTTACCCAGAGAGTTTACCTGTGTTATTCTGGTAGCGGTTTATATAATACCTGGTACCGCTCCAGAAACTGCCTGTGATGTCATCAGCTCCGTTGTTGCGAGGCTACAAACACAGCATCCAAACTCAGTTATGGCGATCTCTGGAGACTTCAACAACGTCTCCCTCTCTACAGCTTTACCAACATTCCAACAGTTTGTCAGTTGCTCCACCAGAGAAAATAAGACGTTGGACTTA